>PVNU02000151.1:0-457485 GCA_003013855.2 Liriodendron chinense
TCCTGCTTCGACTTATTCCCCCACTGATCAACTGTGAGAAATTCGCATATGGATGCGAGATGAGATATCCAGATATGCCAGGATATGTTGAATGAACAATCATGGAGATTTGTTCTCGTCGTCGATAGGTGTCCGTATTCTGGCCGTCATAGCTCGCCAACGTCCCACATAAGCTGATAGCGTTTCATCACTCCTTTGTCTGAGAGCCGCGAGGTTAGCTCTTCTGGGTGCCATGATTATACGTGAATCTGTCGACGAAAGCCTGGGAAAGTTGTTCCCAAGTCCTAATGCGATGGCAGTCTAATGATGTGTACCAATCTAGGGCATCGCCCTTTAGAGATTTTTGGAACAAGCGAATTAGGGCCCCTTCATTTCCTGAGATTGCACTCAACTCTCCACAGAAAGCCTTGAGATGTGCTGTGGGACAACCGCTGCCATCGTATCTTTGAATTTTGGTACCTTAAAATTTTGAGGTATCTGAGCATCCAGGAAAGGACACAAGTCTCTGAACTTGGTCAAAGGTAGATCGAGTCCTTGTTATCGCTGAAGTTGATTCTGTAATATCTGGAACTGCTCCCGCAACTCGTCCAGTCCTGCATGATCTATTCGAGCGACTGGTGCCTCTCGAAGTAAGGCACGCTCTTCTTCGGCATAGTGGTCGATGTCTTCGACCCTACGGGCTTGCTGAAAAGCTACCGTGGGTTGCTGAAATTGGTTTGATGATTGAACTGGATTCTGATGAACTTGTGCTTGAAAGGATTGTAACTGAACTGGAGATTGTACTGAAGGTTGAACTGGAACTTGCTGGAAATTAACTAGAGATTACTGAATTGAAGATTGCTGAAAATTAATTGGAATTTGCTGAATTGAAGATTGCTGGAAATTAACTGGAGTCCTATCGGTGGGATGTGCTGGAATTGAAAAGTGATCCTGTTTGTAGGAGGCTGAGATGCTGGGAAGTGACCCCCTTGTTGGGTATTCGTCACTGTCCGCTGATTGATGTGGGCTTGACACTGACCCCCATTGTGGGCATTCGCCAGTGTTGTCCCCTGCTGCTGGAAATTGAATGAAATCCCATCGGCGGGGATGTGCTGAAATTGAGTAAAAGTCCAATCGGCGGGGACATGCTGAGAAGAAAAGGAGTCCCATTGGCAGGGACATGCTGACATCTACTGAGATTTGTGTTTGCAGGAGCGACTTGGAGGCTGACTGGGAAGTTCCTGTGACAGGAACACTCTGAGATGGTCTTGTTGTCGCAGGAAGATACTGAGGAGGATGCCCTATAGTAAAGGGCTGAAATGATTGTTATCGGTAGTCTTGGGCAGACTCCGCTGGTTGTGCTTGATTTGAACTAGAGGCCAGAGGGACCGGCATGGCTGCTGAGATTGATGAACTGGACCGATTTGATTGTTGACTACTGCGGTAGCTTGTGCTTGCATGAATTGCAAGAGTATTTCTTGCATTGCTCTCATTCATTCTGCCAATTCTTGCATGATTGGTGTATTCTCAATTGGTTGATGTATTGGAGGTTGCGCTTCAGCCATCTCGAGGGTGGGGAAGAGGCGAGTTTCCTCTTCGTGGTCGGACATGGCTTGCTAAGCCCGAGTGCGGATTATGCTATGGAAGGGAAGTTATTTCCGAAGACGTTGAGCCCTAGGAGGTGCAATGGTGAGGAATATATTCTACTTTTTTTTGTTTTGGGATTTTCTATATTTATTTTTTTGGTTTTGGGTAGAATGCAATGCAGATGAGATTGTATGAGGACTAATCACTTTCAAGTATAAGAAGGATTCTGTTTTCAAGTTAGATCACGACTAGTGGGACTAGCATATCCCCAGCGGAGTCGCCATTCTGTGGACGCTCGCCATTCCGCGCTCCAGAACGTTCTCCCTTCCTTTTAGAAAAAGATGAGGGGGGTGCGTGAGCACGAATCGCCGTTTGTGCCACTAGCTTGCCTCGTTCTCGAGGGCTTTGTGTTGGTTATCATGTTAAGCTGGATGTGTTTAGATGAGTTTGTATAAGACTAGAGTCGCCACTAGCCAGTTACTTCGAATCTACAGTCGGCTAGACCCCGTAGAAACGTTAGAAAAGGGGATCCGAAGATTCCTTCCTCTAAAATGACTCCTTTTGATCTGCGGCCAGAGATTTGAGGTAAGGGATCACGGTTACAGGGTGGGAAGAAGTTAAGCACCCCACACACTACCCGTACCAAGGTACGGTCTCTACTTCACAGAATCGAACTAATACTTGAAAGTCTGATTTAATCCTCGTACATTCTCATGGATGACATGATGCATGAATGCAGGTCTGAACAGTAAAAGTTTCTGATGGGCAGGTTTCCATTAACAAGCAATCCCAGAGCATATGCTCGAACTGACATGTGCTTTATGCAGGATGCATGCTGTGTTTTTGAATAATCAAAGTGCTTGTAGTGAAGCAGAGGGGTTGGAAGAAAAGTAAATGTTGCGCTTATGCTAGATGTGAATGAGATGATGCTTGTAAAAGAGTAGCTGGATGGACGGAGATGTCGCAAGGGTTTGCTTCGAGTGGCTAAATTAAGACTTGGGTGGCTTGGGAGACTTAGACCAGGGTCAGGCTGGGCTAGACTAGGGCTAGGCTCTTCTCACTCGGGCTCTCCTTGGTGGAGGAACGGGCTAAAGGGATGGAGATGAACTCGGACTAAGGGGATTTCTTTGGGACTTGAGGGATGCCTAAATGAGAAGGGGCTGGGGGTGTTTATAGGAACGGGTAGTGGCAGAACCCGTAAATATTTTTGGGTGGCACCCTGAGGGCCACCCGTACGGTCATTCTGCTTTGGGTTCGGAGCGTACAGGCTCCAAACCTGAAGCAGAAAATCCCCAGGTTCGGGGTTCGGACCTGCTCCGAGGCTGTGGTTTGGAACTCGGTGAGTTGACTGGGTTTAGAAGATGGGTTGACACGGTGAGTCGACTCGATGGGTTGACTCAGTGGGTTGACTCAGTGATTTGACTCAGCGGGTTGACTCACCAAGTTTGACTTTTTTAGGATTTTTTGACTAGTTTTTCTTATGGGTGGTTTTTTGGGCTGATGTTTAGGGGTGAGTTGACTGGGTTCAGGCTTGAGATAGGCTATGGATTGGGGCTTATAAGGGTGAGTTTGGTTGAGTTTGGACATGAGATTTGGGGGTACGATCCTCCATTCATTCAGCTATCTCTACCAACATTGTAGGCGAAGGTGGGGTGTCTATAGGTGTGAAGGAGCAAGAAATCCAATCTGTATTAAGGTAATACAGAGAAATCATGCGCTTTCACTTCATACTTTAAATTGCGATGACCATAGGATGTGTAAACTTCGTTATGAGGAAAGCCATCGACTAAAGTGGAATGGAAGTATTTAACAAGCCACATCTGAACTAGCCAGAGAGGACCACCGCTATAATAAACACCTTTGGTGGTTACATCATATATGTTTCGATATAAATGTCCTAAAACAAATGGAGCGAGAGCTAGTTTTCGGCCTTGAGTGAGTGCTTTAGCCAGCAAAATATACTCATGTGTAATGTTGAGAGCATTCACACACAGAAGATGTCGGAAGATCCAAATAAGAAAAAGGCCATGAGCTCTTCGTATTCCACCGGACCTTCTTCTTTCCTGAAATTTGTCAGAAAAAGAGAATATGTTTTGCTACCATGAGGTGTGAATCATTTTTCTTCATCCTTGGCAAAATTCGAAAAAACTATGTCACCAAAAGGTAATAGATGGGTGAAACACAGATGTCCATAATTGTAGGACTCATCGGACCACATCTGAAGAAGAAAAAATTAGTGGATCTGCTCCAAAATACAGAAACTGTAAATAAAAGAGCCGAATTTTCTTTAAAAGGTATTGTAAACAGTTTGATGCATTCTTAAATTCTCAGATCTTACCACATTTCTTTAAATTGGCCCTCAACGCACTTAAACCATATTTTTCAATCTGAAAGAGGAGTCGGCCAAGATCGAGGGCGTTTCGGGGCATTCTAAGGTTCAGGAAGTGAAATTTCTTGAAGAAGTATCTCTTCACTAGGGCATATAGGAAACAATAAATTCAAAGAAGAAATATCGTCATCCTTTACTCCTGGAAAAAATGAAGAACCCAGATGATAGAATTTCTTTCCTTCTACTTCCGTAGTAAACATTAATTCGTTCGTATAAAGATCGGTCAGATTATCTAGAGCGTCGAGCATTTTAGTAAGATCGAAGAAGAAGAAGAAAAAGCCATTTGCAGAGAATCGTGAAGGAGAGAAAGCAAGAATGAATTTGAATTTCGTCGGTCGAAGGAATATTAATGTTTAGTCATGATGGCGATTCGATTAAACGTAAAGATTTGACACTTGGCAAGATGGGATCAATCCATACAAAAGCATCCGTCAGTCGAAAAGTCGAAGTCAATGATACGTTTTAAATCTGCATCCGACATGTGGCAAGAAAAGACGGTAGCATTTAATGAAATATCAATCGTCCATCACACGCCATCTCTTCTTTTTTCAAAAGAGAAATCGGCGTGGGGGGGGTAAATGTTATACCTTAATTCTGTCGATATGGGTAAAGAGCCAATCAAAAGGAGACACGTAAGTAAGTAGTTGTGAGATGTATACGGCCACAACGAAGTTCCTAGTGATATAGTTGGCATCGGTCTGAAATGCTACGACACTAAGTGGAGCGAACAAACGTGGCTAGGTTAGCAAGCGGTTATTATGAAAAAGTAAGAAAAAGAGAAATCTAGAAGAGAAATAATGGGCGAGTGGTTAAAGTGGAAGGTTAGTAGTGAAGTATCTGGATGAGCGATTGAAGTTATAAAAGCAGAAGAGGAACGACAGAGAAAAAGGTCCAGTACCAACCAAATCAATCCATCTTTCTAATTTACGAAAATCATTTACATTTCATAGTATAACCCATTCGTTTTACATTCCAAGTACTTTATATTTCTTAGAGTAAACGCTCAGGTATTTATCAAATCAAGATTACATTACCATTTCCAAGCTTATTCAGGTTCTTTATCTTGTTATTTACGTTTTTTAGCGTTTTCAGCTCTCTTTATTATCTTTAGTGTTAATCGTACTGTTCAAACTTTCATAGCATAATATATGAAATTACATTCCATAGCAGTAAGTTTCACAATCAGTAAAGTTTCATTTTACAATCTCTTAGTGGTGAAGAAAAAGTGAAGATCGCCCACATGGCCGATTATGAACTCTTCTTTTTACTCCTTTAGAATTACGTCGAGAGAAATCATTTCGCTCAGGAGGTAAAGTTGCAACCCACTTTCTGGAAGACGAACCCCACCCTCCAAACATCGCCTGATCACTTTCATTAAGCAACTGAGCGAGTGCCAAGTTGGGCGACCGATCTCTACAGATCTCAGTCATATACGGTCGATCACGACGTATCTGCCTTCCCTGGCGCTCGGGATCATTGTTGTTCGGTTGAAATCTAGCACACGTGACCGAAAATCAATTCTGGCACGCCCGCACACACATCACACACGTGGCCGGTGAATAACTCAGCAACACACACACATATCCTCTCTTAAAATCCGTTTGGATTGTAAATTACATTAATATTGTCAATCTCCTTATATCTCCTCAAGACATTGCATTTGGTTTATCATAGTAAATTCGCCATGACAATATCACTGCTCCATTGTTTCAATGTCAAATTAGAGGAATGCTCATGTGAGTGTTAAGATAGGCGATTTCTACTGCAATGCTTAAACAATATTCGTGAAATGTTTTTTTTTTTTTTTTTTTTAGTCATGCAACGCACCCGCCCTGTTAGCTGGGCAACGCACCACTTGGTTAGTCACACGATGCACCCCCCACCGATGGGGTTAGTCACACAATGCTTAAACATTCTTAGTAAAATCATAATGATGGAACTTTTACAATACAATATTAGCATTGTTATAATAGATGTCTTTGTATTCTCAGAATAGTGTAAGAAAAGTTATAGAATAGTTCGGGATACGTTTGCAACCTGATGAGATTTGGGGGCAACAATTCCAACCTGGCTAAAATAAGATATTTTGGGTATTTTCATACGTGAGGTATAAATATTATTTATGATGTCAAAGTAGGGTTATACAAAAAGTTCTCTTTTCATTTTTTAGAGGTAAGAACATTGTTAGGGTTTAAACCCTATTGAGAATGTGTTTTTCCACAAGGACTCATCCTTGAAGTAGAGACAAATCCTTTGTATTTTGTGCGTATTTTTCTTTAATTGCATCTGTTTGTTTTTGTCACATATATAATATGCAAGTCCAACAAGCACCAAAAAGTAACACCCACCCCTTTGGGACACGGGTAGACTTAGTGAAGATTACCTGGTCTCAACACAGAGGTCTAGGTATCGAATCCCCACGTGGGGGTGGCTAACATAGTATGGGTGTGTGTACTAACCAAAAATAAATAAATAAAAAAGCCATTTCTCATTGCCTGCATCTCAACCACCATGCACTGCCAGTGTATCAAATCACTCATTTGCACACGCTGACACACGACATTCACAAAGTAGTTCAGATTTTCTGTATCAAATCGGGCCATTTTACATCTCAGATGGGCAACAACCTACAAACAAATGGACAGATAGAAAAGGTCTTTAATAATCTGCACATTGTATACATTTGGCCCACCTAAGGAGTATTCTCTTGATAGAAGATGAAAGCAGTACTGTTTCAAATTAGATGGAGAGCTCATAACCATTCCTTTTTCCAATTGATACCGTGTGGATGGGCAAGATCAAGCCATTATTCCCATTGCCATGTGGACCACACGTCTACAACAAGTCATTGACTATTTTAATACATGAACCTACATGAATTTGGATGGATGGGATTGCTTGACAGGAATTTCAAACGCACAACGAGCGTGTATGTACAGGTGTGTCTAAACGGGTTCAGATGGAATTCGGGTATGGGTCAGGATATACCCACACATGGTCCAGTTATTAATTGGGCTCAAAAACATACCCCAACCCATGACCACACCCATTTGACTGATCCTTGACTGTGGGGCCCACCATGATGTATGTGCATCACATCCACACCGTCCACCCCGTTGAGAGCCCATTTCAGGGCATGATCCCAAAACTGAAGCAGATCCAAATCTTACGTGGAGCACCCCACAGGAATGCTTGAATACCCACCATTAAACATTTTGGTATTACCGGAATGTTTATTTGACATCCAACCTGTTGATAAGGTCAAAAAGACCTAGATGAAGGGACCACACCATTATCAGTTTGATCCAAAACTTGTGTGGCCCACAAGAAGTTTTTAATGGTCAGTCACCACTGTTTCCTGTCGTGTGGTCCAGCTCGAGTACCCATTGGGCACACCCGGCCCATTGACATCCCCATTTGTATTAAAAATCATTAACGATTGCCTGGGCTTGGGCCTAATAGAGTTTTAATCGGGTCCAACTCGGGCCTAGAAACTTAGCTCCTCCCTGGATTGGTGTGGGCTTAGGTCCTCAAAGCCCAACCTAATTCTTCATTCATCCCAGTGGATGTATGGACCTTCATCATCCATCTCCCTACCATGAAATGATGGCTCTACGATCTCTCTTTAAAAAGTCACTACACTAGCCCAATCAATAGCTAGGATGATGGACGGTCCATATGTATTATACCGTAAAGGGCCACCATTGATCCACACTGGCCATCAATTGCCCATGCCTAACAAAATCGCTTTGATCAGGCTAAACTCACTATCCAATCAATGCGAAATTGGATGGCCCATATTGATTATACATTATGAGATGCAACACAAATGCATCCAATCCATGACGTGCCCAATCAAATAAATGTCTAAAAGTGAAATGAAATGATCCACCCAATGGACGGTCCACATGCATTAATTCGATTATCCCAGACATGATAATCTCCTTGATCAAATACCTAATGAGAAAGGAATCATTATTTCCCTTGTTTTAAAAAAAAATATAATTTTCTATTTCCAAATTTATTATTTGGCAAAAATAATACTTTTTCTTATGGAAAAATTTCTTGGTTGTCACTGGCATGTCCACAATTAGCACGTGTGGCGCATGCGAGATGGATAGATGCATGTGTGGCATAGGGGCATATGTGGGGTGTTTGAAGCTGAATAGTGGCACACGTGGCATTCGTAACTCGGTGGCACATGTAGCACATGACACTAGCATACTTGACACTTGGACAATTGAAATGGATAGAGCACATATTAGCATGTAGCATGTATGGAGCAATTGAAGATGGGCCATGGCACATTTGGCACATTAGCGTATGCAGGGTGCAAGTGAAGATAAATGGTGTACATAGAAGATGAATGGTGGCACATGTGGCACAAAGCACATGCGACTCAAGAGATGATGGACAGTGACATGTGGCATAGTGTGTGGGGGCATAAGTATTAACCAAATATGGACATTAGCTCATTGGGCACATGAGCACATGTGAGGTGACTAAAGATGGATGATGGCACATTTGGGTTTTAACCTTTGAGAAACTTCTTATGGAAAAATGCCTTTCTTAGATTGGTGGAGGTGGGAAAATAATTTTTTTCCAATAAAGTGGGAAATGATGTTTCTCACAAATCCTAGAGAAAAAAGGATTGACAAACAATGGAAAGGTTACACTTACCCATGGCCTTCAAGTCATCTCTTAAAGGAGATACACATGGATATAAGAAGTTACAAGTAGTTGTAACTATTGCCATGCGTCTAAGAGTTGGGGACTCCCCTCTCATGTGGAGGTGGGACCCCTTATCATGAAAAAGAAAATAAAATAAATAAAACATAACAACAATTAGGATTTTTCGTTCTTGAAAAAAAAATGAGAAAGAACAAAAGAACAGTAGTTTTGTAGAAGAAGAAGATTAAGAGACTTCTACCACCGAAATCTTCGCATCCGAATTCCTGAAGCTTGATGGGAACATTGGGCCCACCCATGTATACCAGAGGCGTATCCCTGTGGCTTGGGGATGATCTACATTAGGTGAGGCCCACCTGGGGGCCATCTGGAAGACCCTACGTGCATTGGATGTGCATTTTGAAGACCCCATCATTGGAAGATGCATTGGGCTTCTCATATGAGTTTTATTTTGGTGTTAGGATCGAGTTTAAAGTCAATTCAACCGTTGGATTCCGTTTCCAACCGTTGGATCATGCTTAGATTGTAGTTTGTGATTTGTGGGTCCCACTTTCTACTTTTTTTATAGGGACATGTTTTAGTTTTTATTTAGAGTTATTTAGATGGTTTAGATCTTTAGTTTGCTCATAGATTTTAATTATGGAACATTGACTTACTTTTTGGTAAGGGTAACATCATAATTACACTTTATTTATTTATTTATTCATTATAAAAACCAAAAGCCTGGACATCCAGGGCATTGGAGTCATAGAGAAGAAGAATCTTAAGAGAGTTGCTCTCCCGTTGTGCATAGATTTGCATTGAGTCGCTTCCTCTCTGAAGTGTTGCCCTCCTTGGGTGTTTATCTTTACAATTTACTGCATCTTCTTCACTTTGGTGCTAGAAATTGAATGTTTCTGAGATTGCATTGTTGGATCTGAAGTTCTTTCATCTTTTCCTTTACTTTTGAGTAAGGATTCTGAACCTTTTTGTTAGAATGACAAACCCTCAAAGCTATCAACCCAAAAACCTTCCTTTTCCATCTTATCTAGGATCCGACCCAGTCCCTATATAGATTTGACTGTACGAACATATCCGTACGACTGTATGGACTACCTATGCGGCCTGGGCTGTCCTTGTGATTTCTTTTAACTTTCTTCTTCAAATCCCTTTTCAAAACCCTAGCATTTAAATCACCCAATCCCTAACCCTAAACCCCACCTTTTAATCCTTCATTCCCAAATCATCTAATCTCATATCTCTAGCTACAAAACACAGAAAACTCATGCTCTCTGTTGATTCTCATTATTTGGGACCTAACCTGTGCTGGGGGTTGAATGTCCTTACATACAAGGGTCCTCTTTTGATTCCTTGTATGAGAAACAACAATGTGGATGATATTTCTCATAGTTCAACCTGTTTTCCCTTAATTTTATTGTGTGGACAACAACACTTTCAACCTAATATTTCCTTGAACTGGCTCTAGCCAAAGAACTATGTTGTAAGTTGTAGTAAAACTAGGCAACTCCAGCAAGAGAACCCAATTCTGCTGGTTGGCTGTTATGTAGTGATAAAGATATTCCTCTAGTAGTACATTCACCCACTCCATCTGACCATCTGTCTGCGGATGATTGTTTGTCGAGAAGTTTAATTGCTTGTAAGCAACTCAAACAACAACATTCAAAATGTCTTGTGAACCGAGCGTGTCGATCACTAATAATGCCCACAGGCAACCCCCAATATTTCACAACATTCTTAAAGAACGGCTATGCAGCTACCTTAGTTGTGCATGCATGTGGAGCAGGAATGAATGGCGCAACATTGAGAGATGAAAAACCCGAAGAGATAAAGGAAAACTTGTCACTCTTAACCCAATGAGAGATGAAAAACCTAAAGAGACAAAGCCGATTTCCACATTATTGAGTATGGCTCGATACGTTGAGAAAATTCGAAAAAAGGGAATCATGTATGCTTTGGTAGGATGTGAATCCAAGACTAGTCCAACTAATGAACATTCTATCTAACCACCCGACTTTCGAGACGTTCTCAATTTTAAGATTTGGTCCTCAATGAACTTCCCTAATGAGCTTGCACTCATGCACGAATTTAGCACGTGATTGATTTGGTAGTTTGAATACCATTATCAAATCTCTAAGCATACTGAATAAACTTGATAGAGTATGCATAGCTTGTTAACAGGTGGAGGAATTGCTAGCCAAGGGTTCCATTCGTAATAGCTTTGGCTTATGTGCGTTGCCAACGTTGTTGATGCCAGAGAAGGATTTCAGTTGGTGGATGTGTGTTGACAGTTGCACTATCAACAAGATAACGGTGAAGCATCTTTTTCCAATTACTAGGAATGACGATAAACGCTACAATATTTGTGAAGATCAATTTACGAAGTACCACAGAATAAGAATTCGTCTGGGGGATGGGTGGAGAATCACTTTTAAAACAAATAATGGATTGTATGAGTGGCTAGTCCTGCCTTTCTGCTTGACAAACTCACTTAATACATTCATGCAAATGATGATGCAAATTCTACGACCATTCATAAGCAAGTTCGTCATTGCGTACTTTGATGACTTTCTCATCTATAGTTGTTCACAAGAAGATCATTTGATCCATCTTTGTCAGGTGATTAGAGTATTACCCCAAGGGGAACTCTATCAATTTGAAGAAGTGGTTCTGAAAAGATAAGTGTTATTGTCGACTGGCCTACTCTCATGTATATTCACAAGGTTCATAGTTTTCATGGGCTAGCGATATTTTATCGAATGTTTATTCGGGGAATTTAATTTCATCAAGATTCCCATTATTGAATGTATGAAGGCTAGCAACAAAGATATTTTTCGAAATCAAACAAAAAATAACGAAGGTTCATCCTTAGGCTTTCTAATTTTGAGAAGGTATTTGAGGATGTTTGTTATTCATCCCACATAGGTATTGGAGGCGTACTTAGTCAAAAAAGATACCTGACGGCCTTCCTTAGTAAAAAACTTAATGAGGCATGGAAGAAGTATTCTACATTCGAATGGGGATGTAAATTAGATTTGTTTCTTATGTTTATGTACTTTTGAGTTCCCTTTATTCCTTCCACTCTATTAGGTTATTTGGTTGTTGTTGAAATCCTTTCGTTAATTAATGGCGTGGCCTTCATTCCCCATTTCTCCAATGACTTTTTTTTTATATTAGAGTCCCATTTAAGATGGGACCGACTGGCTCTAGACGATGGCTGGTGTGAGTGTAACGGAATAATTGACAAATGAGTGACTCGGCTCGATAAGCAATTCCTAGCGTTAGCAGCCATTGCAGCAAGTGTGGCTTCAACTTGAGGCACTACGGATGAATTGAGGTGACCATTTTGATATTAACCACCATACAAACAATGTAATCATTTTGTTCACAAAATATTTTCTACATTACAATTACTCTCAAAACAATCTCAAAAACCTCATTTCTTTCCACGACGTCCATTCATTGAATTTAATTTTCAAACATTAGTTGTAACTCGCTGAATTTATCTTATCTTGTATATCTATTTATAACAGGCGACCCATGAGGTCCATAGCATGAAGCTTGTGACGAGGTTGGTGTCCTTGAAATGAAAGGCTTAACTGATGAAAGCAATTAAAGAACTAAGTTACCAACCCGATTACATATTTGACATGTAGTATCATTAGTGTTTTTAGACTGTTGTTGTTGACTTGTCTAGGAAGAAGAGGTGCCGCTTCGTCATCCTTATATACGAACCTTCCCACGGCTACGAAACAAGGACGCGCCTTGAGTTCCTTTGCGTACTAAAAAGGCCTCAAGCATAAGAGGGTAGTGGTTGGTTACTCCACGAGCGAGCTCGAAGGGAAGGAGTTAACCAAAGATCATAATTGTTGACTGGTTGATTGATAGCTTCAAGAGCATCGACATGGTTCTTCATTTTATGGAGGTTTTGGAACTAGTGTTTTAACTGCAAAACCCAGGATCTTGATTGGATAAGGTGGAATTTTTACAATTGGGGCCAAACTTCCCAAGAAATTTGAAGGCCAAAGTATCAATATAAATTAGCTTTTGCCTAAATAGAAGTCAAGTTTTTGGGGCATCGCTTTATCAAAGGACAAGACTCGATGGATGATAGAAAGCTCTAAGTCATAATCATTGGCCTGCACCCACAAAGGTCCTGGAGTTCCGATCTTTTCTAGGCCTGGCCAATTAGTATTTTCGATTCATCAAGGCCTATTCAAGGAAAGTTGTTATACTAGCTGATCTCTTAAAGAAGACCAGAAATGGGACCGATCTTTTGAATGTCAAGTGGCTTTTGATAAGTGGAAGACAACAGTAACAACAAAGTTGTGCTTAAGTTGTCCGAGTTCGACAAGCCCTTTGAAGTGTACATAGATACATCTAATCGAGCATATCAACGCAACGTGGATGCTCAACAGTCTATGAAAGTCAAAGGTGGAGCGTGATAGCAATGATACTTTGTTCATGAGAAAATAAAACACGATGGCAGTTGTACATGTCTTTGGAGGCATTATTTGCTAAGTATCAAGTTTGTGGTCTACACAAATAAGAAGGTGAGAAGTTAACATTTTAATGCAGAAGAAGCTATCCCTTAAGTAGGCTTTATCGGAATTCGATGGAATTTGATTGTCTTGGAGTACAAGTCAGGCAAAATGAATGTGCTTGCAAATGCGCACAGTTGGATGGAGACATTAGAACCACATGTGGTAGCATTGGTACGAGTAGAAAGTGATATGCTGGAGCATATTAAAACAGAAACTATGCGGTAGATGTAGTAGCAGCTCATATACTTTAGCAAGTGAAAGATGGTGTCACAAGAAGGTTTTGGCAAGAGGATGGAGTCCTCTATGCTGAAGGATGTCGTTCGTATGTTCCTAATAGCAGTAGGTTGCAGCATAGACTGTGTTGAAGCAGGGCGAGGCATCTAGGCCAAAAGCGGACATTGGCTCTTCATTCACTCTTCATTCACGAAGTTACTGTTGGTCGAAGATGGAAGAAGACATAGATGCATATGTGCGGGTGTATGTCAGCAAGATAAGTGGCAGAAAATGAGTGGCTTACTTGAACTATTGTCTATCCCAGAAAAGCCAAGGGCTTTGCGTCCATCTTGGTGTTAGTCGACGGGTGCTTAATGTCACGCCATTCATTCCTGCTCCACATGTGTGCACAACTAAGGTAGCTGCATAACTGTTCTTTAAGAATGTTGCGAAATATTGGGGGCTATTTGTGGGCATTATTAGTGATCGACACGCTCAGTTCACAAGACGTTTTGAATGGTGTTGTTTGAGTTTCTTGCAAGCAATCAAACTTTTTTACAAACAATCATCCGAAAACAGATGGTCAAATGGAGTGGGTGAATGCACTACTAGAGGAATATCTTTGTCACTACATAATAACCAACCAGCAAAATTGGATTCTCTTGCTGGAGTTGCCCAGTTTTGTTACAACTTACAACAGAGTTCTTTGACTAGAGACAGTTCATTTGAACTAGCCATGAGCTGGCAACCAATGATGCCTAATTAAGTTGCGAAGGGCGCCGCCCTATAGCATATCGAGTTGCTAGGTTAAGAATGGTTCAAAATACATCCAGTATTCCATGTTTTCTTTATCAAGCCTTTCGAAAATGATCCAAAAGACAACAGTCGGGTAGTCTTGAAGCTGGTGCCGCCAATGTTAGGGAAATATTTTGATCATGAGGTTGAAGTCATTCTAGACAGAAGGGTTGAAGATTAAAGAGAAAAAAAAATCCATGGAGTATGGGAAAGTGGAGAGGTGCTCCTGACCACGAGGTTAGTTGGGAGAAAGATGTGATTCTTTTACAGTTTGTGGACCTAATCAAAGTGTACCTAGAGTCAACAAGGATGTCGACGAGTTTGGTGGGGGAGACCTATAACTGCCATGTACAGTAACCATGCGAAGGCCATTAGACACTGCCTATACACGATAAACGGACTCGGTAAGACGGATTATGGGTTGGCACGACATGGACAAAGCATGGCACACAGACAATTGCATAGATAGGTCAGTGCAACAACATACCTAATTGCTAGCAATTGGGGGTGCTTGCTTGAACTCCAACATCCATGTGGGCAAACGGTCACATGAGAAAAAATGAGGCAGTTATAAGTTATGGCAAGGTGGGCTATTTTGAGAGTTGGCACTCAGTCATTGGGCTCAACACACTTATTGGCTAAGGACCTTAATGTTGGGAAACCACACACATTTCCTTCTATGTGCAAATCAATGAAACTAACAATACAAAAATATTAATGAATGACAATCACTTCCAACACAAGCAAGTAAATCATCAAATTTGCAATGCAAGAGACGCCGAGATTTTTTACGTGGAAAACCCTTCAACATGAAGGGAAAAACCATGAGACTATAGAAATAATGGAAGCACAATCATTAAGAGACCAACCTCTCTTAGATACACAAATACATCACCCAAAGATGAATTAAAAGCAACAATGAAATAAATGAGTTTACTCATCAATTAGGGATTATACAAAACCCCCAACGCAACCCTTGGAGAAATCAATTGAAGAAACTGGCGTTGTGGATGGAGCTTTGATGCAAGATAATGAGAGAGACCTAATATGCATGAAATATGAAATCAGGAACGCATGAATAATTAAAATAATCAATAAAAGTGTTGTTGTCCACGCAAT
The DNA here is from genome assembly GCA_003013855.2 of Liriodendron chinense. Classification (NCBI taxonomy): domain Eukaryota; kingdom Viridiplantae; phylum Streptophyta; class Magnoliopsida; order Magnoliales; family Magnoliaceae; genus Liriodendron; species Liriodendron chinense. The sequence goes on from PVNU02000151.1 coordinate 15,313, forward strand.
AGAATTAAAGGAAAACAAGTTGAACTATGAGAAATATCATCCCACTTTGTTTTTTCTCAAACAAGGAATCAAAAGTGGACCCTTGGATGTAAGGACATTCAAGGCTAAGCATAGGTTAGGTCCCATATTTGAGAATCAACAAAGAGCATGAATTTTCTGTGTTTTGTAGCCAGGGATTTGAGGTTATATGATTTGAGAATGAAGGATTAAAAGGTGGGGTTTAGGGTTAGGGATTAAGTGATCTAAATGATAGGGTTTTGGAGAAGAAACTTAGAAGAAATCACAAGGACAACCCAGGCCACATAGGGCAGTCCGTACGGTCAGATCTGTGTAAGGACTGGGTTGGATCCTAAATAAGATAGGAAAGGAAGGGTTTTGGGTAGGTAGCTTTGAGGGTTTGTCATTCTAAACAAAAAGGTTCTGAATCCTTACGCAAAAGTAAAGGAAAAGATGAAAGAACTTCAAATCCAGCAATGAAATCTCAGAAACATTCAATTTCCAACACCAAAGTGAAGAAGATGCAGTAGATTGTAAAGATAAATACCCAAGGAGGGCAACACTTCAGAGAGTAAGAGACTCAATGCAAATCTATGCACAACGGGAGAGCAACTCTCTCAAGATTCTTCTTCTCTAAGACTCCAATGCCCTTAATGTCCGGGCCTTTAGGTTTTTATAATGAAAAAATAAATGAAGTGTAATTACAATGATACCCTTACTTACAAAAAAGTAAGTCGATGTTCCATAATTAAAACCTATCAGCAAACCAAAGATCTACACCATATAAATAACTCTAAATAAAAACTAAAACATGTCCCCATAGAAAAAGAAACAAGTGGGACCCACAAATCACAAACTAAGATCCAAGCATGATCCAACGGTTGGAAACGGAATCCAACGGTTGGATTGACTTTAAACTCGATCCTAACACCAAAATAAAACTCCTATGAGAAGCCCACATGCATCCTCCCATGATGGGGTCTTCAAGATGCATGTCCAATGCATGTGGGGTCTTCCAAATGGCCCCCAGGTGAGCCCCACCTAATGTAGATCATCCCCAAGCCATAGGGAATGATCTTGCTATGAGATTTGGGATTGCCTACGCCTCTGGTACACATGAGTGGGCCCAATGTTCCCATCAAGCTTCAGGAATTTAAAAACGAAGATTTTGGTGGTAGAAGTCTCTTAATCTTCTTCTTCTACAAAACTACTGTTCTTTTCTTCTTTCTCATTTTTTTTCAAGAAAGAAAAACCCTAAATGTTGTTATGTTTTATTTTTATTTTTTTTTCATGATAAGGGGTCCCACCTCCACATGAGAGGGGGAGTCCCCAACTCTTAGACGCATGGCAACAGTTACAACTACTTGTAATTTCTTATATCCATATCTATCTACTTTAAGAGATGACTTGAAGGCCATGGGCAAGTGTAACCTTTCCATTGTTTGTCAATCCTTTTTTTTTTTTGTAGGATTTGTGAGAAACATCATTTCCCACTTTGTTGGAAAAATTTTATTTTCCCACCTCCACCCATCTAAGAAAGGCATTTTTCCATAAGAAGCTTCTCAAGGGTTAAAACCCAAATGTGCCATCATCCATCTTTAGTCACCTCACATGTGCTCATGTGCCCGATGAGCTAATGTCCATATTTGGTTAATACTTATGCCCCACACATTATGCCACGTGTCCTCGTCCATCATCTCTTGAGTCACACGTGCTAATGTGCCACATGTGCCACCATTCATCTTCTATGTACGCCATTTATCTTCACTTGCACCCCACGTACGCTAATGTGCCACATGTGCCATGGCCCATCTCCAATTGCTTCATACATGCTACATGCTAATATGTGCTCCATCCATTTCAATTGTCCACTTGTCAAATATGCTAGTGTCATGTGCTACATGTGCCACCATTTATATTCAAACGCGTTACGAATGCCACGTGTGCCACGATTCAGCTTCAAACACCCCACATATGCCCTTATGCCACACATGCATCTATCCATCTCGCAGGTGCCACATGTGCTAATTGTGGACATGCTAGTGGCAACCAAGAAATTTTTTTAAAACAAGGGAAACAATGATTCCTTTCTCATTAGGTATTTGATCAAGGAGATTGTCATGTCTCGGATAATCAAATTAATGCATGTGGACCGTCCATTAGGTGGAACATTTCATTTCACTTTTAGAAATTTATTTGATTGGGCTCGTCATGGATTGGATGCATTCGTGTTCCATCTCATAATGAATAATTAATATGGGCCATCCAATTTCGCATTGATTGGATGGTGAGTTTAGCCTGATCAAAGCAATTTTGTTAGGCATGGGCAATTGATGGCCAGTGTGGATCAATGGTGGTCCTTTACAGTAAAATACATATAGGACCGTCCATCATCCTAGCTATTGATTGGGTTAGTGTAGTGACTTTTTAAAGAGGGATCGTAGAGCCATCATTTCATGGTAGGGAGATGGATGACGGAGGTCCATACATCCACTTGGACGTAAAAAATCACACGAATAATAGTATCCATTCGATTGGTGGCCCTCAAAATAAAAAATAAAAATAAAAAAAGGTGACGGTAGAAAGCGAAAATAGTTTTAATCTCAAAATATTCAGTCGGTAAACTGAATAGATCAAAGAAAAGTGATTGGTATGATGGACGGACCTGATTGATGTCATCCTGCCAAGAGTCCTGTGAAGAGATGACCCTACCATAATCCGGTTCTTTCGGTTCCAGTGAATCATCGTCCAGTTGGGTAACGTTTTTTTTGCGAGGGACCCAGCCCTGGCTGAGCAAAATCAAATTGTTGAGCCAGCCTTGGCTGAGCCGTTCTGAACCTGAGCCAAAGTTTTAGGGGTGTCAATGGGCCGGGTTCGGGGATAAAAAAAAAATTAGAATTTTGAATAGGCCCGGTCCTAAACAGTTCAAAATCCCGGCTGATACCTACCCCAGGTCCAGCCCGTTGACAGCCTTAGGCCAAACCCATTGAGGCCGAGTCCGTAGGTTTCAATGTGCACTCAGCTCAGTAAGTTCAGACCCGATAAGGGAAATGGTGGACTGGGGCATTAATGGAGTTGGGCCCACTTGATGGGTGGGTATCATGTGATACACTATGCAGGCCCCATGGATGGATACTGTCGCCAGCCGTGTGATGACAACTTGGTGTTGTCCTGATGTTTGAGCACATACAGCCATGTCTCTCGAGAAATCTACCCGGTCCCACAATGTTGCACGGTTCTTAATCAGGGATCAACGGTCAGTTTCATGCATCATGGTCCTTAGGTGAGAACCTGTGAAAGGGATGGTCTGCAAAATGTAAGGAGGGCTTGAAGAATTAGGTTGGGCTTTGAGGACCTAAGCCCACACCAATCCAGGGAGGGGCTAAGTTTCTGGGCCCAATTTGGACCCGATTAAAATTCTATTTGGCCCAAGCCCAGAAAATCTTTAATGATTTTAAATACAAATGGGATGTGAGCCTGGGCCGACATGTGCCATGTATGGATGTTGTCAAATGGGGCACGATCCACTGTTGTGGTGACTGACTATTAAAAACTTCTTGTTGGCCACACAAGTTTTGGATCAAGCTGGTAATGGTGTGGGTCCCTTCTTCTAGGTCTTTCTGACCTTATCAACAGGTTGGACATTCCGGTAATCCCAAAATTGTTTTATGGTGGGTATTCAAGCATTCCTGTGGAGGGTGGCTCTAATAAGATTTGGAACTGCTTTAGTTTTGGGATCATGCCCTGAAATGAGCTGTCAACGGGATGGACGGTGTGGATGTGATGCACATACATAACAGTGGGCCCCACAGTCAAGGATCTGCCACTGTAAGTGGACATGCTGCGCTCAGTCAAATGGATTGGGGGTATGTTTTTGAGCCCAATTAATAACTGGACCGTGTTGTGTGGGTATATCCCGACCCATACCCGAATTCCATCTGAACCCGTTTAGACACACTGTGTACATACACGCTCATTGTGCGTTTGCAATTCTTGTCAAACAATCCCCCACCCATCCAATCTCATCTCGGTTCATGTATTAAAATAGTCAATGTGGTCCACATGGCAATGGGAATGGCTTGATCTTTTGCTCATCCACACCATATCAATTTGAAAAAAGAATGGTTATGAGATATCTATCTAGTTTGAAACAGTGCTTTGATCTTCTTCTATCAAGAGAATTAGGCCATTTCATTCCTCAAGTAGAGGCCAAATGTGCAAATTATTAAAAACCTTATCTATTGTGGACCATCTGAGATGTAAAATGGCCCGATTTGATATAGAAAATCTGAAGTACGGGGTGAATGTCATGTGTCAGCGTGTGCGAGAATGATTTGATACACTGACAGTGCATGGTGGTTGAGATGCATGCAATGTGAAAATGGCGTACACTAATTGAAATTAAACCGTTGAAATTTAAAATTATGATTTGTGGAAACTCTCATGTCGAAGCAATGTGGAGTTGTTTGAGGACAACAGCGATGGGAGCTGAGCTGAGCTCCGCAAGGGGATCTTGTGTGGAGCCCACCGCGATGCTCAAGAGAGAAATTAAGTCCGTCCATTAGTTTTAAAAGCTAACAATGGGATAGGAGCCCAATAATTAGGTAAATCCGAAGCTCAGGTGGGCCACACAAAAGGAAACAGTGAGAATGGAACCACCCACTGCTGAAACCTTCTCAAAGCCCACCATCAGTTTATATACCATCCAAACCGCTGATAAGGTTATTTCCACTGTGATGAACTGAAAATGCAAATACTAGCCTGATGCAAAACTTTTGTGGCCCCATGTAGGTTTGAGTGGTGAGCGTTCCAATTCTTGCTTCTTCTTCTTCTTTTGTCCCTATCACGTGGGTCACTTGAGTTTTGGATCTATCTCATTTTTTAACATGCTATCTTATCATGAGCTTCTGAAACTTAGATGAGATTTCTACTAGGAGGCGCAAGCAATTTGGGTCCATTCCTTCATTTGCTGGTTGATATTGGTCGCATTGGTTGCTTGGATGCCACATTTATAATTTGTCAAGCCTATGTATGATCTATCATTACCTTACATTATTGTTTTTAGGGCTTGTTTGACTTGCAAATTATATCTGTGAGAAAACGATTTGACGCAATAAAAAAAAAAACCTAAAATACAAAGGATTATGTGTCTGCTTCATTGATGAGTCCTTGCCAAAAAACACTAATTCTCAAAAGGGTTAAAGCCCTAACAATGTTCTTTCAAAAAAAAAAAAAACTGAACTGTGTAACCCTAATTTGACCCTATAAATAATATTTATACCTCACGTATGAAAATACTCAAAATGTCTTATTTTAGCCGGGTTGGAATTGTTACCCCCGAATCCCATCAGGTTGCAAACGTATCCCAAACCCTATGCAGGGCGGCAAGCCCTTCCATACCCTCCAATTAGGATCCTATCTATAACTTTTCCTACACTATTCTGAAAATCCAAAGACATCTATTATAGTAATGCCAATGTTGTATTGTAAAAGTTCCATCGTTATGATTTTAACGACACGATTGTTTATGCATTGCAGTAGAAATCTCCTATCTTAACAGTCACACTAGTATCCTCTGATTTGACATTGAAATAATGGAGAAGTATTGTCATGACGAATTATTTACTATGATAAACCAAATGCAATGTTTTGAGGAAATATAAGAGAGGTTGGCAATATTAATGTAATTCACAGTCCAAACAGCCCTTAAGAGAGGAAATAAATAAATAAATACACCGGTGCATAATTCATCAAACTCATTACATGATTGTTTTTAAATGATCCATCAAATTCATTCTATGATTGTTTTTAAAGAAAAAATTAAATGTTCTAAAAGAGTATAATGCATGATATACACAAGCACTTAGAAATTATTTTAAAATTGCATATGTGGAAAACAACTAGTCAAATTAAATAGTCTTAATTATTCTTTTGAGCTTATCTGATTATGGGACCATCAGATTGTGGACATTTATTAAATGATTAAAAAAGAAAAATATCCAACAGCCCTATTTCCAAGAACATGTGTCCATGAATTACCACCCATCATGATTGTTCGACCAATCTGATCTTAGGATTGTGACTTGGAGATGGGCCACACAATCTAGTGAGTTTTATTTGAGTCAATATGTGGCACGTGTTCAACTTGGCAGTGCTTGCTTATGAAGCGCCATGCACAGCCCAAGTATCACATAACTCCTCTTCTTAAATCTCAAACAATAAATGGACACTAAACTCTTGTGAGTCTACCTCTGAGGCACAATAAATAAATGGACATTGTAACCGAAATTCCCTTGACTTCTACAACACAAGCCTAAGGTGTTTCACATGTTCCGGCTATTGTTGTACACCACTATATCACCGAAGTAAATGTGATGTAGCAAGGGCATTTGTAAAACCAAAAGACACTATAAGATACTCAAACGAATCATAAGACGTTATCATCGCCGTCCTTTTTTTTTTCAACGATGATGATTTTATTAAAAGGCCGCAGCCAAAAAAACAAAAAGAAAGAAATTATAACCCAACTCAACTAACTGGGACAGCCTTAAGCAACTTAGAAGCAAAGACCCACTCTACGATCAACGATTTCGCCTCTTGGAAAACCACCAAAACAATCTTTTGCTTGTTATTAAAACAACGATCATTCCATTCTAACCAAAGACACCAGAGAACTGCAAGAAGGGACATATGTCAAACATGAGACCCAGTCTTTCATATCCCCCCTCCGTGCCATGCCAAGAACAAACCACCAATCGACCTCAAAAGCACCTAGTCTACTCTAAACAATTGGAAGAGGCTGTCCCACATTTCTCTTGCAAAAGAGCAATGAATAAAGAGATGGTCCACTGTTTTCACTGCTTTATAACATATAAGACATACGTTGGGGAGAACCATATTCCTTTTTTTGGAGGTTGTCCACTATTAGAACCTTCTTACAACCTACTAACCAAGCAAACGCTGCCACCTTTGGAGGGCCACCCTATCCCAAATGTGAGATGTTCATCACCTACAGCAATCCATACATCATAGTGTTAAGAACGCAGATCTAACTTAAGAGTAGTATCATGCCTTCACTAAGCGGTCGACCAGACCAGCAACTAAGGAAATCAGATACTTGTTCTTGACCATCACCTTGTTGACTGTTGAGGGCCTGATAATCCACACACAATCGAAGTGATCCATCTGTGAGACTTAATCTTAATGCGGAATAATAGGATCGTCTATGCATCGAATAATGGAGATTCCATACTGTAATCTGAAAGCCATACCTGATTGGGAAGACATTCCCGATGCCGCCGTGTTGCCGAGAAGAACTCTTGGTCTTCCGCTCCTAACACCTTTAGGAGAACCTCTCAATGGGGACTAGGGTTTTCTCTTGTGTGTTGGTGAGGGGACCAAGACGTATATTTATAGGAAAGAGGACCAGAGAAGCTTACCCATCACACTTCTCTCCTCTAGGGTCTCCACACCGTAGGTTTCCATATCTGGCTTAATAACCGCGCATAGGGACCACGGGTCAAGCGTCCCGCCCTAAACCTATTTGCAATGATGACAACTATAGTGGGGCCCACTGAATCGCTCAATCTGAATAATCCAACGGTCAGGATCTAAACCAATGATCATGTGTGGCCCACTTAATGGAGTCTTACATTCTCCCACTTGGGCTACACTGATCTCTGAAAGAAAATAAAACATTTTATTTTATTTTGTGAAAAGCATTTCATAAAACATGTTTGTTTCAAAAGTTCCTAATGGGCGCCCTACTGATTTCAAAACAATACCGTTGGATAATTATGAGCAACGCTTGTCAGATCCGGTCCATCAAGACCACTGATATTGAATCGTGGTAGTCAACACAACATTTAATATTTTCGAAGTGTGACGAATCACAATCACAGATACTAATAGCCTTAACAACATGGATCAATAATATGGGGTGTGGTATGAAGATTACACGTCTTATGTGATCATACGTATTTATCTTCAAGTGGTCCTACTGAACGTGTCTCCAAGACACAAACCAAAGTCTTGCTTACTCAAAACTAAATGTGCACACTGAAGGAGAAGCAAGATATAAACTGAAAAACAGAATCATCAATGCATAATAGATATCTCTACAAAATGTCTAGACATAATCGAATCATACATGAAAACTCCCACTACTGAAATACATCATTGGGATCAACAACTCCCATAGATGTCACGTGCTCCTTAAAGAGCGTGATAGGAAGGCCTTTAGTGAGAGGATCCGCTATCATCTGCCTTGTGCCGATGAGTTCCACAGACACTTGACGATTCTGAACTCTCTCCTTCACAACAAGATATTTGATGTCAATGTGCTTTAACCTCGATGAATGCTTGTTGTTGTTGGAGAAGTTAACTGCAGCTGAACTATCACAATAGATTTTCAATGGTTTCGGGATCATCTGCACAACCCGTAAACCAGAGAAAAAACTCTGAAGCCAGACCGCCTGATTCGTGGCTTCATGACAAGCTACATACTCTGCTTCCATGGTAAATGATGTCGTAATCGACTGTTTTACGCTCTTCCATGATACGGCTCCACCAACCATCATGAATACATAGCCCGAGGTGGACTTCTTGCTGTCGAGACAACCAGCAAAATCTGCATCTGTATATCCTACCAACTCCAAATGGTCGGATCTCCTGTATGTGAGTTCAAAGTCCTTTGTCCTTTGCAGGTAGCGCAACACTTTCTTTACAGCTATCTAATGATTCATTCCTGGATTGCTAAGGTACCTGCCCAACATTCCAACTACAAAAGCAATATCTTGACGGGTACAGACCTGAGCATACATGATGCTCCCTACTGCTGACGCATACGGAATAGCTTTCATCTTGTCCTTTTCTAGGTCATTCTTAGGACACTGAAATTGACCAAATTTGTCACCTTTTACAATAGGCGCTTGGCCAGGAGCACAACCTTGCATTACAAACCTTTCAAGAACCCTATCAATATAGGCCCTCTGCGACAAGCCAAGTAATCCACGTGATCTATCCCGGCTAATTTGAATGCCGATGGTAAAGGAAGCATCACCAAGATCTTTCATCTCAAAATTTTGAGATAGAAATTTCTTAGTCTCACGCAACAATCCAATATCACTACTGGCTAATAAAATGTCGTCAACATACAAGACCAAAATGATAAACTTACTCGCACTAATTTTCACATATATGCACTCATCCGCAGTGTTTTCAATGAAACCATATGAGGAAACAACTTCATGAAACTTTAGATACCACTGTCGTGATGCCTGTTTCAACCCATAAATGGACTTCTTAAGTTTGCAGACCAGATGTTCTGAGCCTTTGGCTTTAAAACCTTCTGGCTGCATATATACGTTCTCCATTAGATCTCCATTGAGAAACGTAGTTTTCACGTCCATTTGATGTAGCTCCAAATCCATATGAGCCACAAGAGCCATAATGATCCTAAAGGAGTCTTTCTTAGATACAGGTGAGAAAGTCTCCTTAAAGTCAATGCCCTCACGCTGAGTGAAACCCTTTGCAAATAGCCTGGCTTTATACCTTTCGATATTGCCCTTAGAGTCCCGTTTGGTTTTAAATACCCATTTGCAATCAATCGGCCTAATCCCTTCAGGCAATTCAACAAGGTCCCAAACTTTGTTGTCCTTCATGGATTTCAATTCATCCTTCATGGCATCGAACCAATGAGAAGAATCTGCACTTTGTTCGACCTGTGAAAGGGATACAGGATCCTTTTCAACCCCAATGTCAAACTCATGCTCCTGCAAATAGACGACGTAATCGTCTGGTATTGCAGATCTTCTCTCTCTATGTGATCGTCTTAATGGCTCATTATTCTGAATTGGGTTTTCCATTTCCTCATCGGTGGGTTGTATTTGAGGTTGTACATGGTCGTCCATAGGGATCTCAAGGTCCACTGCTGGACGGACAACCATGCTACTCTGAATGATTGTGGTGGGAATCACAATCCGCTCTTCCTCAAATACAATATCTCTTAAATTTGTGCTCCCACTATCTTCAGTGTTCTCAATAAACCTAGCATTCCCAGTCTCAATGACTCTCATGGAATATGATGGACAATAAAATCTGAATCCTATTGATCTTTCTGGGTATCCAATAAAGAAACAACTAACAGTTCTAGGGTCAAGTTTTCTTTCATGCGGGTTATACGGTTTGGCTTCTGCAGGACAACCACATACATGAAAATATCGTAGACTAGGCTTTCGCCCTGTCCACAATTCATATGGAGTTTTTATTACAGCCTTACTTGGGACCCTATTAAGGATATGCACAGCCGTTTTCAACGCATCACCCCACAAAAATTCTGGCAACGTAGAATTACTAATCATAGATCGCACCATGTCCTTTAGGGTGCAATTACGCCTTTCCGCTACACCATTCTGCTCTGGAGTACCAGGCATGGTGTACTGGGCGACGATGCCACAATCTTGTAGGTATCTAGCGAATGGACCTGGATTACGCCCAGATTCGTTATACCTTCCGTAGTACTCACCACCACGGTCGGATCTAACGACTTTGATCTTCCTGTCGAGTTGATTCTCGACTTCAGCTTTATAGATCTTAAATATATCCAGGGCGTCTGATTTTTCGTTAATAAGGTATAAGTACCCATAACGAGAATAGTCATCTATAAAAGTGATAAAATACTTTTGCCCATTCCAGGATGCTGTAGGAAACGGTCCGTAGATGTCTGTATGAATCACTTCTAAGAGTCCTACGCTCCTAGTGGCACCCTTTTTCCTTATTCTAGTCTGTTTACCTTTAATGCAATCAATACGAACCCCAAAGTCTGAGAAGTCTAGGGAGTGAAGAATTCCTTTACGTACAAGCCTTTCCAATCTCTCACGAGAGATATGGCCTAATCGCCTGTGCCATAGCATGGAGGAATTCTCACAATCTAAACTTCGTTTGATGCCTTTAGTGTTTCCATTTGATGAGTTAACGCTGTATACATGTGAAACATCCAAATCTAGCTGATAAAGGTTATTAACTAAAGTGCCAGAACCAATCACAACTGAATCATAGTAAATGCTTAATTTTCCATTTGCAAATTTAAACTCATAACCAAATTTGTCCAAACGAGAAATGGAAACCAAATTGCGCCTTATAGAAGGCACACAAACAGTATCTACTAGATCAAGAAAGTGTCCTGACGATAGCCTAAGCCTACAGACTCCAATAGCTTCCAAGTTTGCTCTAATGACGTTCCCCATATAGACTGATCTCTCTGCATCAGTTGGCGTTCGGCTTTGGAGCATATCCTGCATGGAATTACAAATGTGAATAGTTACACCAGAATCTATCCACCAGGAGTCTGTGGACATATCAGCTAAATTTGATTCAAAACAAACTAAAATATGGTCTTTACCCTTAGAAACGAGCCATGCTTTAAAATCTTCACAATCCTTCTTCTGATGACCAGGCTTCTTGCAGAAGAAGCAGCCATCATTAGGACCCTTCCTTTTCTTCTTAAATGTCTTTCCAGACTTAGGCTGATTGCCACCCGCAGTACCCGTAAAACATTTTCCTGAAGTGTGCTTTCTTTTCTTATTTCCTTTTCGTCCTTGACCAGATGTCACTAGGTGCGCACTTTGTGTCTTACTCGACCTTCTGAGTCTCTCTTCCTCCTGAACGCACTGAGATATCAGTTCATTCAATGTCCACTTTTCCTTTTGAGTATTATAGCTGATTTGGAATTGACTGAATTGTGGAGGGAGGGAGTTCAGAACCAAGAAAATCAGGAGTTCATCCTCAATCTTAAGGTCTAATGCGCAAATTTTAGCCACCACATCAAACAATCCACCAATGTACTCCCTGATATTTCCTTGACCGTTATAGGTGGCTTGAGTCAATTTATGTAAAAGTGAACTCAGCTCAGCTTTATTCGATTTCTGAAATCGTTTTCCTATTTCAGTCAGGAAATCTTTAGCTTTCTCAGTGTCGGGCATGACACACTGCATGGTCTCAGAAATCGAGTTCTTTATGATCTTGAGACACATCTTATTTGACTTGGTCCAGGCCTTGTAGTGAGCCTTTGCTGAATCCGTACTAGAATTAGTTGGAGTAGGAGGCTCTACTTTCTCCAGGGCCAAGTCCAAGTCCATGCAACCTAGGACTATTTCAACAGACGACTTCCATTTGGAATAGTTGGACCCAGTAAGCAAAGGTATGGAATTGAATTGTGTTGGAATATTGGAAACAGTCATAGTTGGACATTCAAAGCATAAAACTCACATTAATAATCAAGTCCCTTATAACAATGCATGAACATAAACCACAAATATCATGCATGTATGAACATTCGATTGATTTGGGCCTTCAATCAAATGACCCAGAATGATGATGGGCCATAATCATCAAAATCTAGCAAGAGCCCAGCGTATCATCACAATTCCTCCTTTGGGCGAAATTATAACATACATGAGGCTCTACTGAATCATGAAGCTGACCAATGTTGGTGAAATAAATCTAAGACGCCCATCACCTTTGGGTGAAATGAATCTCTCAGACCTATATCACCATCACCAACCACTTCATCCCGCTCACATCCAGCCAAACGATGATACTTCTTTGTTCTGACCACCGCTCGCCTGAATATGAACGCAACTGAATGCAATCCTACAATGGAGTGTCACTGAATTCCATATACAAAAGTCTAGAAGTAGAAACCTTTGCCAATTGAGGTCACTTTGGTGGCTAACACAACCAGCTCCAATCCCACTTCCAAACTCAAGGATTGCTGCATGGTCCTGCCCAAAATGGACCATTCTGTAAGAGTTCTGATTTGGCCCAAAACACAACTGACGTTGACCGCCCGTAGGCTCAAAACATATTCCAAAAGAATGGTTGGTTTAATTTCTTAATGGTCAACAACTAAATGTCAGTCTCAAACACATGGGTAATGGCCCCATTTTGGGTCAAATTAGAGTAATATATAATCCACATTTATTGAATTACTAGGGCCACCTTATAAAAGCTACCAACCATCAATTACTTTATTTAGGTTTTATTTGTATTGGATGGCCCATGCTACAATCCGAAGATTGCACACCCAAGTGCAGGTAGCGAAGTAGTAAAATACTCGGTAAGACCGAGGTTGATCCACAGGGATTGGGGTTAAGAACACTTAGAGGAATTAGTTTAGGTGAGTGAGATGAAATCTGGTTTATCCACGAGAGTGGAGCAAGTTGTGTGTGGTGAAAGACAAAAATAGAAAAGGGGCTAAGGCATTAGGGATCCACCTTTGATTCGTTCTGCAGGATTTGATTCATTGGTCCAACTATAACTCAACTGGAATTGAATAAAGATTCATTCCAATCGGAAGATGAAACAGTTAAACCATTTGCATATTTCATAAAAGATAGTGATCTAGACCGATTGATTTGACCATGAAGCACTCGTTAGTTGATCGCAGGGAATTCCAAGCACCCACTGTGCCCGGAGTCGACAATGGATCAAGGAATTGTACAGATCAACAACTTTGCCAACAAGTCAACCGATAAGATCACAATTCATACGATCAAATGCATACTTACAAGATAGGAGGCTTTGATTGACCGATCCAACCGTTAAGATCTCGTCTATCGATCGCAGGGAATCCAAAGCATCCAATGTGCCCGGAGTCTACAATGGATCAAGGGATTTTACAGATTGATGACTTTACCTGCACTAGCTCGATGATCGTAGGGAATCCAAAGCATCCAACGTGCCCGGAGTCGACGATGGATCAAGGGACTTTATCGATCATGAACTAGCTAATTGGTGTGCAAGGGATCCCAAGCATCCAACGTGCCCGGAGTCGACGATGGATCAAGGGGCTTGCACAACAATAGCGTCCGCCGAGGTGGATAATCGAACCAATCAACCAAAGAAAACTCCAACATTCACACACCAATGTTGAACCAAAAGAACCATATCTTGCAAATTTCTTCAAAGGCTTCACCCCTAGCCTTAGCTAGAGGTTTAGCCAACCATGCTACAATGGAAGACTAAAAATCTCTACAAAAGAAAAAATTCTACACTACTCTACTTCTACAAAGAAAAGGAAGAAAAGAAAAGAAGAGAGGAGTTGTAGAGAATGGGGATTTGAGGGATGAGAGGGATGAGAGGGATTGGCCTCCTTTTATAGCCTTATGAGGAGCTTCCAAGCCTCCTCCCAATCCTAGGTGGCACACCAAAAGTTTCTTTAGGTTTGGGAATGGAGTTAGGTTTGGAGTGCCCAAAGCAAACTTTGCTTTTAGGTTTGGGCTTGGAGTTAGGCTTGGATGGACATGTGGCAAGAAAAGTACTCCAAGCCTAGGTGTCAATCCAAGCCTAAAGCAACTTTTCTTTTAGGTTTGGGCTTGGAGTGAGGCTTGGATGATGAGGTGGCATTCCATGCCTTACACATGTGTGGGGAGAGAGAGAGAGAGAGAGAGAGAGAGAGAGAGAGAGCTCCTCTCTTGTTGCACGTCAGCTGGAGATGGGGCCCACTTTGCTACTGTTGGAGACGTTGTGGATGGCTGGACGGATGTCCTTGATGAAGCTGGACCCATCTTGCTGGATTGGATGGTGGACGTGGACATTGATGAGGAAATGGGGTCCACCTTGCTGGACGGTTCATCCAGCAACTGGATGAATGGATGGCTGGAAGGATGGTTGCACGTGTGGATGGGGACCACCTGATGATGATGACGTCCACCGTTGGAAATGGATGGACGGCTGTTGATGATCAGCTGGCCGTTCTGATGCAGCACATACGTGCTGATGATGGGTGCTGGACAGCTGCTGATTGGAGGTGGTCCACCTGATGGAGTGGACTGCACGTGTGATCAAATCCATTAGATGGACGGCTGGAACGTCCATTGGTGTTGCAGCACTGCTGCTGCACGTGTGAAGTTGCCTGGCCGTTTGATGATGGACGTCCAGCAGCAGGACGGGTGGAGTTGGGACGTCCAAATCAGGACGCTGCTTGTACGTTGGAGTGGGGCCCATCTTGATGGACGGTGGATGTGAAGGACGTGGGCTCCATATTGATGGATGCTGGTGGGGTCCTCCTGCTGAACGTGGAGCTGCTGGAGATGGTCCACTTGATGGATGTTGAAGGTGGTCCACCTAATGGACGGCTGGATGTGATGAATCACGTTAAGGAGCAGCTGTGATGGCTGGACGGACGTCCACTGCTGGACGTTGCTGCTGGCTGCTGACGTTGTTGCTGGACGTGTAAGGAGCTGGTGTGGGCATGAACGGTGAAGCTTAGATGGTTGGAGAATCATCTTGACAGATGATCTGATGCTGGGGTCCACGTTGATGAATGGATGGACGGCTGGATCTTGAGATGCTGGCCATTGATCAAATGATGGATGGTGGAATTCATCCAGCCCTTCATTGCTGACGTGATGCAGGTGCTTGATGAGTCCACATGTGCTGGTTGCTGGAGTGCAATGTGCAGATGGACGGCTGATGAAGATGCAGATGTGTTGGACACTCAGCCCTCCATCATCTACAGGTCCAAGTGTTGGATGGTGATGATGGAGAGTCAGCGATGAAGATCAGCCGTCCATTGCTGATGATGATTGGACGGTCAGGATGTTTGCAGCTTCACTGCGGTTCCAGCTAGCACGTGTGAATGGTGTGGATTTGATGCAGGTGAGATGTGGGGTCCACCCATTACTAGACGGCTGAGGTGAATTGGGTCCGCTGCAGCTGTGAAGGTGGATGATCCACCTGATGATGTGGACGGTCCACTTGCTGGACTGCTGTTCCTACAGATGGAGCTGGACTCTTTGATGATCCCCACCTGCTGGATGGTTGAAGCTTGGACGCTGGTCCTGATGAAGCAGCTGCAGATGGTGTTGGCGTTGATGATGGACGGTCTGCTGATTGCGGCTGCTTGGACGGATGAGGTCCACCATGATGGACGGCTGAGCTAGTTCAGCTGCTACTAGATGGACGACTGCTGCTGGAGGTGGTCCACCTGATGGAGTGGACATGGAAAATGGTCTGGCCTTCGATCTTCCTATCCTGATTTCCTTCAGGGCCACCAACGTACTTGATCTTGATTGCTTTTGGACCTTTAAACGCCCTGATTGGCTTAGATCTTGCCTAACCTCTCCTGAACACCTGAAGACAGAAAATTAACCTAATGAGGGATAATTAACCAGAAAAACAATGATAACGCCCTTAACAACCAGGGTTAATTATACAATATTAGGTACTTATCAGCCCAACTATAGGTAATTCAGTAGTTTACATCATCTTGGACAATGGGCCCAAGTATCCAAAGTGGGCCCCTTAAAATCCAAAAGAAATAACCAAATGGATTTAGGCTTGGGCCGGGCTGGCGGGCCTGATCCACTAGACTGGGCCTTTCAGGCCTGGCCAAATGGATTGGGCCTGGTGGGCCTAGCCTACTAGACTGGACTGGACCAAAGCCGCAGCCCGCAGTCCATTTTCGGTCTGGCAAATGGACTAGGCCTGATCACTAAGCTGGGCATATAGACTCAGCCCGATCCCAACCAACTAGCCCACTGGAAACAATCATAGCTCACAGCCCAATCTTTACAGGCCCAAAATAGGTTATTAAGGTGGGCCTAAGATTTGCCCAACCGAGCCCAAAATTTGGCCTGAATATATTGTGGTGTAGTGGCAGATTAGTGTCCAAATATGGTAAGCATGAATTAGCTAAATATGGGCTTAATTGCTGCTCATGACAGACATTAAATAGGGCCACACCAGTCCATCCAAATAGGCCACACCAGTCCATCCAAATAGGGCTATGGACGCTGGACCCAATGGGCAAATGCCCACTGCACAGGCCCAACGCATCACCTATTCCTAAAACAAGCAACTCCTATCTTGTCCAACACCCTCAGGACAGATCACCTAAATAGGCAACTGCCTACACTCAAGCCAAATCCAAATAGGCAATTGCCTATCTCGTCCATTTTCTCATTGCCCTGCCTACTTGCCACAACAGCCTGATACTCTTTTAGATCTCAAAATAGCAGCTCTGCAGCTGTTAGCCAAGAAATCTCAAAATAGAATCCTGGCCGGTCCCAGACCAACATCCGACCACCCGCAAAACCTAGCCGCTTCTGAAACCGGCTGCCGCTCGACTATCGCTGACAGAATATCATGTGGGCGATGGGTCGTTGCTTGCAGTTCTAGCTGCAATGGATGAAGACAATGGCGATAGATCTATGATAGGTGGGTTTTTCAGGGGCGACAACCGATCATGGTGGCCACCAAGCACTGCAACACCTTCATCTCGCCGATAATAGTAACGGATGTGGGTTTCCAACCGGATGGGATATGGGTTTGGGGCTGACGGTCATGGCTGCTAGAGGATCACCATTAATGGATGCTGGATACTGAAGCTGGCAACCGTTTTTTTTTTTTTTTAAATCTGTATGTCACGCTGGCCATAAGCCGAACCGATGATAGTTGCCCCTAATATTCATGCCACGGACAGTGACTGCGGAATGTGGGGCCATGGGCGGCAATAGCAACGCTCTACAAGGCTATTTCAGATTCTGTTGGTGTCTGGACAATCTGAAATCCGGTCACACAACGGAGCTCAAGTTGGGAGAAAATTTATCACTTTGGAATCCCCAAGATTAACGCATAGTCTTCTCTGATACCAACTGTGAGACTTAATCTTAATGCGGAATAATAGGATCGTCTATGCATCGAATAATGGAGATTCCATTCTATAATCTAAAAGCCATACCTGATTGGGAAGACATTCCCGATGCCGCCGTGTTGCCGAGAAGAACTCTTGGTCTTCCGCACCTAACACCTTTAGGAGAACCTCTCAATGGGGACTAGGGTTTTCTCTTGTGTGTTGGTGAGGGGACCAAGACGTATATTTATAGGAAAGAGGGCCAGAGAAGCTTAACCATCACACTTCTCTCCTCTAGGGTCTCCACATCGTAGGTTTCCATATCTGGCTTAATAACCGCGCATAGGGACCACGGTTCAAGCGTCCCGCCCCAAACCTATTTGCAATGATCACAACTATAGTGGGGCCCACTGAATCTCTCAATCTGAATAATCCAATGGTCAGGATCTAAACCAATGATCATGTGTGGCCCACTTAATGGAGTCTTACACCATCTTGCTACTTCTGGACCAGAATGGGTGCTCCATAAGGGGCTTTCAAAGGCTGAATGAAGCCAGCATCCAGCAACTTGTCTAACTAGTTCCGTAACCCCCACTTAATTCTGAAGGAGCCACACCAGGCACTAACTCGATCGCATCATCGATGTGCCTATGAGGAGACAATATCATTAAAAGTTGAGGAGGCATCACATCCCAATACTCCTCTAACAAGATGACAACACGTTCTTGAACGTGTGCTCCGTCAACAACATTTTTTTCAACCAGTGTGGCTAAGAAGGTGACTTTACCTCCTTAGCCCATCTTTAATTTAGAGTGCAGACACCATTTCCATACTCCCCTTTGCAATTGATGCAAAGCAAACGAAGCAGGAGCTCTTCACATCTATTATCAACAAAGCACCAAGAGAAACAACACAAGCCTTAGCCATTGAAAAGAAAAGAATGCTCAAAATTACTTGAAAGGAATAGTAGTACAACCTCCCCCCCCCCCCCCCCCCCCCCCCCCCCCCCCCAAACGATAATCAGTATCAACTTAGAGTCTACTGCCTTGTTCTAAGGTTGGCCTTTCACTAACAAAAGGCCTAACCGCACAAACACTTCTTTATTGGCAATGAAGTTGTGCATGACATGCATATCAACCACCACTACAAGAAAACAGGCCTTTAGCCACACTTTTTTTAGCCTCAATTCAAAAAACAGAGTCTAAATGTGCTATTTAGCCTCAGTTGCTAAGGAATTGTCACGCCCCGAAAATCAAGTGCCGGGCAGTCCGCGGCTCCCGACTCTTCCGAGGTGACTGTATTTTGTGGAAGTATAGTTTAATAACACAAATCGATGGCATCAACTCATAAATAGAGATTTAAGCTAAACAGTGTATAATTCAGATTGAATTCAAAGTGTAAATATATACAATTATCCACACAATCAAGAAGTCCACTCAGCTGGGGCTCAATTTTATACATGTACAATGAAGTCTTTAAGAATATCGACCCAAGACGTCCAATTCAAGGCAGAAAATGAAACGCATGACATAAGTAAGCCAACAGGTCTTGCATCTCATGCATCAAGTGGCAGCAACTCCTGCATCAAAATAACTAGTTGGTGTTTTAAAACACCCCCCCAGGTGGGAGTGAGTAATCATACTCAGTGTTACCATTCCCTAAATTAAACATATCATCAACACAATCAAGTACAAGTAGTGAAGCATAACAAATGGTGGGGCTCTCCCACCTACCACTCTAGCATCAGTAGATAACATAACTTCACAATCAAGTTCCTATTCTAGTTGAATAATGCATGCAACTATGATATGCAAATGTTATGTTCTGAAAAAATAAACGGTGGGGTTACCACCCAGCAGCAGCATCAGACCAATGCACGTGAAAATGTGATGCATGCATGTTTACCAAGTATTTATTTAATCCCGTATTCAATCATCAGTATTGGTGAAGCCAGAATACCTCAATTTTATCAAGAGTGTTATAAACAAGAACACGACCGATAGGAACGCAGCCGAACATTGGACAGCAAGGAAAGCCGGACACTGGACAGTGGCCTTACCGAACACTAAACAATGTCAAGTCGGGGTACCCTCTACCAGGCCGGGGCCCACCGCCAGGCTAGGGAGTCCTATGCCTGGCTCCTGGAATCCTAATTTGGGTCCGTCACCCAACATAACTGAATAATGAATAAATCGGTAAGGGTCTCGATGCCCTAAAATGTCGTATGCATGGTCATGGGTCGTCACCCAAGATCAATGATGGTAAGCTCGTCACCTAGCATCGGTGCTTAAGACTCTCGATAAGACCATCAGGATCAATACTGGTCAAAGACAGCACAAGCACAGTTACCCATATACCATGCCTAGCCCATGAGCTTCAGTATGTAGGATTCAATGCTCAAGGCTATTAGAAGGCTCATCACCCACACTAGCCAAAGACAGCACAAACACAGTTACCCATATTCCATGTCTGGCTCATGAGACTTAATATGTACAGTTATAAGTGACTGCATAACAATGGTAATTGTGGTATTCGAGATTCTACAGAATATGTAACAGTGATTAAACAAATATGATTAACCCTGAAATTGACTGATTTGGTAGGCCGAGCGAAACATCAACCAAACCGGTGTACTTAGGGTCGGTCGATCATGTTATCCCCAAGTCGATTAAACAAGTCCGTGACGGCCAAACCCAACTAAGCAGTCCATAAATTGTGATTTTCAGAGATTAATCCCAATCATGTCAATTAAATAATATACTAAGCATGTTGTGAGAGGAATAGAACATCATAACATTTATTGTCTCAATCAGGCATAAAACCAAACAGTTGATATGCGATATACTTCATTTCATATATGGGCGTAAAATCAAACACTCGACATGCTATTATTGGAAGCCAACTCATCAAATTGACATCAGGCACTAGCCTGGGTGGATGGTAATCCACTTACTCAAGCATTGTGAACTTCTGTTCACTCAGGAATTTCATCAAACACTTAATATGCACAACACATCAAATCTCATATTTTCATAAAATCGATTCAGATGGACAATCAATCCACACATTGAAGTAAGCATGTAATTAATTAACACATACAGAACATCAATCATAAACATAAATCATTCGGCACTTAACTTTGAATGGAATTCAAGAAAAACCTAATTTTCACTATTTGGAACCCTCATGGGCTGTAATAGCCAACTTAGAAGATAGTCCTCACCTAATTGATAAATCCACGAGCTAGGAGTGAGTATTCCTCAAGGATTTGAAGAAAATCCAGTTAAAACACCTAAATTCGACAAAAACCCTAATTAGAAATGAGAATTCCTAATGAAACTTCCTAATTTCTACAATCGGAGAGGTATCTTACCTCAAGGCACGGCCCGCCTACGACCGGTAGAAGGAATGGTGAAAGAGTAAAAGGGTTTCAGCAAACCCTAGAAGAAAACCCAAGCAAAACCCCCAAATTTCATTTCAAATGGAATTCTCAAATGGGCTTGGTATTTATAGTTCCAGATGGTCCAAGGTTGATGTGAGTTACACAACTCACCCTCTCTGGTCTTGATCTAAGTTGTGCAGTTCAGGATAGGGTGTCGGGTATCTGATATAGGGGAAAGGTCAACCCCACTAAGGTAATTAATTCCACATAGATTCGTGATCAACGGCCCAATAACGAACGGTCTTTAGCTGTTCTAAGTTTTCAGGACACCCATTGGATGATTTAGAGAACAGAGTTTAGTGAATCCTTTCACTAGGTCATAGTGGGCATAGCTAGGTATATGATGTGATATACGGGGTATATTTATTTGTAGGTTAAGGACGGTTAATCTCATTCGTATGGTTTTACATGTCAAAAGGGCTATTTTGTCAAATCGATTTCTAAACTCAAGATAATTGAGATTTGATTAATTGATTATGGTAGTCTAAAGTGGATCTGCATTGTAAGTCGGTTATATAGGTTAATCCATTATGATTTCAGTAAATCATAGATTGAGATTCATTAATCAACGGATTGGATGTAGGATTAGACAATTAAAAAGGAATCCGTAGTTATCCATGATATCTAACAAAGAATGTACGGTTAGATTAATGTGTCTAAATGTCTTACGAGATTTCGATCAAATCGGATCATCCAAACTAGAGTTTTCAATACAAATCTCCTAAAGTCTTAGTTTTAAATCGGGCGTCTGCACTCTCAATTGATAATTAAATTAGAAAATTTCCCAGAGGTGCTCGAGTTCTCTTGAGGCTTAAAGATTGAAATTTCCATGGCGTTACAGGAATTGAGGCTAAAAGTTCTTTTTTTGCCTTAGTTGTAATGGAATGGAGGCTAAAAGTCCGTTATTTCGCCTCAGTAGGTGAAAAACTTAGGTTAAAGGTGTACCATTTTCGCTTCAGTTGATAAGAAAATGAGGCTAAAAGTTTAACATTTTACCTTAGTTGGTCAAAAACTGAGGCTAAAAGTCTACCATTTTTCCTCAGTTGGTCAGAAACTGAGGTTAAAAGGCTACCATTTTGCCTCAGTTGTAAGAAAATGAGGCTAAAAGTCTAACATTTTGCCTCAGTTGTGAGAAAACTGAGGCAAAAAATCTACCATTTTTCCTTGGTTGGTCAGAAACTAAGGCTAAAAGGCTACAATTTTGCCTCAATTGTGAGAAAATGAGGCTAAAAGTCTAACATTTTGCATCAGTTGTGAGAAAATGAGCTAAAAGTCTAACATTTTGTTGCGTAGCACGCCAACAACGCCGGTGAACCGAGATCCAATCTCCGGTCTCACCCACAAACGATAAACAGGAAGTAATAATAACTAAAAAAGGAATCACACAAACCAACAATCCACAAGACAGAGATTTACGTGGAAAAACCCCAACAAGGGTAAAAAACCACGGGTGCAAACTTCACTATGAAGAAAAACGAAGTTACAAGCAATACACTTACCTTCTCCTATGCTCCCATGCACAGAGATGGCCCTTTTGCAAATCCTCTCGCCTTTTTCTCACCTTGGACGTATAGAAGCCCTAATCCCCTTGTATAATCTCGGTTTACACCCCTTTATATAGTAAACCCCGCAATTAGAACACATAATAGGAAACCCGCACTTTGAGTCCGCGGCCGGTCGGGCGCCCAGTCATAACTGGGTCGGGCGCCCAACCATTACAGAATATGTCCAGCGTGAAAATAACAGAAACAGACCAATTTCGGGTGCTCGGTCACTTTGACCACCGGGCGCCCGACCATTCACAAAATGGTCCAGAGGCTAATGGGCAAAACAGCCTGAATTTCGGGCACCCAGTCCACAGACCGTCCGGGCGCCCAACCATGCTGAGATGTGAGTGGTTCCACACACCACGTGTAGTCTCCACACTCAACAATCTCCCACTTGGAGACACATCACCACATGATCCTTCATTTTCTACATCCGGAGTACACCACCTCCCAGTCTTCAAGCCTAAAGACCAATCAGAGCTGAATAGAGCTTCAGCTTCTCCCATGTGACCGCCTTGGTCAACATATCTGCAGGATTCTCACTTGTATGAATCTTCTCCAAAGTAATCGATCCATCTTCTAGTAACGAACGTATGAAGTGATATCTGATGTCAATATGCTTGGTCCTCGAATGAAAGGCTGAATTCTTAGCCAAGTGTATTGCACTCTGACTGTCACTGTACAGCTTGCAATCTGCTTACTTCTTCCCCAACTCTTCCATAAAACCTTGCATCCACACCATCTCCTTGCACGCTTCTGTAGCTGCAACATATTCTGCTTCCGTTGTACTGATCGATACTATCTTCTGTAACTGAGAGATCCAACTGACTACTGCACTACCCAGGGTAAAGACATACCCTGTAGTGCTCCTTCTACTGTCGATATCCCCTGCCAAATCTGAGTCGACGTAGCCTTGTAACTTGATTTTCGATCCTCCATAACACAGCCCTATATCCACAGTACCTACCAAGTATCTGAGGATCTACATCACAGCTTTCCAATGTTCCTTCCCAGGGTTGTTCATGTACCTGCTAACAAATCCCACTGTTTGAGCAATGTCTAGCCTCGTGCTAAACATAGCATACATGAGGCTCCCTATGGCTAACGCATAAGGGACTTTAGCCATGTAGTCCCGTTCCTCCTGCATTTTAACTCCTTACTCCTTAGAAAGCTTGAAGTGGTTGGCTAATGGAGTGCTAACGGACTTAGCACCTCCCATGCTGAATCCTGTACCCGTCATGGCAAGATTAGCACCTCCTAGAAAGCTTGAAGTGGTTGGCTAATGGAGTGCTAACCGACTTAGCACCTTGTGACAAAACTAGCTTCTTGTTTTTCATGTCACGCTTTATCCCCATGCCTAGGTTTTGCAGCTCCTAAATCCGTCACGGCAAACTCTCTAGACAGTTGTCTTTTAAGATCTGAGATGTCCTTCATGCTTGATCCGGCCACAAGCATATCATCAATATACAGAAGAAGAATGATATACAACGTATCAAGCTTTTTCAAGTAAAAACAGTGGTCTGCATAACATCTCCTGTACCCGTTTCCCGACATGAAACTGTCGAACTTCTTGTACCACTGCCTCGGGGCCTACTTCAGACCGTATAGACTCTTCTTCAATCTACACACCTTGTTCTCCTTTCCTGGTGCCACGTATCATGTCGGTTGATGCATATATATCTTTCCTTCAAGGTCTCCATGAAGAAAAGCTGTCTTAACATCTAGCTGCTCTAGATGTAAGTCCTCTGTAGTCACTATGCTCAAGACCATGCGAATCGTAGACATCTTCACCATAGGTGAAAATATCTCTGTGAAATCGATACCTGCCTTTTGTTGGAACCCTTTCACAACCAGTCTAGCCTTGTATCGTTTCGAACCACCGTGCTCCTCCTTCAGTCTGTAAACCCACTTGTTATGAAGAGCTTTCTTGCCCTTGGGTAGAGTGACTAGCTCCCACGTACGATTAGACTCAAGAGAGTTCATCTTATCTTCCATGGCTTGCTCCCACTTAACTCGCATATCTAACCGTAACGCCTCTTCAAAACACTCTGGCTCACCATTATTTGTCAACAGTAGATAATGTAAGGAGGGTGAGTATCGGACCTTGGGTCTCCTCTCCCGAGTAGACCTCCTCACAACCGGTGTCTGCGGCTCTACCTCATCATGCTCCTGTGCATGCTCATCCTGTGGCACTGTAACACCCGTGTCCGGTAACTCTTCCAACTCTACAAATTCCTTCTCATCGGCCTTGTTCTGATTTTACTGCACAATGTCCTTATGCATCACTTTTTCATTGAAGACTAATTCCTTGCTTCTAATGATTTTTCGATTCTCAATATCCTAAAACCGGTAGCCAAAATCATTCTGCCCGTAGCCTATAAACGTACGCCTTCTGGACTTCACATCCAGCTTGTTTCTGTGCTCTGCATCAATGTGAACATAAGAAATGCAACCAAACACTCTGAGATGTGCAAGGTTCACCTCTTTTCCAGTCCACGTTTCTTCTGGTAGCCGACCATCCAATGGTGCTGAGGGACTTCTATTGATGAGATATACGGCAGTATTCACAGCATCTGCCTAAAAAATCTTGGACAACCCTGCATGTAGCCTCATGCTCCTAGCGCGCTCAAGGATAGTCCTGTTAATGCGCTCGGCCACACTGTTCTGCTGCGGTGTCCCTGGAATCGTTTTCTGATATTTGATTCCATTTGCTGCACAATACTCCTCAAATCTCTTGTCATAGTATTCTCCCCCATTATCCGATCTGAGACACTTTACAGTTTTACCTGTCTCATTTTCTATCATAACTTTCCACTTCTTAAATACATCGAGTACATCTGATTTGTGTTTGAAGAAGTAGACCCATAGTTTTCTACTAGCATCATCAATAAAAGAAACAAAGTAACGTGAGCCACCAAGAGATGATACCTGTGCCGGTACCCAAACATCAGTGTGTACAAGCTCCAATAGATACGTCTTTGAAGAGCGTCCTGTCTTCTTAAAGCTAACTCTCTTCTACTTGCCATACACGCAATCCTCGCCGAATTCCAGATCGATTGCCTTCAACCCTGGTAGCTTCCCCTTTGATAATAGCACTTTCATCCCCTTCTCACTCATATGTCCCAACCTCTGATGCCATAACTGCCCATTCACTCCAGTTGATGCGACTGCGAGTGAACTATATGATCCGGAAGTCATATACAAAGTACCTTCATTCTTACCTCGAGATATAACCAAGGCACCTTTTATGACCTTCCATGCATCGCTCGTGAATGTCGTCACATATCCGGTATCGGCCAACTGCCCCACTGAGATCAAATTCCGTCTCAAACTCGGTACATGTCTGACATCCTTTAGCTTCAAGACCGTTCCGTCTTTTCTGACTCAGGTGAACGTCTCCTTTGCCAACAATACTGCATGGCTCATCATCACCCAGGTAGACTCTTCCAAAGTTACCTGACACATAATCACGAAGAACTTCTTTTGATAAAGTGGCATGAAACGAAGCACCTGAGTCTATAACCCAAGACTCATTCCGCGCATCAAGAGACAAGATCAACGCCTCTGTGTCACTCTCCTCAGATAGATTCACTAAATCCTTCCCAACTTGAGAGCTTCCTTCTTGTTTCTTAAGCGCCCTACAATCACGCTTCATGTGCCCCTTCTTCCCGCAATGCCAACACCCGTCCTTGTCTTTTGGTCCCTTGGACTTATTCCTCGACTTAGAACGCCCATGTTTATTGCCTCCTTTGTTTGAAGATCTTCCTCTTCCTTTAACGTTTAGAGCATTTCCTGAATACCCTGAAGTTCCTGATGCCTTCCTTCTAGATTCTTCGCTTAGAATTAGACCGGCCACATCATCGAATTTCAACTTTGTAGATCCTGAAGAATTGCCCATGGCAATCACCAAACCATCCCAACTGTCTGGCAAACTGGACAAGATCAATAGTGCCCTGACCTCATCATCAAAAGTGATGCTAACGGATTCCAATTGGCTCATGACCGTATTGAACTCGTTTAGATGTTCAACCACGCTCCCACCATCTGACATCTTCATGTTGAATAGCCGTTTCATAATATGAACCTTATTTGACGCCGAGGGTTTCTCATACATCGTAGCCAAAGCCTGCATTAATTCTTTTGTGGTCTTTTATTTGGATATGTTGAAGGCGACGCTCTTAGACAAAGAGAGTCGAATCGTTCCTAAAGCCTTCTGATCCATTAAAGCCCATTCATCATCTGTCATCTTTTTTTGTTTTTTCTCTTTTCCTCCTAGAGGAATGTAGAGGTCCTTCTGATATAGATAATCCTCCATCTGCATCTTCCAAAAGGCAAAGTTTGAACCATCAAACTTCTCAATTCTAGTTTTTCCATCTTCCGCCATCGCTCTCACTTAAAATAAACCAATAGCTCTGATACCAGTTGTTGCGCAGCACGCCAAGAACGCCGATGAATCGAGATCCAATCTCCGGTCTCACCCACAAACGATAAACAGGAAGTAATAATAACTAGAAAATGAATCACACAAACCAACAATCCACAAGACAGAGATTTACGTGGAAAAACCCCAACAAGGGTAAAAATCCACAGGTACAAACTTCACTATGAAGAAAAACGAAGTTCCAAGCAATACACTTACCTTTTCCTATGCTCCCATGCACAGAGATGGCCCTTTTGCTAATCCTCTCGCCTTTTTCTCACATTGGACGTATAGAAGCCCTAATCCCCTTGTCTAATCTCGGTTTACACCCCTTTATATAGTAAACCCCGCAATTAAAACATATAATAGGAAACCCGCACTTTGAGTCTGCAGCTGGTCGGGCGCCCAGCCATACAGAATATGTCCAGCGTGAAAATAACAGAAACAGACCAATTTCGGGCGCCCGGTCACTTTGACTGTCGGGCGCACGACCATTCACAAAATGGTCCAGAGGCTAATGGGCAAAACAGCCTAAATTTCGGGCGCCCGGTCCACAGATCGTCTGGGTGCCCGACCATGCTCAAATGTGAGTGGTTCCACACACCACGTGTAGTCTCCACACTTAACAGATTTTGCCTCATTTGGTAAAAATTTGAGGCAAAAAGTCTACCATTTTGCCACGTCTGGTCAAAAATTGAGGCTAAAAGGCTACCATTTTACCTCAATTGTGAAAAAATGAGGCTAAAAGTCTAACATTTTGCCTCGGTTGGTCAGAAACTGAGGCTAAAAGGCTACCATTTTGCCACTTATGGGAAAATGAGGCTAAAAGTCTAACATTTTGCCTCAATCGATTAGAAATTTAAGGCCAAAAGTATGTTAAATTTGCTTCAAAAAATTGATAAATTGTAATAAATCAAGAATATTAAAAAATAGAATTTTGAAAAAAATGGGATTTTGAAAAAAATTGAGAACCTTCATAAAATTATAATTTTGAAAATAATTAATAATTCTAAAAAAAATTGATAAATTTTAAAAAATGAGAATTTTGAAAAAAATACATCAAAATTTGAAAAAAAAAAAGATAGTTTTATAAAAAATGAGAATATGTAAAGGCTTGATATAATTTTGAAAAAAGAATTTGAGAAATTAGAAAAAAAAAATTGTGAATTAAAATAAATTGAGAATTTTTGAAAAAATTAGAATTTTGAAAAAAATCGATAATTTTGTAAATGGGTAATAATGACTTATTTCTTAAGTATTTACGGTGGACCAAAAAAAAAATCTAGAACATATTGAGATGATAAAAGCTAACATATGAGTTTTTCTTTTTTTAATTTTTTTCCAAATGCTCTAGAAGGTTTTTAATGGTGGACATTCAATCACTACTTTTTTCTTGTGGTGTGGTCCACCTAAGATTTAGATTTGGCTCATTTTTGGGATCAAGCTCTAAAATGATCTTGAGAAATGAATGGACAACATGGATAAAGCAGTAATAGTGGGGCCCACAAAGGACCATCCACTATCCACCTGACCAACGTCAATAGCCAAACTGCTAGGAACCTAGGAGGGGCCTACTGTGATATTTGTGAGAAATCCACCCTGTCCATCCGTTTTGTGAGCTCATTTTAGGACATGAGACAAAAAAATTGAACTAAATTCAAAACTCATGTGGGCTAAAAACATGAGGATTGAACAGCCACGGTTGAAATATTTGTGGGGACATAGAAGTTATGAATTGGGCTAATATTTGTTTTTTCAATTCATCCCAGTAGGACTGATGTTACAAACGGTATGGATGGCATATAAACATCGCTGTGGACACCAGGAAGGTACAAATGGTAGGATTTCCATATAAAACATTATGATGGGCCCTTAGGAATTTTTAATGGTGAGGCACTCAATCTCCACTATTTCCTGTGATGTGGTCCACCTTAGATTTTGATCTGCATAAGTTTTGGTACACAATCCTAAAATGATACGGAGAAACGAATAGATGGCATGGATACACAAATAATCATCAAGGTGGGCCCCATGGTAGGGGTAACACCCATTAAGCTCTTAGCTGGCTAACACCTAAGTGCCGTTTTGTAAACTGAAAAATAAGGTCTGAAAATTAATACAAGTACTGAAAACTTAAAGTGCTGAATTTTAGTACTTATTAGTACTTAAAAACCCGTTTGGTAGTTTGTCAAAAAAAAGTCCTAATGTTTGAAATTAAGTGCTTTTTCACAAAAGTTTGTTTAGTAAGCACAAATCATAAATGTCTGAAATTTGGCAATTTGTCATATTTGCCCTTATTGTTTCAATTTCTATCTTTTGCCATGCTACTAAACTTGGCACACATATGCCCAATTCACATATATATCATTCAAAGATAATATTTCAATTGATGAACCATGTATTGTTTTCTTCTTAATTGAATAATCATAACCCTTCAATTAGTGTCCTTGAATTGGACAACTAAATATCTCATATTTAACTAATAAAGGTTGTTTTGAAGGTTAGGATCATCTAATATTTATTTATTTATTATTGTTATTATTTTGAATGATCTATCCATAGTGGGCCCCATGTTGATAGTATTATTGATCATGAAACCAGTGGGCCCACCTGTATGAACAAAACTTGAGATATGAACCATACTTGAGTGGAGCATCATTTAACTCCCCTTGTTGAGAGATGACTCACAACGCATGATGACATGGCACACTAAGCAGATATTGGGTCACTGGTCCCTAGGGTGCCACTTGCCACTTGCAACATGACCTTAAAAAATGCTTTGGTTCGAAAAAAAAAAAAAAAGTATTCTTGTTTGATCGAATAAATGGGCAACACACATACAAATTTTTATTTAATAGGTGTGCCACGCCACCCAATTGTTATCATCCATAATTCAACAATGGCTAGGTTAGGCAATCACAGCCATCCCATCAATGGCATTCAATCGGCACTTTTCTTGTGTTGTGGTTCACCTAAGTTTGGACCGGCTTCTTTTATGGTCTCATACAGTAAAATAAGTTGGCAAAATGGATGGACTGTGTGGATAAAACACATACCTTGTGGTGGGGTCTACAAAATATCATTATTCACAATCCATGTGACCAAATTTTTATGCCATCCCTCCTTAAAAATAAAAAAAATAAAAAAAAATAAAAAAGAACCGCTTTGATGTCTATGTGAAATCCACGTCGTTCCACCATTTTGCCAGCTCATTTTAGGGCCTGAGCCCAAAAATGAGGTAGATCCAAATCTCAAGTGGACCACACCATAGGAAGCAATGGTGATCAAATGCCCGTTGTTAAAAACTTCTTGTGGCCACAAAATCGGATCAAGCTGATGTTTGCATTTTCTCTTCATCTAAGTCTATGTGACCTGCTCAACAGGTTGGATAGGAAATAAACATTACAGTGGATTCTAGGAGGTAGATTGAAGGTTCAAGCGGACCACACCACGAGAAGCAATGGGGATTGAAGGCTCACCGTTGAAAACTCTTGGGGTCACACATAGTTTTAGATCAAGCTGATATTTATGTTTTCTCTTCCTACATGTCTTTGTGATCTCATGAACAAATTAGATGGCAAATAAACATCACGGTGGGCCCTATGAAGTTTTCAATGGTAGGATTCAATCCCACTCCTTCATGTGGTGTGGTCCCCTCGAGCCTTCAATCTGCCTCCTTTTTGGGCTAATGCCCTAAAATAATTTGTCAAAAATGTATGGACAGCAAGGATAAAACATATACATCATGGTGGGCTCTACGGATCCCTTAACAAGACCATCCGTTCGATAGTTCATATGGTGGCGGTAGTACCCAATCCGCGTCCACAGCGGAGTGGACACAGTGAGCCCCCCCTTCCACCCAAGACGGTGCAACCCTTACTGTAAGGCCCACCTTGATGTGTGTATTCTATATCCACGCTGTCCATCCGTTTTCACATTCCATGTCAGTGCATGATTCCAAAAATGAAGAAGATCCAAATCTAAGGTGAACCATGCTATTAGAAACAGTGATGATTGAATTGGGAAGAGAAATGCTTATCGTTGAAACCAGGATGGGCTCCACCTTGATGTTTATATGCCATCCAGACTGTTTATGAGGTCACTACCATTGGGATGAATTGAAAACACAAAATACTTACCTTAATATAAAGCATACATGGCCATACGAATGTTTCAACAGTGGTTGTTCAATCCTCATTATTTCCTCTCGTGTGGCTCACTTGAGTTTCGGATTTGCATCATTTTTTGTCGCACTTCTAAAATGAGCTCGCAAAATGTATGGATGGGTTGGATTTCTCAAAAACATTACGGTGGGCCCCACCTAGTTTCCTAGCACATGAACTTTTCTCTTGGCAGAGACGTCCGTCAGCACTCAGCAATCCTTACCCCAATAGGCATCCCTAGCAGCCTCGCTACCATGTTGAGGTGGTAAAGTTGTGTTGGCCCCACAATGATGTATGCTTTAGATCCACACCATCTATCTAATTTTTCAGATCATTTCAGGCCATGAGCCCAAAAATGAGGTAGATTCGAAGCTCAAATAGACCACACCACAGAAAACAATAGGCATTGGATGTATAACATTGAAAACTTATTGTGCTAATGGAAGTTTTGGATCAAGGTGATATTTTTTTGTTTTCCATTCATCCAGGTTCGCGTAACCTTATGAACAGTTTTGATGGCAAATAAACATCATGGTGGGCCCTAGGAAGGTTTCAACAGTAGGCATCATCATCTCCGCTGCTTTCTGTGGTGCGGTCCACTTGAGCTTTAGGTCTGCCACGTTTTTTGGTTCATTCCCTAAAATGATCTGAAAAAATTGATGGATGGTGTGGATATGATACATGCATCATGGTGGGGTTAAAAAACTTTGCTATATCAACTGGACGTCTACCCTGCATAATCATCTCTGTGAGAGCTTTTAACGGAGGGGTAAAGTTGCCATTTATTAAAAAATTAAATCAAAATCACTTACTGCATTTAGCAATAAGTGTTAAGTCAGACGAGGGAAGCTTAAAAAATTTCTTATTTTTTAAGTGAAAATTCCAACTAAGCGTTTTAGGTTTTGGATTTACCAAACAGGTGCTAGGTGCTGAAATAAGTTTTACCAAACGGGCTCCTAATTACCCCCCCCCCAAAAAAAACAAAAACAAACATCCCGCCCCCAGTCCGTGCCCATCTCTCTCTCTCAAACCTCCTCTCTCGCTCCTGTCTAGTGTTAGGATTCCATGGCTCCGTAGACAAGGGGTTGCGGCAACAATGGCGTGGGGTTCTTATCTATGGATCATCGTCTTCATCACCAGAATCTCTCTCTCTCTCTCTCTCTCTCTCTCTCTCTCTCTCTCTCTCGTGCAACTCCTTCGAATCTGAGTCCCTGGCAGTATCTGATTCCCGCTTGCCTGCATCAATGGCCGGAAGTAAGGTCAATCTGCCAGAGGATCTCATCTCCTAGAAAGCGTCTGATGGGCAATCGAACTCCAAAGGTAGTTACGGTTTGTTTTTTATCAAGCTGTTGTGGAACTTGTCCTGTTTGGATGGCAGATTATGGTTTTGGGATGTGAGTTGATGATGGTGGAATTTTTGGAACTATTGTTTTGGTTCAAATGTTGTCTTCTGTAAATTGTTTTTGTTGAAATGTTTTAACAGTATCATTTAACAACCATAAGTGTTATTAATATGTATATTTCTTTTTCCCATTTAATTATTTGGCATCTCCTCTCTTAGTATTGTAAAAAAAAAAATGCAGACAAGTTATTTGTTAAAATGCGAAAGAGATGTGATTTTGTGGGAAATGTTATGCTTTCAATTTGATCTTTCTTTTGGACAGATGTGTTAGTGGGGTTTCTCTAAGCACATATGCAAGTGAAGCCCTGCCTATCCACACACAAGCGTAGTTGCCAATTTGCGCAAGATCTGAGCTTTCCATCATATGGCTATGCTGTTCATATTTTTTGGACTAAAAATCAGGCTGTTTTACAATTCATTTGGGGCACAATGCATAGAACAATGTATAGCTAGATAAAATTGTTTAGCTATTTATTTTGGACGCAGATTGCCTGCCAAAGCCTTTCGCAGGCATCTCCTGCACTCGGAATCTAGGTGGGGCCCACCGTGATGTTTGTGAGAAATCTACGCTGTCCAACCGTTTTGTAAGATCATTTTAGGCGTTGCAACCAAAAATGAACGGGATCCAAGACTCAAGTGGGTCGAAAAAGTGACGATTGAACTTCCACAGTTGAAATATTCGTGGGGCCACAGAAGTTTCGAATCAGGATAATATTTCTGTTTTCAGTTCATCTCAGTAGGAATGACACTACGGACGGTATGGATGGCATATAAACATCACTGTGGACCCCATAGAGGTTTCAACGGTAGGAATTTCCCTACCCACCTTTTGCTTTAGTGTGGCCCACTTGAGTCTTGGATCCCATTCAGTTTTTGTCTCAACGCCTAAAATGATCTCACGAAACGGTTGGACAGCGTAGATTTTTCATAAACATCACGGTGGGCCCCACCTAGATTCCGAGCGCAGGAGAGGCCTGCAAAAGGCTTTCAGGCAATCCACGTCCATTTATTTTGTACGTCGTGGCCCACCTTTGGAGTTTAGTGGCCTGATTTTCTCATTTGTCCATTTTTTATGGATCACTTGAATCATCTGACAGGGGAGATATTAGTGCATAGCCCATCCTGTGATGGGCCCCACAGATCAAAAACTTAGTTGTTTATTGATGTTTATTGATGTTTGATTCCTGAGAAGCTTAATCAATCTGATCTGAAAAAGACACAACGAAGATAATATTAACAAATATCTTGACCATTAGATTTGCAAAGTACTAAGTAATAGTCCCAACATCAGATTGTGTGCACAATCCTTAGTTCCTAACCTCTAATCATGGTCACTTGTTTATTGAAATAGGATTATTGGATATTTTCATTTTAAATGTCCAATTAAGGTCCACTGACTCAAAGTCTAATAATATAGTAAAGTGTTTCTTCTAGTTTGTGACTACGTCTGGAAATGGGAACCATAATTTGGATAGTTTAATTTCACTTTCATGCCATGTATGAAATTTTTAATTCATTTCCATGTGCATATGTATTATCACACACTCTTACCAGAATAAAGTTATGTCTAGCTTTGTTGGAGTTGGATTTTGTGTGGGCTTTACCTGGTATGTTTACACCCCCTATTCTACAGAAACATAATTCTATACCTGATTTATGTTTTTTTGCACGAAAAGCTATATAATCTGGTTGATGTATTGTGTAATTTTTGCATTCTGCTAATTTCTCTTGGAATTTTATTCTGTTTTTTTTTTTTCCAGCCTTTTCAACCTGCAGTAGCTCCAGTTCAAACCTCTCTTGCTAGTTGGATGTCTAATCCGTCTACAGTACCCCATCCTGCAGTTTCTGGAGGAGGTATTGGACTTGGTAATTCGACAAATCCAGGTAGTTTAAATTATTCAGCAATACTTGTTATAGAACTTTTTTAATTTTGTTTTTTGCTTGTATGGATGGGTTTCATGTGAACATGTAAGTTGCTGTTGTTTGACTCTGGAGTTTTTCTTTTTTAGTTTTTTTCTTCTTTTAATGTGATTTGTAGCTGTGATTTTGAAGCACCCTAGGACCCCACCAAGTAATAACCCAGCTGTGGATTACCCATCTGCAGATTCTGACTATGTATCTAAAAGAACAAGGCCCATTGGCATTTCTAATGAGGTAAATTGGATTGCCTCCCGCGAGGCTCACCATATTTGCTATTTTACATTTTGTAGTGGGTCTTGAGCTTTTCCAATGGTGGTTATTTTTTTTGTTTTAAGTAAATATAACTTTTTGCTAATTGCAGTTGATATTCATGACATCCATGTAGGTAAATCTGCCTGTAAATATATTACCAGTATCCTACCCTGGCCAGAGTCATGGTCATGGCTTGTACTCACCTGATGACTTGCCGAAGACTGTTGTGCAGACACTGAATCAGGGTTCATCTCCCATGAGCATAGATTTTCATCCCATTCATCAGACTATACTTCTAGGTCAACTTTTCTGACACAATTATTTTTTTTATTCTGACACAGTTTTTTTGGTGGAAAAGGCTCATTTAACGGCGTGCCATGCGGCTCTCAATGGGTCGGATTTGGATCAGATCCAGTTGGATCCGGCTCCAAGTCCGTATATCTGTAGACGGATTCGGATCGGATTCGGATCCAACTCGGATCCAAAAGGTGATATCCATATCTGATCCATTTATAAATTGTTAGATCCATGTCCGATCCAAAATCCACATAACCATTGGATTCGGGTCGGATCTAGGTCCGAATCCACCCCCATTACAAATCTAAAAAAATATATGATATAAAATATATAATATAATATATTTAATTTAGTAGAAAAATTATGCAAATCCCACTATTTACTATGGTATCGTTGACATGGCCTAAAATAATTTGTAAAACAGATGGCCAGCATGAATATAACATATACAGTAAGGTGACAAGGAGTCGGATCTTAATCGGATTCGGATCGAACTCAGATATGTTCATGTGAATCCATATCCGGTCCATTTAAGTAATCGGACCTATTTTAAGATCCAAATCCGGTCCTTTTAACTAATCGGACCTATTTTAAGATCCAAATCCGGTCCTTTTAACTAATCGGACCTATTTTAAGATCCAAATCCGCATTATACGGATTCGGAGTGAATCAGATCTCGGATCTGACCCGCTCCATTTAACGGTGTGCAAATGAATGTCGTGTAAAGTCATTAGTGGCATGTAACAAACATACACAACGTGCAATGCGTTCCATGTATGATATTTAACAGCATGCAATACGTGCCGTTAAAAGTCATTAACGTCATGTAAAAATATACAGTACATGCAATACATGCCGTTGATAACTTTTAACGGCATTCATATTAATTTTTTATGGCGGGTGATGCACGCTGTCTATATAAACTGACTTTTTATGACATCTCACCAGACGACGTGCATATGTACGCCGTGAAAAGTCATTTACGGCACGCATTGCACGCTATTAAAAGTCATTTTACTTGTAGTGTGATAATGAATCTATAGTCATTTACGGCACGCATTGCATGCACTGCCGCTGTAACTATTTTTTTTTTTATGTCCAGGTGATGGGAATGTCTTCTCCTAATGACAAGCTTCTACTTGTAAAAGCATTACGCAAATGAGGCCACGTGGTTGCCATAACTGGAGATGGCACTGATGATGCTCCTGCCTTACACGAGGTTCCATCTTTCTAACTTCTTATTTTCCATTTTTCGAATATACATGCAATTGTCTGAAGTGGGCAACTTAAGGGAACACTTATAATTCTATTGTCAATTGTTGTTCAGGGCGCGCGCACACAGTGGGGCCACCTGATGAATGGTAGAATCTCATGCATTTATGACCATGTCCATGCCTAGAACTCTAGTTCTAGTCCAGCAACTAGCCTTATCATAGCACCTTTTTAGCCAAAGAAAGAAAAAAATCTAGTAAATCTAGTATTCTGGACTATCTTTGGCTAAGGATGCAGACATTTGAAGAAATTCCAGATTGGAAGATCTTTGCCATCGAATCTTTGGACATTTTTCTAAGAAACTGTTGTATTTATGCTTACTATCAATTTGTGGGGTGCCTTTAATCTGGCAAACATTTGAGAAATCCCACATGCACGATACAGACCGTAAGATCAATGGTCTGGAAAACAGAACCACTCTTGTATGGCTGCGATGACACATGGACCACTCTTTGTATGCCCATGTACACCATAAACATGCAACCTGGCACATTTGTGGGACATCTGACTGGTGCATAACTTTCCCCTGCTTTGAAGTTGGAACTCACCAAAAGATGGTCCACTCATGAGGAGGACCATCTGTGAACTTTGAACATGGACAATTGGCGAGTTTGTTTAAACAGTGTAATTCTTTTTTTATGGAGGTGGCCCACCTGATGTGTCTGGATCAGCCTTGTTCTGGCATATGTTCATCTTGACATTGGCAGCCACCTTATACGCTGCTAAGATGTCCCATACAATTGCCAAGTTGGCATTTACTTAAAATGCAAATCCCAAGTTCGTGAGCGTGAAATGCAAATCGACTTCAGACGAGAAATGTTTCAGTGGCCACTCCATTGATGTCTTTCGGTTGGTTTGGGAGAATCTACACAGCAACTTGTATCCTTATGCATTAAGAAAGTAGGCTTATTGATATAGTTTTGAATGTTTGCAAAATAATCCTTCTTCTTTTTTTCTTTTTCTTTTTTTTCATTCTTGGGCTGAATCTTGTGGTGTTTGTAGGTTGGACGCAGAAGATCTGTCCAAGACAATGATAGTTCAAAGCCGTCTTCACCTAACCAGATATTCAACGAATAGAAAAAAGGTAAAAAATCATCAACTTACAGCAACAAGAAACATTACAAATTAACCTTTTCTTCTCAAATTTTGAACTATGCCTTTTGGATTTGGTTTGAATTGCTAACATTTCAACTGAAATATAGGAATTTGAATGCGTGAACTGTTAATGAGTGAACTGTTTCTTGAGACCTTTTTTCTGTTAAACAGTTGGTCCATCAATGGATGCTTCTTGACACCTTTTTTCTGTTAATGAGTGAACTGTTTCTCCGTTTGGTTTTTTAGTGTTGTCTTCTACTTCCTGGAACAGAGATAAATATATCCTATGGCATTCATTCCCCAATGATGCATTATACGCTCTGAAATACTGACCCCCCATGGTTGTGGGCCTCTTTTTGGCTCATTCGCTAAACGACCAACGCTTCAAAGATATTTTAGACGATACCTTCTAGTGTATGCGTCTGCGACACCTTTTCTATTTTTTTCCTCTTTAATTGACATCTTAGACTAAGTTGAGTTAGAATGTTCTTTTTCTTCCTCTTCTCCTCCCTCTTTTGCATGCTTGAGAAGCTATCGAAGTAATTGAATCATTGGCCAAAAATGTTTCACGGTTGTTTTTTAGTATTGGAGAGTGGTTTTCTAGCTTTCTTTATATGCATATCTCATTTGTTTCTTATCAATATCCGTTGGCTATTGAGAAAAAAATTATTTATTCTCATCAATCATTAAATCACAAAACAACAATTGTATTGCCTAGGCTTTTCATTTTTTTTTTAAAATTTCTTTCAATGATGCTTTAATTGTTGAAGGTGCCAATCTGGACATTTTCAATTCAGTGTCCAAAGAATGTGATGAGCATTTTCTATTAGTGAGATTGTGCTTTATTTGGAAGGCTAAAAAATCATTTTCTTTGATCTTGAACAAGCTAATGCTTTGTTTGTGGACTTGGTGTCCCTTTTGTTAGCTTTTCTATTGTTGAATAAGATTTCTGTTTTCCACAATATTGGGGGGGAATCTATCATCCTGATTGTCACCAAAAATCCTTCCAGTCAGAAAATCCTACCCATCAACTGGAGTGAACCCTGACTGTTGGTTTTCCCTTTTTCATAGTCCTCTAACTATGAAATTAGATCACCAACCAATGTGATTTTTGCAGCCCATTCATAGTCCTCAAACAGGCCATTTGGTGTCTGGAAATTAGATCACCAACCAATGTGATTTTTGCAGCACAACTTGCTATGGTAAGTCTGCTAGATAAAAGGTTCAGATCCCTTACATGTGCCCCATGTACAGAAAAAAGGTGTGCTTCTTAGCTAAGGCAAACTTGATACCACTTGATCCTCTCTTAGGGTCTATTTGGACTCACCCTCCAAAGGGGCATTTGAGGTGTAAGCATCGTTTTGATCCAAACAGCAATTGAAGTTGGATGTACTTTTCAAACCCCTATCACATCTCCCACACGACAAAATTGGTGCTAAAATGCCAATCCAGTTGGTTTTTGCTGAGTTGACCGAAAAGGCACAGCTTTAAACCTCCTTTTGATGAAGGGTGTCCAAACGGGCCTTTAATTATTGATTATTCATCGACTGATTTGGTTTTCATTTATTTGTTACTTATTTATTTCTTGACAGGTGGTTGTTGAAACTTCTGTTGATGTGATGTGTGATCAATATGGATCTTATGTCCTTTGCAGTCTTCTTTGTCTTTGCAAAGGAACACCACTCGAATCTTTGGAGGAATTTCATGTGACAAGATCAACTACTACTCTAGCAGAGCGGTTGAACAGCAAGCTGCCTAAATCAGGTGGAAATCAATCACCAAATGCTCAGCTGGGATTTCCACATTTACTTAAATTTCTTGTTGGGGGCTTGTTCCAGTATGCTAAAGAAAGTATTGAAGATCTGCGTGTTAACAAATACAGCAGCTTTGTTCTACAGGCATGTTGTTTATTACCCTTCTACTCCATGCTGCTTTACTGGTTTTTCCTTTTCAAGGTTAGGGAATAGCCGTCCGGTTATTTTGGCGTGTTTTGCTTCATGATGTGGTTCTTACATTGATCGATACAGTTGGGATGCATGTTATTCAAAATTTGCTTCATTTTTTTCAAGGTCATCAATCAGCTGCATTTTTTTTTTCTATAGTTCTCGAAACTCGTAACTCAACTCAGACATGATGGGGACTTTAGTCCCAGTCAGCCCAGAACTCAGTTGTTCTGGTTCGAGCTTAAAAGATTCTGTTGTCTGATTTTGCAAGTTTTTCTTCTACGTAATCATCCATTTTCGAGTACATGATTCAGTCTTGAATACTCGATTGAGTTCATATTGTGTACTGAAACGTTAATCTGTACCAATGTGTCAATTGAGACTTGCTTTTCTTTGGCAGACTGCTTTGAAGTTATTAGCGGGGGATGAGCAAGAGTTGCTACGTGTAATTCCTGTCCTTCTTGGCTGCCGCAGGGGAAATGATGCAGAAGGGAAGTTCATAGAAATTAATACAGTTTATGGATTTAGTGATCTGCTTAAGGATAATGCTTATAGCCATTTAATGGAGGTGCTTTTTCTTGCCCTTTATGACCACAAACTCTGATGTTTGCAAGAACTGGTGCACCTGCACAACTTCACAATGGGGCAAATGCCAACATGGGATTCAAGTATAAAAGCAGGACACCCTGCTTTTGTGTCAGTTCCAAACTCATCTCCTGGCCAAACATTTGGACCTTCCTCTGCTCCATATTCTACTTCAGGAGTTCTCCCTAGCCAATCAGCTGAATTTTCTTATAGGATATGCAAATACTTAAGCATGCACAGGTTTATTTAAGCAAATATTTAATTAGGTGAAACATGCACAGGTTTATTTAAGCAAATATTTAAAAAAAATTAAACATTTTTAGCCATAGTTTATAATTGAGGCTAAAATATATTGTTAGCCTTAGTTGAAAGAAAACGAGGCTAAAAATGGATTTAGTCTCTGTTAGCATCAATTGAGGCAAACAATTGTATTTAGCCTCAACAGTTGAGAAACGAGGTTAAAAAATGAATTTAGCCTCAGTTGATGCCAACGGAGGGTAAATCCATCTTCAGCCTCGATTTTGCCTCTGTTACCCAAACCAAGGCTACAACTCCCCTAGCTAAAGGCTTTAGCCTCGGTTATTAAGAACTGAATCTAAAAATAGATTTAGCCTTAGTTGGAGGCAACCAACACTAAAATTTGGATTTAGTCTCGGTTGGAAACAATTGAGGCTGACAACTTGATTAACCTCAGTTTGAGGCAATGGTAGTAAAAGTTTCTTTTAGCCTCAGTTGAAGAATTGAGGCTATAAAAAGTTTTTTTGCCTCGGTTTTCAAAACCAAGGCTAAAGCCTTTAACCATGGGACTTGTAGCCCCGGTTATAGTAATGGCCCGTTTGGCACCCTGGATTCCAGGAGAAAGTGAGGGAAAGGAGGAGAAACTGGTTGCTTTATTATGTTTGGCACCATGGATTTGAAGAGAAGTGGATTTGAGTGGAATCCAGGAGAACTCAAAAAGGCACTTTTAGCCCTGTTTCAAATCCTCAAAAAAAGGTGGGATTTGAGGAGAAATCTTTCCCAACGTGGGACCCACCATAATATGTCCCTAACTATGGGACCCAACATGATGTACATTTTCCATCCAACTGGTTGATAAGGTCACAAGGACTGGGATGAAGGGACCACACAAATTTCAGTTTAATCGAAGACTTTTGTGCATCATAAAGGTCTCACTCTCCATTTTTTCTTGTTTTATGGTCCACTTTTGATGTGGATTTGCTTTATTTTTTGGATCTTGGCATAAAATGATATGTAAAAATGGATGAATGGCATGGATTTAAAAATCGAGGCTAATACGGTAGGCATACGGTGAGATTAAAATTTACACCGTCCATTCCTTCATGTTTGATTTCTCTCAAATCTTGGCTGCCAAACAGAAAATCTGGAATTGATAAGAAGTGGAATCGGTGAGAATTCATATCATGGAATCCACTTCTCCTCACTTCTCCTCAAATCCATGGAGCCAAACGGGCCATAATGGAGGCTAATTCAAGCAAAACTGAGGCTAAAACCTTTAGCCTCATTTTTTCGAACTTTTTACCCATTGTTTTAAACTGAGGCTAAAAGCCTTTTTTCTTGTAGTGCACCGTATAAACAATATGACCATTTGTTAACAGAATATCCCTCTACATTACAACCACTCTTAAAATAACCTCAACAACTCCCCTTCTCTCCTCCACTTCTTCCAAACGATTGAATTTGATTTTTAAACATTAGTTATAACTAGTCATATCTATCATATCTTATACATTTATATTTTATACATTTATTTATAACAGACAGCCCATGAGGTCCATAGCATGTAATCTCAATCCGATTGGTAAAGTGTTTATGATATCAAAGCCATCAAGAGAAATTTTCTCCTTTTCTTTTCGATTGGATATGTGCCAATCTAATGCTGCCCTCTAATCAAAGCCATTCATTCTTTCGATCATAGTGAGCCTCCTTGTAACCAACCGAAATGATATCATGCTACCCGACTTTTGTTGATTTTCAATGTTGTTGAACGTCTCGACACTCCACACAGTGACACTCCTTCGCTTCAATTGTATCAGGAGCCATCAAAGCATAACGAATTAGCAATTGGCAGCACCGATGGTGTCTGTCCTCACCATTGGCCTTCAACATTGCCAATCAAGTTTGCTCCCATCATCCTCGCACAGTCAACCATGCTTGCAACAGGACTCCCCCCTGCTTCTATCACACACGAATCCAAGCTGTTTTTTTCTCGAACACTTCAACTATGTTTGCTTCTATGGCCATTGACGTTGTTGTTGCCTTGGTGTATGCATGGATCTACCTGCTAACCCATTATCGCAAACGCGTGGGCCTGCATGTGTTGCTATTCTCACAACGTGTTACTATCATTGTAACATGTTGCTATTATCACGAATATCAACAACACATGGACCATATTTGTATGGTGAATCGTTGTGGCCACCGTGGGGCCTCTCTCTCTCTCTCTCATCCGATTGAGTTGGGATCTGCGAAGACCACCTGAAGTAGACTGTTGAAGTCTTATGTGCGCGCTAGGACCCATAAGACCGGTCCACTACAACAAAAAACATTGTGTTCTTGTTTACGGAGCACTATGGTGACTCTTGCAATGTCCTCCACAAGCATTTATGCCTCCAGTGTTATGAGCTTTTAGTCTTAAACAAGATGGATCGTGATAATTACCTATTGTGGAAACGTTAATTTGTAGTGATAGAGCAAACAAATTACTTAAATTTATAGATGGTTCATGAGAGTGCCCAAACCAATTTATTCCTAATGATAACAATGAGACCACATCAACTGTCA
The DNA here is from genome assembly GCA_003013855.2 of Liriodendron chinense. Lineage (NCBI taxonomy): Eukaryota > Viridiplantae > Streptophyta > Magnoliopsida > Magnoliales > Magnoliaceae > Liriodendron > Liriodendron chinense. Next base: position 58,085 of record PVNU02000151.1, read on the forward strand.
ACCCCACTTTTGAGGCTTGGCTAAAGTAAGACTCACTGGGTTGCCATGGATCAATGTCCACTCTTACACCACAAGTTCTCCAATGTGTTATGAGCTTAGTCTTAAACAAGATGGATCATGATAATTACCTATTGTGGAAAAGCTAATTTGTATTGATACTGCGGCCTTCAAACTGCTTGGGAAGTTTGGCCCCAATTGTAAAAATTCCACTTTATCCAATTGAGATCCCGGGTTTTGCAGTTAAAACACCGGTTCCAAAACCTCCATAAAATGAAGAACCATGTTGATGATCTTAAAGCTATCAATTAACCTGTCAGTGATTATAATCTTTGGTTAACTCCTTCCCTTTTACATGCAGCTCGATTTGCATCTTTTGAGCTCGCCCGTGGAGTAACCAACCATTACCCTCTATATGCCTGAGGCCTCTCCAATACTCGGAGGAACTCGAGGCAGGTCTTGTTTCGTAGCTGTGGGAAGGTTCATATACAAGGATGACGAAGCAGCCCCTATTCTTCCCGGACAAGTCAACAACAACAGTCCAAAAACACTAATGATATTGCATGTCAAATATGTAATCAGGTAGGTTACTTAGTTCTTTAATTGCTTTCATCAGTTGAGCCTTTCATTTCAAGGACACCAACCTCGTCACAAGTTCCATGCTATGGACCTCATGGGTCGCCTGCTATAAATAGATATACAAGATAGGATAGATTTGACGAGTTACAACTAATGTTTGAAAATCAAATTCAATCAATTAGGGGACGTCGTGGCAGGCCCTATAGCGTATCATATTGAGCCGATATGGATATGATACGCTCGTATCGGCCGATATGATACCGATATTTGAATCTATGGTGTTAATCGACCTCCCTTGAGTTGTTGCAACAGACTTTCCCTTTTCTGTCAAATATTTTAGAAAAAAAAGAAAAGAAAAGGATCAAAGGCAAAGTTCTAGCCCATTTTATAATTTTGAAGAAAATTACTACATGGCGCAACTAGTTGCAAACGCACTATGGAGGGGCTAACAATATGGTGGGTGGGTGTATAGCCCCAGCTTGAGGGCTATTGTATCTTGTCAACAACTTCTGCTCTTGGCTCCAGCACTTTTCAAGCGATATCTAGTGTGCTTCGTCCACATTGTTGAGCCGAACGATCTCTTGAATGTCAGAATGTAGTCCACTGCAACAACACGCCACTTGTTGCTTTCCCGTCTCCATTAGCCGGCGATTAATTGCCAATTCATAATAAAGTTGTGTGTATTCCTCCACAATAAGATTATCTTCCCATAATGTGAGGAGCTCGAAGGAAGTCATCTCATAATCCAATGATAAAAACCTCTGCTTCAATCTCGCCTTCATTTCCTCCTAGTTGCCTATGAGAGGAAAGCCACATCGTTGTAAGTCCTCTTCGGTGGCATACCACTAATCTTGTGTTGCACCCTTAAGTTTCAAGGTAGGAAAACATACCTTAATGGCTTCTTCTATTTTGTACCAGTGAAAATATCCCTCCATTAACTTTAACCGATCATTAAAAACATTAGGATCCAGATTACCATCATAATCTAGCATCTCAATCTTGAGTCTCTTGACATGCTTAACAAGATTTGCGTGCGAACATTCCGCCCACCTTCAGGATAATTTAGATAGTCTTGTCAAGAGTTGTCCATTCCTCTTGTTCCCAGGTTGCATGTAGCAATGTTGTTGGATCTAGTAGACCGGCTCATACTCCTCGTGAATGCCTTAGAGTCAACATTTCTAAATTCCAAGTCTCCCTCAAGGCCATCCATAGATGTTTGATGGCCTAGGTTTATTCATTTTCTTACTTCTTCAAGAATAATAACTTGTCCTTCCATAGTATCTATTCTAAAATCATGAAAAGAGCCTCCATATCATCTAACCGTTTCGTGATCAAATCGACCACTAGCTACAAAGTCGATACAATCCTATCTTGAGGTTAGTAGCCATCCCATGACAGTAAGTCCTGCTTTCTGATGCTCATAGGGTTAGCAAATCTACAATTCTACTCAAAATGTGTGAAAATGGCTTTAGGTAGTTTTTTTTTTTCCATTTTTGAACAAGGAAGTTCTGGTAGGGTTAGGTCTTAAGGGTTTTTTTTTTTTTTTTTTTAAATGGTGAACGGAAAGGTTTAGCGAAGGTTAGGTGTATTATAAAGTGTGGGTTCTTTACTGGTTGAACATTGGGTAGGTTTTGGTACTATCTGGATAAAAATAGGGTAATGGCTTAGGTGAGACGGAGGTTGCATACGGTCTGTGATGGAGGACTGAAATAACAGGTTGCTTTAGGGAATTGAAGGTAGTTTGGGAAGAATATTGGAACAAAATTTGGGGAAAGAAGATGGGGAAGAGAAGTAAAAAAGCAAAAGAGAATCAAGAGCAAAACTTAATCTAATACGAAAATAATATAACTAGATTTAAGGAAGAAATTCAGCGTATCGGATTAAAGTTTGAATTACACAAGAGAAGAGATCCAATGACTGTGAGCAAGCTCAACAGTCATCTAGTTTTATACTAGAGATCCTCGCCCCCACCCTTTAGGTAGAATATTGGGACAAATTTTGCGGCAAGAAGATGGGGAAGAGAAGGAAAAAAGTAAAAGAGAACCAAAAGCAAAACTTGCTCTGATACCAAAATAATGTCACTAGATTAAGGAAGAAATTCTGCGTATCGGATTAAGAGATTGAATTACACAAAGACAAAAGATCCAATGATTGTGACCAAGCTCAACAATCATTCAACCATCTTCTTCCATAGGGCTCATGACTCATTTATAATGAGTGTTTACAATGTTTCCTCCTAGAGAAAATCTCTAGCATAATATAAGGAATCTCAAAGTAGAACTCCTTGCTACCAAGATCTCTAAAATAAAATAACCTTACACATGAAAATCTTAATGTGCGTTCGAACCATGTGATCCAAACCCTTTATTTCATTTTAAGTGAAATTTTAAGACTAGATGAATTTATCTTTTAGATTGGACAAGTTAATTGTATATGACTTGTTTTAACAAGTAGAGATGGATATGATCCATCCACAACGTGCCCCACATTTTGGATGGCCAGGATAGCTCTACAAGATTGCCACATGTGACGAGGATGAAGGGCCGCCCAAACTTATATTCTCTGTTTTTTCTCAATATGAATGTATGCACCCAAACTAATAAAAAGAAAATCAGCAAATCCGTCTGATCTAATCCGATCCAAATGCGGCCAACCAGATTGAACAGATCCAATACCAACATCCAACAATCATCAGAAATCAAGAAAACACACCCTGCAAACCCTAATCATCAGATCTCATTCAAGAAAATATTTCCACGGCCACGAAATACAATCCACCCTACATATCAAGATCCAACCGCCCAAAATAAAGAAAGAAGGAAAACAGGAACGTAGGAGATCAGATACGTATCTTCAGTCCTGATTCTTCATTTTCTCAATGCGCTGGGAAAGCTGCTCGATTTTGACAACGAGGCCGGTGACGCAGAAGAGGAGCCAGTAGAAGACGAGGGCAGCGGCGATGAGAATGGCATTGCGCTGGCTTTTCATGATGGATTTCTGGTGGCGGAGAAACTCGGTCGGAGTGCAGGACTGGCCTTCGCATGATGGACGGTGCTCGTACTTCCAGTAGATGTCCATCAGGAGGAAGAGACAGAACGGGACCACCGAAAGGAGCGGTTTCAGGGAGTTTCGGGTCACTGCGATCAGGCCCTTCCGGAGCCGGTCCAGGCCCGGGAGGGTCAGTAGCAGGAGCATGATGGCTTCTGCGCCCGCGACGTATCCTAGCACCACCCACTCAAGCGCCATTTGCAGGTTCCTCGCTAATTTGCGCCTTTCGTGCAAGAGGAAGATGCTTCCTGAGAAGGGAAATCGCAGGGTATATATATAGGTAGCTCGGAAAAGGTCAGGGGAGACTCTCCCCTGTAAATGGGTCAGTGGACCCGATGGGGTACCCAGACCCAACCCATTTAGACCCGACCCGGACCCGACCCATTTGTTAAATGGTACGGGTCTGGGTTCAAGAATAGACCCATTTGTTAAACGGGTTTGGGTCTAGTTTCCTTTATATTAGGCCCGACCCGACCCGACCCGACCCGACCCAAACCCATTTAGTAAGTGGGCGGGGGTTTGGTCTATGTTACAAGGGACCCGTCCAGACCCGGTTTTAAGCCTTGTAAAATGCTTACATACTTGATCCAGACCCGAACCCATTAGACCCGGCCCATTTATAAATGGGTCTGGGTGGATCTCCCTCTACCAGACCCGGACCCATTTATAAATGGGTCTGATGGGCTGACTTAGATCCGACCCGGACCCCCCCATTTAGTAAAAGGGTCTGGGTCTAAAATTTGGACCCAGACCCGTTTAGTAAATGGGCGGGTCTGGTTTTGGCTAAACCCGCCCCGAACCCGACCATTTACAGCCCTAGAGGCGGCATTTCCTGCAACCCGTTGTAGGGAGCTCGTGCAACAAACAAGCTATGTGGGGCCCACTGTGATCCCTGTGTGAAATCTGATCCGTCCATCAGTTTCATCAGATCTTGGTAAAAGGTGATCCACAAAAATAGGCAGGTTAAATTCAAGTGGGGCACACCACTAGAAGAAGTGCTTCCAGTGGGGATAGGAGATGGTTGAATTTCAGCACATTTTAGCTTATGGTCCAAAAACTGAAGTAGATCCAAATCTCAAGTGGACCACACAGGAAGGATTGAATTTCCGCCATTAAAATTTTATGGGGAACACAAAAGTTTTGGATCTAGCTGATATTCGTGTTTTCCATTCATCCATGTGTGCCCCACCTTGTCAACAGGTTAGATGGCAAATAAACATTATCTTGGACCTAGGAACTTTTTAATGTGGGCATTCATTGACCACGTCCTGTACTGTGGTCCACTTAAGACATGGCTCCTCTTTATTTTTGGGCCAAGTTACATATACATTAAGCTGGGCCAATGCTCAGAGAAATAGCCACCGGAGGGTAACACATAATCCACGCTCGATAGGAAGAGATGATATTATGGCTGCACTTTATGAACCCTTGATGCGGCAAAAATTATCACAAGTGGGAGAAGATCCAGACACCCAAATAAATGATCCGACAAATAGGCAGTTAAGAAAAATAGAAGTGACCGTAAGTGGGTGACTGGTGACTATTGTGAGGCCCATTACAATGTATGTGTTGCAGCCATGCCGTCCATCCATTTTTTAGTTCATTTTGAGGCGTAGGTACGAAAATGAGAATTGCTTTTACGTAAACTTTACTTTTGACCACCAGCCCAAGTAAACACCGAATGCTTTTTCATTTCCAAACGTCTGTACTTTCTTTAGACAAAAATGCCCTTCAAAACAATTTCTTCATTTTTCTTTTCAAAAACCATCTTCATCGTTTTTCTTGCTGAAAGAGCTCATTTTTTTTTTTCTGAAAAGTCTCCGTCTTCATTTATTTTCGGAAAAAAAAAAAAGAAATTTTCATTTTTCTTTATAAAGAAAATGTCTTTTTTGTTTTCTTCGTTTCTTTTTTATTGGATACACTCTATATTCATTGAATATTTAATTAGTAATAAGAATATTATAATATTCAATGAACACTGGCTGATTATAGATTTTAACTATAGTTAACCTTTAGTTGCTCATGTATGGGTACGGTTAAAATCCGTAGCCGTTAGTTGAAAGAGAAAACATTCGAGAGTGCTCTTAATCGGTGGTCAATCCCATTGTTTCTTTTGACACGGCCGACTTACGCTTTGGATCGGTCTCGTTTTTATGCTTGCACCCGAACTGGCGAAACGGATGAACGGCGTGAATGAAACGCATACATCACGGAAGGACCACAGAGTTTGGTCACCAGGCAATCCACTTCCAAAGTGGCCAGCGTCTCAATCCCAATGAGATTTGGGACCTTTCGTTGTATAGGGCCATGGAGCCGCAAATCATAGTCCCAAGATTGATGGCTAGTATTTACCTTTGAGGGGATGTCTACAGCATCTCAAATCAACGATCTGGATCTCTAAGCCATGGAAACACTTAACTGGTGGAAAACTCGAGCATCTTTCCTTTATCCTCGGTCGAGGATCATAAGCTTTCTTCAGACTTGGGAGTTTCAAGGACAGGTGCCGGCTTCTAGATATTTCTACGTGTAGCAACGTCGGCTGGACTAAGTACGCCAAAGTCGCAAAGTTCATTCTGTATTACTTTGTGGCAACGCAAAATAGTTACACGTGGCACTCCTGCTCGCCCATCTTAACCGTTAAAATCATGGCCGCGTTGGAGAAAAAATTTGCTACACCCACGAGTTAGCTACGCTAGCTATACCGGGTGTAGCAATGACCCATCATGATGCATTTGTTGCATCCACGCCGTCCATCCATTTAGCGAGATCATTTTATGGCCTGGTACTGAAAATCAGGCAGATTCAAAGCTTAAGTGGACCTAGAACAGAAAATATTGGGACTTAAACGCCAACCATTAAAAAATTCTTGGGGGCCACCTGAGCTTCTGATCTGCCTCATTTTTTGTATCATGCCCTAAATGATCTCTCCAAATGAATGGACGGAGTGGATACAACACATAAATCATGGTGGGGTCATTACTACACCCGGTGTAGCCAGCGTAGCTAACTCGTGGGTGTAGCAAAATTTTTCTCGCCGCCTTGCATCGGCAATGAACCATCCGACTCCAATGATCGAATCTGGGGTGCTTACCCCATTATCATTTCCAACCGTTCATTTGATGATTCCTACCCACATAATTAACAAGTCCGATTATCATGATTATCAGTGTAGGCACTATCCACAGTGCGTCCCACCATTTAAACGGCCCGGATTAGAGTGCACACATACCAATGTGTGGATAGATGAGTTGTCACAAAGAAACAGTAAACAGTGTTCTGCATTGGCTGTTCCATTTTCTCTTTTTTCCTTAAGTATAGACTCTAGTGTCAGTTCCGCACAATCTTATAAATGGTGGTGACCCTTCAATCACACACATAGCATATGGCCGTAGAGAAATCCAGGCTGTCCAAATATCAGACCCAATTGTAGATGGAACGGAACAGAAAATTCCCACAGAAAAGAGAATATTAACCATCTGATCGTTCCCTTCTAAATTTAGACCATAAAATATTTTACTTTTAATCATTCAATTGATATGGATTAATTAAATGGTTGGTGGTGTGAATTTGGAGAAATATACTCAATCCACAATGGGATGTATAACTTGGATGGTCTGGATGGTTGTGTCAGTGGCACAAGTGAGAAAAAATACAAGTTAAAAGGCTGTCACCACCATTGTCGAAAGGATTCTATACTAACGTGCGAATCCACCTGACTCTTTATTCTAATTTTTCTTAGCAGAGAAGGAAGGAATGATACACCGGAGGTATGTGGGTCCTGCGCTCTTTTTCTCCGTATGGACCACAAATATCAGCTTGATGGGACTTTTGTGGCCACGGGAAGTTTTTAATGGTCAATCATGTTTCTTGTATTGTAGTCCACTTCAGATTTGAATCTGCTTCATTTTTTATTTTTTTTTATCATGCCTTAAAATAAGCAGTCAAAAAATTGGACGTCGTGAATGTAAGGTATATATATCACGGTGGCCCGCACAGTCAAGTCAAGGATCCACGTTGCATGCAAGCCGCCCGCAAGAAATTCCTCCAATGATAAGTTAGGTGGGGTCACTTTGATGTTCGTGGGATATCTATCCATTCATCTGGAGTTTTTTCATATCATGTTAGGTGGCATGTGTTGTATTTTAAAAGAACTTTTAAAATTGAAATCTGTTTCAAATTTAAATTTTTCTTTATGTTTTACTTTTAAAAAACTTTTGTCTTTTAGTGCTAATCTTTAGTCCCACATTAGAAATGAACAAAGAAAATTTCAATGTTATAAAATGAAGTTTTAGCGTTGGATTTGAGCCCCTTCTCAAGGGCATGTTAATTTGGTCCAAGTGAGGGGCTATGCCATTAGATCAAATTTATGCCATTGACCACATGCGCGCGCTCACCCGCCGGCCGGACAACCGAGCTACAAGTATACTTACACCTGTCTTTTGCGCGAATTCTCAAACCAGAAAAATGCATCTATTCGAGTGGTCACTCCTGTTGGGTTTAAACCTAACGGACTCAACCCATTTGAAACGGTGCTTTAAGCACCTAATCACGGTCTATATATAGACTTATCCTCTAATCCTTTTTTAATCAATCTGAAATCAAGTGTTTTCTTTCTACTTCTTCAAAATTCTCTATGGTTCATTGTTGTTTTGCCAACTGAGTTTGCAAGCAAGTCAATCACTTCAAGTTTAAGTTCTGCACGCTGATTCGAGCCCGTGTATAGTGAGTGCACCATTGAGACCGGGCAATAGTCGTTATATCCTAAAGGCCAACTATCTAAGAAATCCTGTTACATTTTGGACGCGGCACAAGGAGGGCAGATTTGGTTTCAAGCCGAGTGACTCAGTCACGCCTCGACTCAAACTCATAAGTTCTTTACCTCTTTAAAATTATTATTTTATTTCTGTTTTCGAAATTTCATCTACTGTTTTCAGTAAATAAATCCAACAATCTTAAAACCAAATACATTTCTTTTGTTGGAAATAGTAGATATCTGTTTAATTATCTGTTCAAAAACAGAAATCCATTTCTTCTTCTTTTGACCTTTCTGTAATCAGTGTTTAACTGATTCACTGATTCTTTAACTGGTTGAAAACCAAGTCACAACCAGCTTTCTTTTGTAATCAATGACTACCATCACAGTCAACCCTACGACTAAACCGTCCAAAATCGAACCATTCGCTGGACAGAATTTCAAACGGTGGAAATAAAATATCAGTTTTGCACTACAAACTCTAAAGGTCTCGTACATTCTTTCGAATTCGTTTACAGTTGATCCAGCCAATGAAACTGAATTTAGAGATGTCGATAATTGTAAACACTATATTCTAAATACATTGTCTAATGAACTATATGATATATATGTTTCTTATGAATCTGCTAAAGACATCTGGACTGCACTAGAAAAGAAATATGTGCTTGAAGATGCAGGTTTTAATAAACATGCTGTCACAAATTTCTTTCATTATGAAATGACAGACGATAAACATGTCACAAACAAGATTCACGATTATCAAAATCTGGTACATGAACTGACAATTGAAGAAATGAAAATAAATGAGGTATTCCTGTCAAGAGCACTAATTGAAAAATTACATCATTCCTGAAAAGAATATAAAAATAAAATGAAACACAAAAAAAAATTGTGTCTCTTTAGAAAATATAATCGTACATATAAGGATAGAAAAGGCTAACAGAAACAGAGATCAGATTGAGAATGCAAACGGGTCAATATCTAAGGCTAACCTGGTCAAAACAAATAAGGCACAAAATAACAAAAAGAAAGGAAATTATTACAACCATGAAAAACTTGGTCATCATTCTAAGGAGTACAGGCTCAAAAAGAAAACGAACAGACAATTCAAGAAAAATGGTCTTGTAACTACTGTAAGAAACCTGAACATTATGAAAATCAATGTATGCTTAAGAAAAAGAATACAAAATCACAAGTCAATCTCGCTGAAGCTGAAGAAAATTCAAACATGGTTGTCGCCTTTGTATCCGAAGTGTTTCTTGTAAACAATATGGAATGCATATTAGACACTGGGGCAACTCGTCATGTATGTAAGGATCAAAGTATGTTTATCTCCTATCAGGCGACAGGAGATGAAGAACAAGTGTTTATGAGAAATACTCGATCCTCTCCAGTTGTTGGAAAATGAAATATTTTCTGAAGCTCATATCAGGAAAGACTTTGTTGCTAAAAAATGTACTACATGTGCCTGATATTCGTCACAATATGATCTCTGGTTCACTACTCAATAAGGTTGAGTTAAACTAGTAATAGATTTTGATAAGCATATAATGACCAAGAACAGAACTTTCCTTGGAAAGGATTACTGCTGTTATGGGTAAATTCGGACTAAGCTAATAACATGGAAAGCTTTCCATTGAGGTTCATCTTCTACACCAAGTATAGTCATGGACCGACTATTTAGGAGAGGAAACTAAGTCAGCATTCGGCCTTCTCAGGCCTCGGCCCCTTAGGCTCAGCATTCGGCCTTCTTAGGCCTCGGCCCCCTGGGCTGGCATTCGGCCTTCTCAGGCCTCGGCCCCTTGGGCTCAGTATTCGGCCTTCTCAGGCCTCGGCCCCTTAGGCTCGACATTCGGCCTTCTTAGGCCTCAGCCCCTTGGGCTGGCATTCGGCCTTCTCAGGCCTCGGCCCCTTGGGCTCAGCATTCGGCCTTCTCAGGCCTCGGTTCCCTCAGGCTCAGCATTCAGCCCTCTCAACCTCGGCCCACTTCGGCTCAACATTTGGCTCTCAGCTTGGCAAGAGGCCTGGCCTCATCCGCCTTAGTTTATCTCTCTTGATAAAATAAGGATAAGACTTATCCCACTGATCCAGATAAGGATAAGGCTTATCCCACTGATCCAGATAAGATATGGATTATCCTAACAAATTTGGATCCATTTAAATCTCTCCAATAATTATCTATAAAGAGGCCTACGCACTCTCTCCAGGTATGGGCAATCTACCGCCATTAAACCTCCAGCAACCTTTCCTTTCAAGATCTGTACTGACTTTGCCATCGGAGGGCCGTAAGCCGGGCCAACCGGCGGCGGTCCTAACATTTCTTGGTGATTGCAGGTTCTCAATCTATACCATTCATTTCTGAGTGGAGATCAGATGACGAAGAATCCAAGTTGGTCCCTGACCAACAACTGTTAGTCAATTTTTGGCATTAACAGATTGGCGCCGTCTGTGGGAACGACTAAATCGTTCACTTAATCTTTTCTTCGTCATTCAATCGTTCTTCACCTCATCAATGGAGGTTTCAGTAAATGGGAGGCCGCTCATAGCTCCAACCAATCACCATCACATGTGGGCCCCACCTCCTGAGAGCTCCCTCTCCATCTGCAATGTCCAGTAATGTTGGATGACACCAACACATTCTCTCCGCACACGCAGTTACAGGAACATTGTCCATCATCCAGAGATCCCAGTTCAAGAGGTGGACCCCACCTTGGCGACGGACACTTCTTTCATCTTCAACGTCTGCCTCTGCGGTTGCAATGGACGTTCGTCCATCAGCTCCTCCACCGTGCATGCCAGGAAAGGGTAGCTAATGCAATCATCTTGCATACCCAACGGTTGATGGATCACTCCAAGCCAACTGATGAAAGCCCCACCATCATACGGCTTGATCTTCATCACCATCCCAACTACTCATCCACCGTCCAAGACCTCTCCAATTATTTCCAAAGTTAGTTGAGGATACCTCAATGTCCAGCTGATGTGGATCCCATCTTTATCCTCCACATACTCACGTCAACACCACTTCCACCATCAATATCGCCACTGTCCATCTTCAGCACCAAAAGGTGGCGCGCCACCAAACTATCCACCCATCATGATGGACCACATCATCCATCATATTAGAGACCGTCACATCAATGACCAGCATCATCCGTCCACACCAGTGTTCCCATCTTGCAGCCCGCTTGATCTTCTGATCTGCCTCATGTTTCACCCCATAGTCTCTTGTGCATGGTTGAAACTGACGAACGAATTGGATTTCCTTCTCGCTACCTCGGTGGACCTCACCTATTATCCTAAGCACCCATGCACAACCAAATATCCCAAAAAAATCTGCCTTCCAAATTTATTTATTTTTCTGGTGTAACGGCAAAGCGGTGCACGATTCTTGTTTTGGCAATCGGTGTAGAATTATCTTCCTGAAATCTCGGCTGTTAAAAATCTGAGATCCAACTGCCTCTAATGCTCCATTCCTTCGGCATGATTTTGACTGCCAAACATGCTCGACACTGCGCCTATTATTCCTTAATCCTCCAAGAGAACAACTGTAAGATCGTCGAATCTCCCGCGTACTTGTGGGCAACATCTTCAAAGGACTCCCATTCAGAAAATCTTCCATACCTAGATCCAATGGATGAGAAGTTGCCATATGTCTTCAGGTGCAGGACCTCCATTTGACGTGATCACAGTTGGCTGATCCACCATCCATCCATCCAAAATGCAACTGTGGTGTACCCCACTTTCAAAGGAAGTAATGGAGATCTCCTTCATCAACGTCACCAACAGTGGAGATCTTCCACCATCCAGCGGTTGATCATCTGACATCAACCGTCCACCGTCACACAGTCCATACAACAGTTGGAGATCAATCTCCACCATCCATGTCACATCATCTACATGTCACACGTGATCTCTAGCTCCATCTAACATCCAAATGATTGGACGTCCAAGAGGGGCACACGTAGCCGACAAATGAATGATCACGATCATCAGCCATGTGATTAGCAAAGGGCATCTTCATCTCAAACGTCCAGCCATACAAGACACCTCCTACATCACACGTATCAGCCAAAGGAGTGCATCTCTCTCCAAGTCCCTCATGTGTGTTGCAGCAACACAGCCCCTCTTCACTCACATGTGCCAAGCACCTAAATGTCCAGCCTCCACGTGGAACCTATCATCCAAACGTCCATGCAGCAACTGGAGTTCCCTCCAATGGCATGGCCAGAATATCAGAAGCCATTGTATGATCCTCCATCTTAGCCATCCATTCATCATCTCACACGAGCTCTAGCAGGCCCCAGCCGCCTTGACCTCATCCACTCTCCACCATCAAGCTATATCTCAGCCCCGGCCCACTTCTCACATGTATATTGATGGGCCCGTCTCTGAAGAATTATTCCCATCCGTTCATCAGAAGATGAAAACAACGGACGACTCGACGAACCAGTACTGTAAGTTCAACAGTGTGCCACTAATCTTCTCTATACATCTCCGTGACCATAGCATCATTCTTTGTATCATTAATCACGCGGAAAATTCGAGCAGAAGATCTATATGATGTCTGGTGATATCGTCTTTCTCGTTGGACTGATTATCAATGGCTTCTCCAAAAATGTGACTATCCTCATCATCGGCCGTTTCCTGTTTGGCATTGATATTGACTTCACCAACCAGGAGTTGCATCTTGTTCAACATTCAACCATCTGGATCATCCAGAAATCCAACCGTTCCCATCACCATCCAAATGTCAAATCAATCCAACCATTCATCATGTGGGCCCGTGCATGTTTGGATGGTTGTGAATAACAAGGGTGAACGGTCAAGATTGGATATCCATACGTGGAATTGCAATAGTCTAGCCAATGGTGGAGACCAATCTCCATCTCCAACCATCATTCTCGAAGGATAGAATCACCTCCACACGTGTACAACATACAAGGTGGATGATCATGATTAGCAACAGTGAAGGAGCATTTGTACACCCAATGTTTGCAGCAACTCAAATCACCACCCTACGTGCCATTCTCAAATGTCCATTCCTTGATGAACGACTATCTCCATCCGCGCATGCATCTCCACCAGTCTCCATCTTTCTCTGCAGCACTCTAACATCAAGGTGGACCCCATCAGCACGCAGGAGAGGGACGCCATATTCAAGTGGACCTATCACTAGCTCCATCAGCATATTCGTAGCTACCAAGGGAGGCCATGGAGCCCATCCAACGTCCAACAATTGCGGAGCCTTGCACCTCCATCATCAGCCATCCGAGACAAGATGAACCATCCATCCATTCAAAATAGATCGATTTCCTCTCCAACGGTTGTATGATATCCAACACTAGCATGTGGACATTCCATATCAACCGTCCACAGTCACATGAAGTTGCCATCAAGTACAAAAGGTGGGTCATCTTCCCAGCCGTTGGTCATGTCTTTGGCAAATAAGAAGTAATTCAAATTTACACACGTGCAAAGCTCAAGTGGATCCATGCTCAAGAGGACCTCTTCAACATGCGACCAGCTCATCAGCATGTGCCTCTAAGCCCGAGTGCAAACAACAGGACACGGGTCTCGGCTCCCTCAGGCACACCCATCAGGCATCGGACTAAACATATGGCACTCGCCCTCGGATTGACATTTAGCCTACTCGGCATCGACACGTGGCGCCCAGCGTTGGGCACTTGCTCGTACTTGCCCTCGGCTCAGCCTTGAATTAAGCCTACTCAGATACTTCAGTAATAACCTCTTCAAAGTTCCGTGCTTAGACTTTCTAACCACGAAACTTGGGGGGCTTCTGTTATGGGTAAATTCGGACTAAGCTAATAACATGGAAAGCTTTCCATTGAGGTTCATCTTCTACACCAAGTATAGTCATGGACCGACTATTTAGGAGAGGAAACTAAGTCAGCATTCGGCCTTCTCAGGCCTCGGCCCCTTAGGCTCAGCATTCGGCCTTCTTAGGCCTCGGCCCCCTGGGCTGGCATTCGGCCTTCTCAGGCCTCGGCCCCTTGGGCTCAGTATTCGGCCTTCTCAGGCCTCGGCCCCTTGGGCTCGACATTCGGCCTTCTTAGGCCTCGGCCCCTTGGGCTGGCATTCGGCCTTCTCAGGCCTCGGCCCCTTGGGCTCAGCATTCGGCCTTCTCAGGCCTCAGTTCCCTCAGGCTCAGCATTCAGCCCTCTCAACCTCGGCCCACTTCGGTTCAACATTTGGCTCTCAGCTTGGCAAGAGGCCTGGCCTCATCCGCCTTAGTTTATCTCTCTTGATAAAATAAGGATAAGACTTATCCCACTGATCCAGATAAGGATAAGGCTTATCCCACTGATCCAGATAAGATATGGATTATCCTAACAAATTTGGATCCATTTAAATCTCTCCAATAATTATCTATAAAGAGGCCTACGCACTCTCTCCAGGTATGGGCAATCTACCGCCATTAAACCTCCAGCAACCTTTCCTTTCAAGATCTGTACTGACTTTGCCATCGGAGGGCCGTAAGCCGGGCCAACCGGCGGCGGTCCTAACATTTCTTGGTGATTGCAGGTTCTCAATCTATACCATTCATTTCTGAGTGGAGATCAGATGACGAAGAATCCAAGTTGGTCCCTGACCAACAACTGTTAGTCAATTTTTGGCGTTAACAACTGCAATGATGGTCTGTTTGTTGTAAACATTTCATATGATAATAATAAGATGTCATCCAGTTCTGTTTATATTGTTGAATCTCTTTCATTATGACATAGTAGATTAGGCCACATTAACGTAGAATCCTAGAAAAGAATGAAACGAGTAAGATTACTACCTAATATTTCAATCGATAACGTTGGAAAATGTAAGACTTGTATAGAATCCAAGTTCGCTAAGAAATCATTTAAACTTGTTAACAGAAGTTCTGAATTATTAGAATTAATACATAGTGACTTAGGTGATTTTAGGAATCACATGTCTAGAGGAGGCAAAAGATACTATGTAACATTTATAGATGACTATTCTAGATATACTAGAGTATATCTTCTAAGGAACAAAGATGAAACTTTAGAATCATTTATTAAGTATCAAGCAGAAGTTGAAAATCAACTTATTAGGACTATTAGAAGACTTAGGTCAGATAGAAGAGGTGAGTATGAATCTTTATAGTTTCGAGAACTTTGTGAAAAGAGTGGAATAATACATCAAACTACTGCTCCATAAACACCAGAACAAAGTAGAATAGTTGAACGCAAGAATAGAACATTGAAAAATATGATTAGTTCTGGTTTGCCCCTAAATATGTGGCGAGAAGTCATATTATTTGCTTGTTATATTCAGAATAGAATATCCCATAAGAAGACTAGTAAGACACCAAATAAACTGTGAAAAAATCATACCCCTAGTTACAAACACCTCAAAGTATGGGGGTGTGTAGCTAAAGTAGGGTTACTTAAGACTAAGAAAAAAAACTAGGTCTTAAAACATCTGATTGTGTATTTATAGATATGCAGAAAACAGTGCAGCGTATAAATTTCTAGTATTAAAATTTAATGATAATATTTTAGATCCAAACACTATTATAGAAACTAGAGATGTTGTCTTTCCTATGAAGTCTAGATCCGTAAAAATAAAAGAAATTAGTGGATCTGATGTTGCTTTAACAAGTAGAAGCATGGATATTAGTTGTGAAGTAGAACTAGAACCTAGAAGGAGCACGAGAGCTCGTAAGGAGACTAACTTAGGAGATGGGCTCTTTACATTCTCATTAGAAGATGATCCTAAGACCTATTTAGAAGCCATTAACTTTCTTGATGCATCATTCTGGAGAGAATTTATAAATGATGAATTAAAGTCGATTATATCTAATAACATTTAAAAACTTATAAATCTTCCTCCTAGGAATAAGCCTATAGGGTGTAAATGGGTGTTTAAAAAGAAGCTTAAACCAGATGGATCTATAGATAAGTTTAAGGCTAGATTAGTCGCAAAAGGCTTTAAATAAAAAGAATGATACGATTACTTTGATACATATTCACCTGTAATTAGAATTACAACGATCAGGGTATTACTTGCAATCGTATCTATATACAAGCTAGTAGTATATCAAATGGATGTTAAAACAGCTTTTCTAAATGAAAAATTAGAAGAGAAAATGTACATGGAACAACTTGAGGGTTATATAATTCTTGAAAAAGAACACAGTTTGTAGACTAATTAAATCTTTATATGGCTTAAAACAAGCTTCTAAACAATGGAATGAAAAATCTTACAATGTCTTGAACTCAAATGAATATCTTGTTAATGATGTGGATAAATGTGCATATAACAAATTCACTGAAAATGATGGTGTGATAATTTGCTTATATGTAGACGATATACTTATCTTTGGAACAAATGTTAAACTAATTAATTCAACTAAACAGCTCTTGTCTTCTAACTTTGATATGAGAGACCTACGAGAAGCAAGTATGATATTAGGTATTCAGGTAATCAGAAAAGATGATAATATTATTTAATCATTTTAACTCTTTACCTATTAGTACACCATATGATTATGCTGTGCATCTTAAAAAGAATACAAGAAGTAGTGTATCTTAACTTGAGTATTCTCAAGTAATTGGTGGCCTAATATATCTTATGAACTGTATTAGGCCTAATATTTAGACCTAGAAAAATTCAACCCGACCCGCTAACCTGACCCAACCTGACTCAGTTTTTTCTAGTTTAGGGTTGGAAAATTTGACCCGAATTCAATTTTTAGGTTGACCCGACCTAACTCGAATTTTTATAGGTTAGGGTTAAAGGTGACCCAACCCAAATCATATAAAGGTTAAGTAGACTATTATATATTGATTTTTTTATTAATTAAATAATACATAGTTTTTTTTCTCACACACCCTACTAGGAATGGTCCACATGTATGTCAATTTAATAAACATGTGCACACCAATGATCACATTTTATAACATGTAGAACTAAAATATCATGAGATTTTTATTTATTTATGGTGCTCATTTACTGGCAAACTGAAATGGTAGCTAATGGTCCATCAAATAAATTAATAAAATTATCTTAATAGTTATATTTATTTGATTGTTGATAAGAATTTATTGGACAATTAAAATGAAAGGATCAAATGGTTCCATTTCAATAATTGTGTCCATAATTTAATTATTTAAAAAATTAAATATCAAATGGTCTTGTTGATTTGATCCAATGGTCAAAAAATAAAAATAGAATTGCTGGACATTAATTGGATGGTTCAAATGAAATATTAAATGTAAATTTCAAAATTTTTTACGTGTAGGAGTATCAAACAACATTATCTGTTGATGTATTTTTAAAAAAAAATTAAAAAAAAAAGCCATTATAAATTCTTTCTTTCTAAAACCCTTATAGTGGGTTGTAAAGGGAGGGCTTCTTTCAGCCACACAAGATAGAGAGAGAAGAAGCTGCTCTATATGTTTCATCAATGCCGTCCCATCACTCTAATGACGTTGATGCTTAAAGAAGTATGCTTGAAATATATATATATATATATATATATATATATATATATATATATATATATATATATATATATATATATGGTTTGGTTTTCAATTGAATGCTAATGTTATATGCATCTAGTTTAATCTACAAATTAGTTAGTTGATCATTAAAATGTGGGTCAACCCGACCTGACCTGGTTTAATTTGGGTTGGAAAAATCCAACTCGAATTCAATTTGGGTCGGGTTAGGGTTGAGGTGGAAATGACCCGACCTGAACTTGACCCGACCCATTGTCATCTCTACTGATATTGCATACGCAGTAGGTAGGCTAAGTAGATATACACATAATCCTGGATATGATCATTAGAATGCATTGAATAGAGTACTGAAATATCTAAAAGGTACTATTGCATATGACATTTATTATACAGGTTATCCTCGTGTGTTAGAAAGATACAGTAATGCCAATTAGATCACTAATTCAAATGAAATAAAATCCACAAGTGGATATTATTCACTTTTAGTAGATGTGCAATATCTTGGAAGTCTACTAAATAGACTTGTATTGCTCGGTCTACTATGGAGTCTTGAGTTTGTCGTTTTAAAAAAAGCAAGCTCAGAAGCTGAATGGCTTAGAAATTTATTAACAGATATACCGTTGTGATCAAAACCCGTGTCTGCTATTTCTATACATTGTGATTGTCAAAACCCATGTCAAGGCCAAGAATAAGATATACAATGGCAAAAGTAGATATATTAAACTGCGACACAACATTGTGAGACACCTATTGAATGATGGAGTCATAGCTTTTGATTTCGTAAGATCAGAAAAGAATCTGGTAAATCCTTTAACCAAAGAACTATCTAAAGGATTAGTCATAGAAACATCGAAGGGAATGGGGCCGAGCCTAACCGAATGAGCTACCATTGTCGGCAACCCAACCTATACAAGTGGAGATCACATGCGATATGTTCAATGGGTAAACAACAAGACACTAGGAGACTGAAAAATACTGCAGAGAACTCGTTCCTTCCTATGGTGTAGACAGTGCAAGCAGCAACATATGAGAGGATGAGTTTTTGAACTCTTAATGAATCCATGACCATTAGTGGTATGTATTCAGTTGCTGTGTACATTGGATGAAATTCATATATATGAGTGTGAAAGTGGGGCCGCTTCCTATGAGAATATATAAGCCATTTCTCTAGAGCACTCATGAAAATCCAGGTAAATGTGTACAGCTAAAAGACATCAAACCGCAGAACCAGCTATAGCCGAAAAGTTGTGTGAGTGGTGAGTATGGCCGTTTACACTTAAAGGGTCAGGTTAAAGACTGATAGTCACCTAATTCCCGTAAACCTGTTTTGCTTACTCTAAATGTCGATTAAAGTCGGATAGACATCGACACTATTACACAACTCTTCTAACTGATACCGAAGTGTTTTGAATTTGAAACATGCGGGGGATTAGTATATTTTAAAAGAATTTTTAAAATTGAAATGTGTTTCAAATTGGATTTCCCTCCATGTTTCTCTTTTGAAAAGGTTTTGTCTTTTAGTGCTACACTTTAGTCTCACATTGGAAATGAACAAAGGAAATCTCAAGGTTATAAGATGGAGTTTTGGCATTGGGCTTGAACCCCTTTCAGGGAGCATGTGAATTTGGTCTGGGGGGGGGGGGGGGGGGGGGGGGGGGGGGGCGATGTCATTAGCTCAAATTTATGTCATTGACCACCCGCCTGCTTGCAGAGCCGCGCCGTCGCCGTCGTCGGTGCTGGTGCCGGTGTTAGGCCGGGCCGAGTCAGGCTCAGGCTCGAGTCCAGGTCTTGGTCTATGTGCGAACTAATAGTACACTTGCACTAAACGGTTTTTTACAAGTATACTTGCACCTGTCTTTTTGCGTGAATTTTCAAACTAGATAGATGCATCTGTTCAGGTGGTCACTCCTGTTGGATTTAAACCCAACGGACCACCCATTTGAAACGGTGCTTCATGCACCTAATCACGATCTATATATAGACCTATCCTTTAATCCATTTTTAATCAATCTGAAATCAAGTGTTTTCTTTCTGCTTCTTCAAAATCCTCTATGGTTCATTGCTGTTTTGTCAACTGAGTTTGTAAGAGAGTCAATCACTTCGGGTTTAAGTTCTGCATGATGGTTCGAGCCCGGTATAATGAGTGCACCATTGGGACCGGGTAATAGTCATTGTATCCTGAAGGCCAATTGTCTAAGAAATCCTGTTGCATTTGGGACGCGATCCAAGGAGGGCAGATTTGGTATCAAGCCAAGTGACTCAGTCACGCCTCGACTCAAACATTTAAGTTCTTTACCTCTTTAAAATTATTATTTTAATTCTTTTTTTGAATTTTCATCTACTGTTTTCAGCAAATAAATCCAACAGCATGAGCCAAACTCAGAGAATAGGAATGTTGTAGATAGAAATATAATATTTTTCAATGACATCGCAAGTAACCGTATGCAATTCTTTGCAAACGACTTAAATATGTGATGGGATATTGTAAGTAGCAGAGTAACCTTGCCACCACAATCCACTAAGATTCAACTCCTTAGAAAGCCTTGGAAAGAGTTGATAAGATGAGAGGGAGCTTATTTGGGCCCCGACGAGCTGGCAACTCAGTCATGGTACACCCGTCGTCCCGAGCAATCCACCCTTTGCTAGGTGCAAGCCTGAGTACGGAGTCCAACTCCCAATGTCCTAAGCACCCTTACTCGCCGCCCCAACACGTTGTAGCAACCCCGCTACCCATGCTGGCTGCACGAGTGTGCTACTTGTGCACACTGTCGAAGCGTTGCACCCCCATATAGCTAAAGTATGAAACAGTATAACTGCATAGACACTTTGATGCTCCTTATGGCTGAGTGGGGATCTCTGCCCCATGTACCTTAGGAGCAACGCTATTGCCAAGCCCTGCCTATACCCCGCGTGCATGGATGAGTTGTGTTTGTCTTTGTTGGGCTTGGCATGGTGTTATGTGTCCCTTGCATGACCTCATATATGGTACGAGCACGGAGTTCAACTCCTGATGCCCCAAGCACTTACGCCCCTTGCCCAAGCACGCTGCCTGTACACACTGTCATAGTTCTGCGCCCATGTATGACCAGTGTACGGAATAGTATAACTACAAAGACACTTTGAGCACTCCTTGCAGCTGAGAGGGGATTCCAGCCTCGTCTACCTTAGGAGCAACACTACTACCACGCCCCGCATGCATGGCATAGATAAGTCGTGCGTGGCCTTGCTTTTGTGTGTCCCTCACATGGCCTCTTACGGTACGAGCACGAAGTCCAACTCCCAATACCCGAAGCACCCACGCCTGATGCCCAAGCACGGGGCCCATGATGCCCATGCACACTATCGTATTGTTGCACCTACATAGAGCTGGACAACAAACCGAATCGAGTCGAACGTGGGCCACTTTGGTTTGGTTCGGGTGTTGACTAGGTTGTGTTCGAACAATGTTCGAACAAACATTCAAACAACAGGGCCCTGTTCGTGTTCAGTTCAGTCTGGTCCAGCCCATGTTCGAATATTTTTCATTTCGAACAACTTTCTAGTTCGAATAATTTATTTTTTTATGTAAAAATATTAGTACGTTTTTGCAAATTACAAATCCCAAATCATAAAATTTTTAACCAACCAAATCAAATCACAAATCATGACTCATATGTACATCATACATATACTTAATATTCATAAAGCACAATGTTCATAACCAAAACCAACCAACGTAAGTAGTTAAGTACAAAATTATTTTACTAGTGTTTCCTATTTTAATTACATCAACTTAAAAATCTTAATATCCTCCATACAAAGAGTGTCTGCTTGGCACGTAACCGTGTCCATGGCTATAAGAATAATTATCTCTTCCATCAAATCCATCACTTTCTTCATTGGATCCATCATTTGAACAATTCATTGTATGTTGGACCATTGGAGACGTGTTAGCTGAGCTCGAACTACCTTCGGCAACAAGTTTGTTCACCACATCTGAATTTGATGGTGGAGAAAACTTTCCTTCATGCCCCTGTATAGATATGGCTAAGTTTATTAAGGCTTCTTTGTGAGTTGATCTATATGGAGTACGAATCATCTTGTAAAAAGAAGCAAGACCCTTCACAATCTTGGATGGCCCCGAACTTTTCTTCGTTCTCGAGCTTGTTCCTACTTCGCTGTCATGATGTCATGGAGTATAGTGTTGATGTTTAAATGCCTCTTCTTTACTAAGTTTTAATGCAAGTTTAAGTTGTTCTTCTTCAATTTCTTTTAATCTGGCATTCTCCTCTTCTTCATCCTTACTAATTTTTTTAACACGTTCAAACTTCGTATCTTCGTCAATAATAATCGGCCTGTTAACATATCTTCTATGACTTGTTGTGTTTGGAGTAGTGGAGGGATTAGAAGGCTTTTTGTTGGAGTCTAGGATCGCTTGGAATAAATGTTGAACTTCGTCTAATGCTTTGCTATACTTCGCTGCATCTCCTCCTCGACATGCTAAATGTAGCTTCAGTCGATGAGTTATATTTATAATTTTTACCCACATAAGAGACACTGAATTTTGGTTGTTCCGGAATTAGGAGAGTGAACTTGGGTTTCATAATCCCAAATGTCGGACGGTGGTTCATTTAACGACATTTCTAGTAGTTCATTTATAAAACAAAATTGAAAATATTTCATTAAACCATATGAAACAAGAATAAAATAACTTTAAACAAGTAAACAACTCATATGCTTATAAAAAAGAATAAAGTAAATTTCACAATAAAACATGTAAACTCAAATATAAAATATAGTATAAAAGAATAAATAAATTCACGATATAAATGAACAATGTAAGATAAAATGGACTCATCGATCATTGTAGCATCTCGTCTTGACTCTCCTCTTGATCCTCTTCATCACCATCATCACCATCAAAACTACTACCTCCCCAAACTAGTTGGAGCCAATCTTGTGCACATAGCAGGGCTTCAACCGTTTTTGGTGCCAGAGAACTTCGATACTTACTGACAACTTTGCGCCCCGTGCTAAAGGCTGATTCTGATGCCATGGTTGAAATTGGAATAGATAATATATCTCGTGTCATCATCGGTAATACTTCGTATTTTGATTCTCAATCCCTCAACTTCCACCAATCCAAATCTTGAAAATCTAAACTTGGATTTATTAGAATTGGATCCTTAAGATACAACTCCAATGCAGATTCGCTTGTGTTCTCCTGTATTTGTTGTTGTGCTGCTACAAACTTCATAAAATCATTGTCTGAATAATCTGCATAGGCGATACCACTACCAACCTGAGAATCAATTTCTGACTTGTTTGTTCTTCTTTCAGCCACAAGAGTAGCATAATAATTGTAGAGTTCCTCAATTACATCTCGAACTTTGGAGGTCTCTATACCAACTCTGTCGGAAGGATATATCTTCTGAAAGATGTATTGAACCAAAATCATCTTATAATGGGGATCAAGGACAGCTGCAATCGACATTAATATATCGCACTCGGACCAATACTTATCAAACTTCGATTTCATCCTTGATGCCATCATTTGAAGAAAAAGGGGACCATCATATGCATGTTTTTGTAACGTATCTTTAATTTTCCAAATTTTTGAAAAAAAATAAATTTACTGTAGGATACTTATTCCCTGAAAAAATCTTCACAACTTAATAAAAAAACTTTAAGGAATTTATGTTCCTCTACAACCTTGGCCTAGTCTTCAGTAGATGGCAACCACTGATAACTTGTATCACGTTCAACATATCACGGGAATGCAAGTTTCAATTCCAAAGTCGTGTCCAACAATTCATATGTTGAATTCCAACATGTGCATACATCTAGCTTTAATGTCTTCTGAGATTTTATAGTCAAACGCTGGATGATTTCATTCCACATATGCAATCTTGACGGTGACCCTCTTATGAATTTACACTCTCTCATATATTATCTATCATGTTGTCGATAGTTTTTAGTCCATCCTGTACAATCAAGTTGAGGATGTGAGGACAACACCTCCCCCCCAAAAATATAGTTGACCCGTTGTCATGAATTGCTCCCGTAATTTTGTAA
The DNA here is from genome assembly GCA_003013855.2 of Liriodendron chinense. Taxonomy (NCBI): domain Eukaryota; kingdom Viridiplantae; phylum Streptophyta; class Magnoliopsida; order Magnoliales; family Magnoliaceae; genus Liriodendron; species Liriodendron chinense. Next base: position 82,019 of record PVNU02000151.1, read on the forward strand.
TAACACTATCATTTGCGGAAGCGTTATCTAATGTGATTGAAGAAATTTTCTTTTCAATACTCCACTCGACAAGACAGTTGTAAATACAATTTGAAATGACAGAACCTGTATGAGGATGAGGAAGGTAGCGAAAATTTAATATTATCTTGCATAATTTTCATTCTGCATCAACAACGTGGGCGGTTAATGACATGTATCATTTTCTCTGATTAGATGTCGTCTACAAATCTGAAGTCAAGCTAATTTGAGAGATTGATGCAAAAAAAAAAAAAAAAAATTCAACTTTTCTTTCTCTACTCAATACATCTTCAAACATTCTCTCTTAATAGTGGCACGGGAGACCTTCTCACACTTGGGATTAAGAAATTTACATAAACCCACGAATACCTTACTTCCTACCATTCTAAATGATTTTTCTTCGATGATCACTAATCTTGCAATCCACTCCTTCATCTTTCCTTTGTTAAACTTATGGATTAATATGGTATCTTCATTGTCTTCCCCTTGAGATGAGTCGAAGCTAAGTAATGTTTGGCCTTTAAGTTGTACTCTACATTTCATTTTACAAGTATCTATATGTCTTCTTAATAAAGTGGTGGACCCCCCTGAAGTCTTATTATAAATAATTTTACAATGCTTGCATATATTCTTTAATTTCCCATCCACAGTAACTTCCTCAAAATTGTTCCACACAACCGATCTCTTCTTTCCTTTTGTTGTTGGCTGACCTGTACTAGTTTTTAGGATGGATTCTTTTTCTTCTATAATTAAAGGAGATGAGGTTGACACACCTATTTCTTCTATAATTAAAGGAGATGAGGTTGACACACCTACTCCAGGTATTTGAACTTCTTCACTAGTCATCTATATATTTAAAGACGAGAAACACATATATTAAAATTTAAAATAAACTTGCTATAAAGTTCTGTACTCGAGATTTAACTATCTTTACCATACTAAATCAGCTACCCATTCAAGATTGGATGGATTGTAATGCCTTTTCTTTTTCTATTTAAATGCCCGTGCTAAAATTCCGGCAGCATCTCCCCATGTCTCTCCATAATATGTTGATCTTACATTTGATTATCCGGTCGATTATCCACACAAAGTGTGAATATTTGACAGTGACAAATGGAAGAAACATATCCGAAGAGAAATGGAGAGATACAGCACAGAACTAAGCATGACATTTAAATAGAAAAATAAAAAGCAATCCAATCAATCCAATCTTGAACTGTCCAAAATGGGACAATTTGAGAATTTCTATGCCTCCATTGGCACACTATATCTATGCTTGGCAACATAGAAATCCTCAATTGGTAACTGATTATCTATCTTATTCTATACAACATAGGATCATCAATGGTAAATTAAATAGCAATTCATCAATCATAAGGCAAAAGGTTTCGTTACCCAACCTTAATCCAAAAATCCCAACCCTAATCAATTTAAAACCCAACCCTAATCAATTCACAAGGTTCATCAATTCAAAACCCAACCCTAATCCAAAAATTCCTAAATTAAAAAAAAACATTAAATCCCCAAATTTAAAACTCTAAATTACATCACATTACATTCGCAAATCACATCACAATGAGATAATGAGAATATTAATATTTAAAAATATAAAGGAGCAAGTGAGCAATAGAGGAAGTGGGTTTTGTTAGAAACTTTAGAGCTGGACATGCATATTGACGAGCAGAGGGCTGACCGAAACGAACGAACAATAGCTGAAGGAATTTACAAATAATAAATTAAGAATATTAAGTAATAAAAAATATAAAAGAGAAACTAAGCATGGGGTTTCGTTCGAACCTTTGTAGACTGACCGAAATGGTGGAATCGGATGGGCGAGCTATGAGCAGGACTGACGAGTGATAGGGATTGACCGGAATGGTAGACCGTGGAATCAGATGGGCGAGCTACGAGCAGGACTGAAGACTAACGAGTGGCGAGCATAGTGATGATCGAATGTCCGAAAGGACTGAAGGACGAGTAGCGAGGAGAAGGAGTAACGAGCAGCAAGGAGGAGCGCCGAAATGGCCTGAATTTCGGTCGGTTTAACGGGTAGAGGTGAAAGGGTGGGAGTGGGATTTGGGAAGAACGAGCAGTACAGGAGAATGAGGGTGGGAGTGGGATTTGGGAAGGATGAGCAGTAGATGGAGAAAGCTAGGGCCAGTTGGACGAGTAGCAGAGAGGGTTAGGGTTTCGGGCAGGGTAAAAATGCTAGGGCCGACTGGGGTCAAGTGAAAAAAATGAGGGTAAAAAAATATATACTTATAAATTACACCTCATTCGAACCGAATCGAACCAATTCAAATCGAACATCTTCGAACCGGTAAAATGAACCAAATCGAATCGAACAGAAGTCTGTTCGGGTACGGTTCAAAATATTTTCGAACAACCATAAGTATGTTCAAACATGTTCGCTCCACTTTCGAACTGGTTGTTCAGTTCATTTTTTTCGAATCGAACTGAGCGAACTGTTCGGTAACTTGCTGTTCGTGTTCAGCTCTACACCCACATACGCCCAGAGTACAGAACAATATAACTGCAGAGACACTTTGGGTTCTCCTTGCGACTAAGTGGGGATTTCAGCTCCATCTACCTTAAAGCAACAATGCTGCCCTGCACGCACGACATGCACGAATGAGCCATGCATGGCCTTACTTGGTTTGGCATGGCAAGACGTCGTGTGCCCCTCGTATGGCCTCGTATGGTATGAGCACGGAGTCCAACCCCTAATGCCCCAAGCACGCTGTCGTGGCTCCACTACCCGTGCTTACCATGTGCACTGTTGCAGCCCTACGCCCGCATACGACCAAAGTACTGAAGAGTACAACTGTAAAGACACTTTAGGTACTCCTTACAACTAAGTGTGGATTCCAGCCCCGTCGACCTTAAGAGCAGTGATGTTGCCCCACCCCGCCCATGCCTCGCATGCACAAAGTGGATGGATGAGTCGCGCATGGCCTTGTTTGGATTGGCATGGCATTGTGTGCCCCTCGTATGGTACGAGATGAGTGGGGACATCGCCCCTTTTTTATTTAGTAGAAGCTTAACTACTGCACAAGGACACTTATGCCCCACGACCCAATATGCGAGGATGGGCCTTGCATTGTAACGTTTTGGATTTTCGATCCTCGAGTCTTAAGAGTACTCGAGCGCCCCTAAAAATATTTTTGATTTAATTCTCAAATGTGAGTACATATGCTTGATTTAAAACTAAGAATCTATTTGATTTGTACAGAAAGCCCTAGTATGAACACTCTGATTCGATTGAAACCTTGTAAGATACTTGGACGCATAAATCTAACCGTACATACTTTGTCAGATATTATGGATAACCATCGATTCCTTTTTAATTGTCAAATCCTACATCTGATCCGTTGATTTATGAACCTTAAGGTACCATTTACTGGAATCACAATTGATTAACCTATGTAACTGACTCCTGGTGTAGATCCACCTTAGACTACCATAATCAATGAATCAGATCTTGATTTTCCCAAGTAACAAAGTCAAATTAACTAAAACACCCTTATGACACAAAGTGACGACCTAATCCTATTTATAATACCTAAAACCCCAAATCAATCCACGCTAACATCTTAACCCAGTGCCTATCAGTGTGCGCCATGTAGACGCCCCACCTCGGGCCGACAAGTTGGTTAAAGGTTGGACCCATCCCATTTAACTCAATGGCTAATCCAAACCCTGGCCTAAACCCTAGGTCTCAACCCTAATCCTAAACCCTAGCCTAAACCTTAGGTCTTAATCCCAATCCAAACCTTGGCCTAAACCCTAGGCCTTAACCTTAATCTGAACCCTATCCAAACTCTACCCAAACCCTAATCTAATCCAAACCATAGATCTAAACCCTAATCCAAAAACCGACGCAACTCAACCCAGTCAACCCAGTCAGTCAAATCTCAAACCCTACAGTCCCGAAACCTAAACCCCGAGTCAACCCACTGAGTCGACTCACCTGCTCAACACACCAAATCCAGGAACCCAGTTAACTCACCTTCTTGAACCCAAACCTACAAACTAAGCCCACATAGAGGCTCAAAAGAAGCCAAGATCAGAGTTTCAGGGGAAACAACCATGAACCAAACTTCATAATAGGGCTCCCACACGTTTGAGGGAGGGAGCCTGCCAAAGTAGGAAACCCCTCTAGAGGCTGGCGGTAGCCATGTGGCAGGTCTCCTCTCTTGGCAGAACCCCCCTCAATCGTGTGACTTAGCCGTTTACAGCCCCTAAGTGTGCAAGAAATGTATATTTACTCCGACACCCTTCCTCTTAAGCCAAATTTACCATTTTACCATTCAATCCAACCACTCAAGTGTTGCCACATGAAAATCTCCATTCTCATCTATCCAACCCTATTTTTCCCCTAAACTTGACAACAATTATAGAAAAACTGGGGTTTGAGACTATAAATAGCCCCATCCCCTTCTCATTTCATAACTAACAATCCCATCATCCCTCTTTCATTTTAAAAATCCCTTAGGTCCCTTAGCCTTAGCCATCCCTTCATCGAGGAGTGAGAGTGAGAGAGAAAGAGAGTTCAGCGCTGGTCTAGCCTAGCCTAGCCCAAGTTCGAGCCTCTTGAGCCTTCCAAGTCCTAATCTAAGTCACTCGACTAAATCCTTGTGACACCTCCATCCATCCAGCTTCCAACCAGCTTTGTTCAACCCTGCATTAGCATTGTGCAACATCTACTCCCTTCTCAACTCCCCTGGTCATCTCATACATACATATTGCATCTCATTTTGCATTAATATCAGTATGAGAGTATACTTTGTGGCTTGCCGATTTACTCATATCTAGCCCATCAAAAACCTTGACTGGTATACATTGTATTTACGCATCACCTTGATACTCTATTAGTATGAATGTATGCTATGTGGCTTGCCGTTTAGTTCGGAACCTGCCCACCAGAAATTCATGCTGACACATACTTAACAGTTAGCACTGCATTGCATTTACGCATCACGCCAGCACTCTATCAGTACAAACATATGCTCTGAGGCTTGCCTATACAAACGGAGCCTGCCCACCAGAAATTTGTGCTGACTAACACCGATCACAGCACTGCATATCATTACACAACATTAGTACAAGAACTAGAATCAATCCTCAGAATTTGTTTAATCCTGTGAAGTAAAGACCGTACATTTGTACGAGCAGAGTGGATGCCTAACACCTTCCCTCTTTGTAAATGCGGTCCTTACCTTAAACCTTTAAATGTAGCTCAAGGAGTCATCTTAAGATTAGGAATAAGATGCTCTTAAGGATTTCTACGGGGTCTAGCTGATCGTAAATTCTTAATAATTGGCTAGTGGTGACTCTAATCATATACAACATCGCTCAAAACCCACCAACACACCAAAATCCCTTGATAGAGGTAAAACTGCGTGGAAAAACACCGCGAGGCCACTGTACACAGAATGGTGACTCCACTAAAGATTTGCTAGTCACACTAGTCAGACTCGACTCGAAAAGCAAAATTTTGACGATCCCGAGGATTAACAATTCTTGCGCATTTTAGCATCAGCATTCTACACTCATATCATCTTTAGAAAACAAAAGCCAGAAAATCCAAAATCCAAAAATCGGAACCATTACACCTTTAGGAGCTCATCTTTCACAAACTGAACCTCATTTTTACAACATTATTCGCACCAGATCCTAAGTAGCCATGTCCGATGAGGAGGAAGAAGTCTATCACCTTCCCCCATTGATATGCAGGATGCTCAACCTCTACAGACACAGCCCGCCAAGGTCATACCAGCCGCCGACGCTCAAGAATTAGCATAAGGATTAAAGGTCATGCAAGAAATATTTCTCTAATTGATGCAAGCTCAAAATGCACTGTGTCTTTTGAACTGGAAAAAAAAAAAAAAAAAAAAAAAAAAAAAAAAAACACCATTATTCTTATATGCCATACATACCATTCACAAGGTCATTCTTACTAGGATGATCTGAAAATGGAAAATTATTAGCTCGATCCTAAATTGCATTGTTTGAAAATTTATCGTCCAACGGTTGAAGTGAAGACCTGACTCGACCTTATGTTTGGATTGTATGAGCTCAACCTATAGTACCATGTCCATGTATATATATATATATATATATATATATATATAGAGAGAGAGAGAGAGAGAGAGAGAGAGAGAGAGAGGAGTGTTCACCTGGGCACAATTCTCACAAGAACTCATGAGCACTTTTTGAGAACTCATTACATGTGATGTGAGCCAAAAATTGGAGTTGTATACGTGATGTAGCACCCAAAAAAAAAAAAAAAAAACCAAGCTCAACTTTTAACCTAGGCCTGAACTTTGGTGGGCTATGGAAAAAGGAAACAATTTCCTCCCACTAGAATTTTGGATTTGGTTGAAAGTTGGGCCCTAAAATTTTTTGGAGTGTTGCATCACATGGATGGTTGATATTTTAAGCTCACATCACATGTGATGAGTTCTTAAAAGGTGTTCACGAGTTCTCATGAGAACCGGTGCATAGGTGAGCATCTCTCTCTCTCTCTCTCTCTCTCTCTCTCTCTCTCTATATATATATATATATATATATATATATATATATATATATATCACAGCACCTCAAATATCTTTGTGCCTATGTTTAGTCGCCAACATCAACCTTGGATCATGAGCTGCAAATGCTCCGAGGACACAATAATAGTTGCCCATAAGTGGACACATGGCCATGTCCAACAATAAATATCACCAGCTCACATGTGACCCACCCATCAGTGGTTGCTGGTGGACCCTACGGGCGGACTCCGATTAGCTACTGACAGGTTGAGTAGCCCCACTCGCTACTAAAGTGACATAACCAAGTTCTGTGGGGCCCACCATAATGTATCTGTGGTGTATCCATTCTGTCCATCCATTTGTAGAGATCATATTAGGGCACGAGCCTAAGAATAAGTCAGATTCAAAGCTAGAGTGGACCCATCACAGAAAATAGCGGAGATTGAAAGCCTACAATTAAAAACTGCTAGATAAAGCTGATATTTCCGTTTTCCCTTCTTTCACGCCTCTGTTAACTTATGAACAGGTTGGATCTCAAATAAACATCATAGTCTTTTGTTTTCCCTTATTTTATGTCTGTGTTAACTCTCCCCACTTTTTGTTTTTGGTGGTGGCTCCGCTCGAGCTTTGGGTATACCTCATTCTTTGGCTCATGTCCTATAATGATATCTCCCAATGAATGGACGGACACCATATACATCATGGCGGTGCCCATAAAACATGGCAACGACACTTCAGTAGGGAGTCGGGCTACTCAACCTGTCAAAAATCGAATTTTGAAGGATAAACGTGAAAATTGCTAGAAATTTATCATTTTGCATTAAAAAAAAAAACATATAAAGTTCCATCCTAGCCCTTCGATCATAGACGTGCACAAAACACCCTTTTAAGTAAACAATCCATCACTGGTCCATGCTCAAAATCTTACATGCAGAGTCCACCCACATTGCGGCCCGTCAGATCAACGGACGGACATGATTCATGACTCGCAACTCGCTTTTTATATACCAATGCAAACTACACATAACTACTCGACCCGAACATTACAGTCTTAACTTAGATCAACGCCGTCCAATCTATTTCCTATGCACGAGCAACGATCCACACGTGGCGGAAGATGGCACCTGTGACGCCAGCCTCAACTCTCAGGTCGATACAATTGCCAGTTCGTCCACACGTGTACACGTCTCTCACACGCGTGCGTCGTACCCACGTGCGAATCGTTCAGAGCTTGCTCGAGATTGCGATGTTCCTGGATTTCGATTTAAGGCTGACATCTTTGGGAACGACTACCGTCAAAACACCGTTATCGACATGTGCCTTGATTTGCTCCGTCTTAACGTTTTCCGGCAACAGAATCTCTCTGGAGAAATCCCCTTTCCCCCTTTCCGAAAGGTGCAGAATCGCGTCTTTGGATTGAAATTCCTCTTTTGCCCCTTCTCCTCGAATGCTCAGAACATTCCCTTCTTCCAACTGGACTTTTATTTCATCCTTGGTAAACCCTAGAAATAATCAAGAAAAGCCGAGGTTAGAATCGGAAATAGAATTTTCTGTGTGTGAAGGAGAAGAATAGATAATGAATCCCATACCTGGAACGTTGATTTTGAAGACGTGGGAGTTGGGGGTCTCGAACCAGTCCATCAGAGCCGTTGATCCGGTCCATTCGCGGATGATCGGAGGGTTGAAAAAAAAGCGCCTGAAAGGGCGATCGAACAAGTCGGACATTGTTTCGTTCGAGCGTGCGTTTGGCGAGAGAGTCTTGTTTTCGGAGGAGAGAGAAAGGGGTGATGGGATTTTATAGAGAGGGGTGGAAATGGGTATGATAGGGACTGCCCTATCATAATGTCATAGAGCTTCCGTCCACATCGTCCACGTGGCAAGGGATATGATGGATCGAGACCGTTTTTCTGGTGGGCCCTAAAATGGATGGATTAACTAACTGAGTGGATCTATAAAATTTGTGGCCTTAGAATCGACGGTTACGAGAAAGGGTGGTTGATCGTGGCCGTCCATAATTCGCAAGTTATAGGAAGTGATTCCATTCTATATGGTTCTGAACCATCCGTGGCAGAGTCCGCTAGGCGGACGGCTCGGATCTACTGTGGCAACTGCCACGTGTACGGTGGAGCGTAGAGACGGTTTTACTCCATCAAATTCGAGAGAGAGAGAGGGCACTTGTAGAAGGTTCGGGAGACCTTATCTTCTGAATACATTTTGATTTTTATTGCACCGGTTTTTATTTGCATTGGTTGCAGGTGATCAGGTCCACCGCCTCTGTTCACCTGGAAAGAACGCGGATTGCGTCCTCCAGCTGGACCAGCTGGGAATTGGCAGGAACTTTGAGTGGGGCGCGGATTTCCTGAGAAAGCCTTGCGCGCAGGAACCAAGGTGGGCCCAAAGTGATGTTTTTTTTTTTTTTTATAAATCCACCCCGTCCATCCGTTTTGGGAGTTAATTTTAGGATATGAGAACAATAATGAACCGGATCCAAGACTCAAGTGGGCCGAAAACGTGAGGATTGTACGTCCACAGTAGAAATATTTGTGGAGCCACAGGAGTTTCAAATCGGGATAATATTTGTGTTTCTAGTTCATCCCAGTAGTAGCGACGTTACGAACGGTATGGATGTCATATAAACATCACTGTGGACTCAGGGAGGTTTCAACGGTAGTAATTTACCTACCCACCTTTTCTTTTAGTGAGGCCCAGTTGAGTCTTAGATCCGGTTCATTTTCGTTCCCATGTCCTAAAATTAGCTCCCAAAACGGATGGACGGGTTGGATTTATAAAAAAAAAATCATCGTGGGCCCCACCTTGGTTGCCAGGCAGGAACTTTTTGCGCAAGGCTTTCGCAGGAAATCGGCGGCCGAGTGGGCACCGTGATGTATGGGTCTTTTTTTATCCACACCGTCAGTCCATTTTTCGGTGGAATTTGTTTTTAATATTACCAAGAGTTAGGAAGATCCAAGGATCATGTGGACCACACCACCCAGGAAGCAGCGGTTATAATGATCTTCAACGTTGAAACTTTCACAGGACCCACTTTGATGTTTATTTGCCCTCGCACCTATTCATAAAGTTATATAAACCGGGATGGGGTTGGCTGGTGACGAGAACACCAGCCAGTTAGCTAGTGTCAAAGTTATCTGCCCACTATGATGTATTTGTTTTATCCACACGGTCTATCTATTTTTCCAGCTCATTTTAAGGCAGGATACAAAATAGGCAGATTCAAAGGTCAGTAGACCACATCACATAGGAAACAGGGAGGAGAATGATACCCACAGTTGAAACCTTCCTTCTGTCATCTAACCTGTTCATCGGATCACAAGGAGCAAGATGAATGGAGAACACTGTCAGCTTATCCAAAACTTCTGTGTCCTCCAAAATTTTCCTGCGATGAGTGTTCAATCCCCATTACTTCCTATGGTGTGGTCCACTCAAGCTTTGCATCAGCCTCATTTTTAGTATCATGACTTAAAATGAGCTGTAGAAATGGATGAACGGGATCCACAGAGCTTTGACACTAGCTTGTTTGCCGATGTTTGGGTCAGCAGCCAACCCACGTCCGATGAAGAGAAAACACAAATATGAGCTCGATCCAAAACTTTCGTGATCTCAAGAGTTTTCAACCATAAGAGTTTAATCCCAATTGTGTGGTCTACCTGTTTCTTGGATCTACCTCAGTTTTGATCTTGTATTCTGCAATGATACTGAAAAATGGATAAACGGTGTGGTGTGGATACGCCTTTCAACAAAATATCCCTTAAGTTTTCAAAACATTGCTATATTTTCTTGGAATATTCATATATCAAGGTAATATTGCGAAATCCATGCCGGTTTGGATTTTTCGCAGGTGCGGATAAGGCGTAACCCAGATAACACCTTAGTGGGGTGTTACCCTTACCGTGGGTCCCACCTTGATGATGTGTTGTATATCCATACCATTCATCCGTTTTTCCAGCCCATTTTAGCATGTGATTCCAAAATTTAAACAGATTCAAATCTCAGGTGGACCACACCACAGGAAGGAATGGTGATTGAGCACCTCATGATTAAAAATTTCAAAGGCCCTAACGTAAGGTTTTCGTAATGTTCATTTCCCATCCAACCGGTTGATAACGTCAAGGAAGGGCTTGATGCGAAGCATTTGTGGCCCTTAAAAAGTTTTTAATGGACATTAATTACTGTTTCCAGGGGCATCGTCCACCTGAGATTTGGATTTCTTGAGGTTTGGGATCGCATCCTCATTCATCACTGTTTCTAGTGGCATGGTCCACCTGAGGTTTGGGATGACATCCTAAAATGGGCACGTATACAAAACAATACATTAAGGTGGGCCCACACGATTGGGGTAACACCCACGAAGCTGCTATCGGGGTAACAGCTAATCTGCTCCCATTTTTCGAGATTTTTCCTTGATTGTAGTGTAACATTTATTTACGAGTAAAAAATATTCACTTATGCTGACGTAATTAGAATTCTTTTAAAAATAATTTTAGTTTATAATAAATATTTTTTAATATTTTACTTTAGCCAAAATTTTCCAATAATATCAGCAGAAAAGACATTTAAATTTGAAAATCTTATGATAAATTCTTGTGAGAGAAATTGTCGTGAACAAGATTAACAAGCCCAAATTTGACGGAGATGAAATGCTTATTGACACATTTTAATGAGATTTTCCCATAATGGGGTTACAAGCATCCCTTATAAGTTATAACCCTGCACATTGTGGGACCCATTCTGATGGGTGTGGGATATCAACTACGTCCATCCATTACCCCCACTCATTCTAGGTCATGGTTCAAAAAATAAGGCCAATCCAAATTCAGAAAGTCATCTGAATTTTGGAGTCTCATGTTTTAAAAACGAGCTGATAAACGGATGGAGTGGATATAGGATATAACACGAACATCATGAGGCCGAGCTTCCTGTAACGTAAGTCAGAAAATCCATGGCCCCGTTCTTCATGCACATATGTCAATCCTAACCATACAAAATTTGGGACCTATCCATTCTTTCTATACATTTAAATAATATTGGATAAAATCATTAGGTCATAGAAAGTTCCAGGTCATTATTCGCTGGGCATTATCATTGTCTCATCCAATAAGGAATGCATTATAGGTGGTATTAGCTTCAAGAGGCTTGATAAATTATTCACTTGACATTATCATTGTCTCATCTAATAGAGAATGCATTATGGGCCCATTTGGGAGCTTGGATTTGGAATGCATTGGAATCCAAATCACAATTACATTGGAATCAAGGTGATTCCAAATTCTCATTTCCGTTTGGCTGAAATGCTCTAGAATCTAAATTTCTTATTTTGGAGCTTGTATACGGATGGCATTGGAATTTTTCGGTATATTCACATGGCTTAGAATTGGTTAACTAAATTAGCTTTCATATTCTAAATTAGTGTATATATATATATATATATATATATATATATATATATATATATATATATATATATATATATATGGAGTATTTGATAAAATGCTTGTAATAAGCCCATTAAAATATATACTTTGGCCAAAAAAGAAGAAGTTTTAAGCATTAGGTGGGCCACAAATACAAGGATCACAAATAAGCAACTCACCAACGATTTTTAACCGTTCATTTAAATGTCCAACATTTGGATGGTTCAAATCATTCTATTCATATGATTTTAGTATTACAGCTGATAATTGAATTATTTTAGAGTATCAAAAACATGCCATGTATCTAATGGATTAGTAGCTTAGAGACATTTTTGTTACATGTGTGACTCTCCTCCCCTTAAAAGGGAGGCAAAAAAGGCCTTTCCTCTCAATTCTATCCAAATTTTAGCATATTGCTGGGATTTCAAAACACACAAAAAATAAAGATTTGAAATACCTTCGATTCCAATTTCCTCCAAATCCAATGCTGACAAATGCAAAAGGCAGCTATATGGATTTAAAATACTCTCATTTACCACCAAATCTAAGGTGTCAAACGGGGTGTATAGGTAGTGTTCTGGGTATTCCGAGGTAGCCCATATATAATGAGGAAAGCCCATAGGCTCAGAAGGTCCGTCTATGAGTGCTCGGCCTAATCTTAAGAGTAAGGCCTGGTAGTCCGAGTTGACGAACCTTCAGCTACTAAAGCCGCCAACGAGTGTTCTTGAAGTGCGTTTTTAGATGCCAGAGGATGACCTCAACACTTAAAGAGGATTTTCACAACAAGGCATTGGCCTTTGGAGCAAAGAGCTCGGACGAGCTCAAATATCGAACTCTATGAGACGAACAAACAAGGTCAGCTCAATTGTTTGGGAAAACCAACAACATGTCCGGGTGCGATCCGCCAGGTTTGGACCAAGCGGACACCGAAAATTATCTCGATTGGAATCTCTCGTACCGTTAAGGAACACAACTCTTACTTAGTATGGGCTCTCCTAACGTATCCTAAAATGATTCCACCACTTAATGCCCTACAAGCCCTATAAATAGAGGTTATCTCTATAAGGCAAGGTATGCAAACTATTACCCTAAAAACCCATTTGATCATCCTGCTCATCTAACTTCAGCATCAGAGAGTTCCCTGCTGGACACCAGCTTCTCTCCCTTACCTCTTGTTACTCTGTGTAGTGTTGGTGATCACCATTGAAGCTCCAGATCTCCTTTACAATGCGTCTAGGCACAGTATAAAGATCACCTGACCGACTACAACCGACCTCACTTATTGTCCAAATCTAAATGGTAATAGTTGGCGTCGTCTATGGGAAATGACAAGTTGTATTCTCACCTCTTTGAATTCAATACTACACTACGATCGACCTGAAATTACGTCATATCGTCTAACATGACACCCTACGCTATACGAGGAAGCTTGCGGAGCTTAGAATTATGGCTAAGTCCTAGAGGGGGTGATTAGGACCATTTTAAAATCCCCTTGCCTAATTAAACAAATTAGCAATTAAACTGAAGCGAGAACAATTAGCTTCCAAGCTTAAGCGGGTCTAATCATAAAGGCTAGCAAAGATAAGCCATTAAATAAACTAGCCCAAGCACATAGATTGTAATGATGCAACATGTTGAGCTTCTAATTAATGTGCAATGTCTAAACTACAATAGATGTTACTAATCAAGCACTTAGTCTATGGAACTAAGTATAGAACATGAAATTCATCTTGTTAAGCATATGTCTACAATCCTAGTGAACATACATATTATGTATGAATGTGCCTATCTAGAATATAGCATACATTCCAATTAAGCATTCATAATTAAGCAATTAAACATACAATGCATAAGTAGAAATGTACTTAAATTAATTCCAAACGCAAGCATGTATAGTAGTTCAACTACTTGTCTATTCTAGTCTTGCATAGGTGGCGATGTCAGAACAACACATCTTTGTATGAATGCTTGGTCTCAAGCCTTCCCTAAAGTGACACATTTCATATCCTCGTCACTTACTATCTTTGGCACATACATGAAGAGCTTCGTGAAATGACGATCATACTCTGCCATTGATATGTTCCCCTGTTGAAGCCGGAGGAATTGATTCTAACTTTTGTGGCGATAGGTGAGAGGGTAATATTTATAGTGGAACTTGGTCTCAAAACTGTCACAGGACCAAATATATGCAGTCAGAACAGATTGGAGGACACATTCCCACCAAATATCGGCCTCTTTCTCTAGCATAAAGGAGATCAGGTTAACTTGTTTCGGCTTGGAACAATTCATATGTCAAACCAATTTGAGCATACGGCTGAGCCAATACTCTGTATTTGCCAAGTTATGGGCACCTGCAAAGGTGGGCAGTTAGAGCTTCTGAAATCGATCAAATAGCCCATCAATAGTAACTGAGGCCACATGCATCGGCGGACGCATGGAGGTAGAGGCACCTGAATTCTGGGCGATAACCCCTACAAGTGTTGCAAGTGTCTGATGGTGCTTTTGGGCAGCTTATTACTGTTGTTGGGCAGCTTGTTGTTGTTGCTGGGTAGCATGTTGTTGTTGTTGCTGCATGAGCAACAATATTTGTGCCAGGAAGAGTGGGGGTGGTGGTATTGTCCCATGATTACAAACAGGAGGAGGGCCTGGAATAGACTCAATAGTCCATTCCACCATTGCGTCGACATCGGTCATTGCCAAGTAGTCCCCCTTCCACCGGAGACTGCTCAGAAGCAGGCTCGTTTTCAAATTCTACATCCAAGTCTGCCTGGCCATTAGACGTGGCAAGGCTTAAAGCTTCAACTAACCCGCCATGAGCAAGTCAGACAAAGTGTCGGCTATCCTTGGGAGGCATGCTCTAAAAATGTCAAGAACAACGCATGCGTTGCGGCCCAATTAAACCTCCAAATTTCTTTTACTTAGGGTCCATCAACTCGATCTTTCTACCATGCAACAACATAAGGTAAGGCAAACGACTCTCATGCTAGCATCACCACTAAAACAACAAATTTAATTCAAATCCCCAAAATGGGAACAATTTCATTCATTCACATTCACCAACCATTGGATTGTTCCCACATGCCAGCTAAACATCGGTTCATCAAAACATTCTAAACTATTGATCAAAATTAAAACAAGAAATTCAAGTTCGAGTGGGACTAATTCCCACTTCCTACCATCACACACCATCCAAACAAACAAGCAAATATAACTAGGTTCTAATGATCCAAAGAGACAGGAGAAGGAGGATGTGCATTCTCCTTCTGAATGCAACACAAGATCTACTGCATCTTTCAGTAGAGCCTCTTATTCCACCGCTCTTGGCGCTCCTCTATGCCAACCACAAGATGCTTCAGGCATGAGATGTGCTCCTCCAAGCCAGTAGCAGACGGCTGGTAGTCCTCGTCTTCTTCTTCCTCTTCATCTTCATCTCTCTCGACCTCATCCTCATCATCCTCTTATGACTCGCCCACAAGCCTTATGGTCAGAGTGCCAACCCCTGATCATTGCTACTCTTTGACCTTCAAACGGTCCACGTTTTTACGGTTGATGACTTGAAACAAAATCAAGCGTGTTGTTGCAGTGGTAAGTCCGAATTGCTTGGCAAGCAGGCATGCCAAGAGTCTGAACGTACGGCAGATTTAGCCCCCTCATGGTTGAGATTGGCTTCAACATTCGAGTGATGATTATAGAGGGTAGGCACACCATCTCCTGGTTACCCATCCGATACAAACCTCTACCATGTATGGTGTCAGCTCCGTGCGGTTTCCTTCCCGCAAGTAGACATTGTGAATAAAGATGTAATGTAGCTTGTGGAAGACCGGCAATAACTGAGAAGATCTTAGGGGTCGTTTGGATGCATGTAACTTTCTTTAAGATGTAAGAAAGTTGCATGTGACCAAGTTACAGGTGATACTTGGTTACATGCAATCTTGTTTGGATGCATGATGTAACTTGGTTACATGTTACTTGTAACATGTGTTTGGGTAACATGTAACTTTGTTACATGTTAATGACTTTATATTCACATCTACTATATGTGGCGACAATGAATACATCTCAACGCTTAATTCAGATGAGATTAGGCTTGACTCAATGTATATCATTTTACCAAGCCCATAAAATCGAGTAGTATAGGCCATTTTTTAGGCTAATTTCATCATCCAATGGACCATAAAAAGTAAAATATTATAATTTGAAACCTTTGACTCACCCAAGAAGGTGCAGCCCTTACTGTGGGGCCCATCTTCATGTATGTATTATGTATACACACTGTCCATCCGTTTTTTAATATCATTTTATGGCATTATCCAAAACTTTAAGCAGATCCAATCATCAGGTGGACCATACCATAAGAAACAGTGTTGATTGACCGTCTTACCCTTAAAATCTTCATAGAACGCACCTTAATGTTTCTGTAGTGTTTACTTACCATCCAATCCGTTGATAAGGTTATATAAGCCTAGATGAAGGGGTAAAACAAATACCAACTTGATCCAAAACTTTCGTGGCCCATTAATGGTCAATCACCACTATTTATTATGGTATGGTCCATCTGATAATTGGATCTGCTTCATTTTTGGGATAATGACCTAAAATGATCTTGAAAACAAATGGACGGCGTGGATTCGTAATACATACATCAAGGTGGGCCCCACGATAAGGGCTGCACCGTCTTAGGTAAGGCCGGGGTCTCACCTAATCTGCTCTCCCGACCCAATCTTTGCTTCCATCAAAAGCTGGAAGTTGTAGAAAAAAATAAACAAACAAAAACAACAAAAAATCATCTCGCAAGGGGAACCGACCTTTGAAACTGTGTGGAAGGAGGAAGGGAGAGAGGCTTGGAAGGAGTAAGGGGATTGTGATTTTTCTGTTGCAGGGCTTCCTCTTTATAGCCAACCTTCATTAATGGCAGTCACTAACCCTCTTCATTGAAGCCACCAACCATCTTCATCAATTTTTAAGTAGTCGCGGATCTCTCTTGTAAACCAACATTTGAAAATTTTGAACGTTGGATGATACCAAGTAGCATGCTACTTGAAACTCAGGGTTTTAGGATGTTAGATTTTGGAGAAAATGGGATGTAACTTGGTCTCATGATGCTATGAAGTCGCATGTGACTTCAAGCATCCAAACACCACATGCTATGAAGTCACATGCGACTTGGACTCATCTTAACCAAGTTACATGCTATCCAAATATTGGTCCCTTAGACAATTGCCCTTATACCATAGGGCATAATCCCCGCAAAGGAACTTGGTGCGTACGTTCTGCTGATCTGCACTCTTTGGGTCTTCTTCCTTTATCACAACCCGTCCTAAAGGTATACCAAGGGCACGGGAAACCACATTGACGTCAACACGGTGCATGACCCAGCTGACAATCATGTCGAACCTCAACGGATCAGACATGGGATTTTTATTGTGATGTAGAACTCCTCTACCATTACATCATTGGCGACTATGGTGGGGTGGAAAATGGGGTCCCATCCTAAGGTCGAGATCCATTCCCCCATCGTAGTATTGATGAATATGTCAAGGATTTTTTCCCTATCCTCATAAGTGATCATCTTGCCCGCATACTTGGTCCATCCCTTTGTTCAAGGGCCACGCTCGTGAGTCGCCCTACCCGCGAGTGGCCCTTGCGAGGAAGAAGCCCCAGGTGTACTCTTCTTCTTCTTGCCTTCGGTGTGGCTTGGCCCACCCCACTGGTAGACCCTTGCCCCTTGCTTGTCAGCGCAAGGATTAAAGGGAGAAAGATAATAGAAGAAAGGGCTGACAGAAATCCTCCAAGGATGAGCATATGTACCTATAAAGGGAAGGGAGAACTTGGGAAGGATCCTTGAAGCCCCAAATCATAACAAAACCTTAAAACCCAAGAGTCTTTAAGGGCCTTGGAGCAAGATTTGGGGGAAATAGGGATTTGGAGAGGTAGGGAAGAGTTGGAGGGTTCTTGGAGGGTTTGGGGCTGAGAAAGGAAGGGAAAGAAATAGGGTTTTGGTGGTTTCAAATGAGGTTTTAAAACCTTATTTAAAAACAGATTGCGTCGGGTTCAGTGTGCCAAAGCCACCTTCAGTGCACCGAAGCCCCAAGTCCTCAAATGTCCAGAATTGAACAGTATGCTTCAGTTCGAGCCGAAGCTCGATGGACTATCCTTCTGTAATAACCCTGGTTTTACAGTAGTTGCGTTAGATTCCAGAAATAATTTAATTAATAGTTTAATTTAATAATTAAGTAATTAAATAAATTAATTAATGAATGAGTTAATATTAAATGATCTGTAAGGATTATAGTATGACCCTTTCGTTAGAAGTGCTCAACATGAACACTAGAATAGTATAGAAGTGGCAGGTTTCACATAATCTACTATAAATCAGAAAAATATGTGATTAATTGAACTTAAGTTATAAGACATTTGCATGGATCATGATTTCTGGTAATCATTACCGTACAAAACCTTATATACTAGTTCTAGGACACGATCCAACCATACATGTCAAATTTCAACCCTCCGATCATCCTACAAACGCCCTAATTAGGAATCGAGCCATAAGTGGGCCATCTGACTTCGGAACCGTCCCATTTTTGGTGTCATAGCATGAAATCATGTGGCTTATCTAATGAATGGAGTGGATTGTGCATACACATCATGATGGGACCCACGTGCATCGTGTGCACCGTAAGTGCTCGGTCAACCCCCGTTGACTGCGAGTTTGAAGAAACTCTTCTTCTTCTTCTTCGTTGCAGCGCTGCTGCGAGCGGACGCAGCCCGCTGTTTCATCCACACCGTCCGTCGGGGACCACAGCAGGTGGGCCCCACATGAAAGTGGAACCCAGGGTGGGTGTACGTGCACCACACGTAATGTGGGTGGAAAAAGAATCCCACCTCACAGCATTTTCTCTCCGCGGAAACAACGGACGCTATTAGAGCGTCCGCACGCTGTCCACTGTGGGACCACATGCGATCATCGGGATGGGCCCCATAGCTCGATCCAAACCGTCCATTAATTCTGTACCTTCGACAGGTACATATCCCCCAAGTTTCTCTTTCAACAGCGTGGTATCGGATCTTCTTCAAATAGTCGTTCAAACCAAGAAACTATAAGATCCAGGTTCGTACCTTGCATGGTCGATCAAGAACTGCTTCGATAGGATCGTGTGGACCCCACCTACCGTCCTAACGTCTTAAAGCTTGGTAGTTTTGCAAGTCATAGGATCCGAATCCAAGTAGGATTCGGAAGTTTTATCGATTCGCACGGACGTGCGAGCTCGCTATATAAGGCCGAGCTTGCTTCTTTCGTTACAAAAAAAAAAAAGAAAAACAGAGAGAAAGAGAGCTGAGAGAGAGAGAGGGAGAGAGAAAATCGTTAAAGAGAAGGAGAGAGAGAGAGAGAGAGAGAGAGAGAGAGAGAGAGAGAGAATTGTTAGAGAGAGAGAGTGTGGGTGTGTAGTGTGTGGGAAGGTGTTCGCACCTCACAGCTGCTGTTGTTGCTGGAACCTGCTACTGTTGTTGCTAGAACCTGCTACTGTTGTTGCTAGAACCTGTTTCAGCAAAGAAGAAAGAAGGAAAGAAGGAAAGAAGGAAGGCAGAAAGAAGAAGGAAGAAAGAAGAAGAAAGAAGAAAGAAAGAAAGAAGAAGGAAGAAGAAGTTTCAACCAAGTCGACTCAGTCTCAAATTGGATCTTTAGATCTGTCTGTGAGTGATCCACCTCATAATATTCCTTATTGCTTTTATTCTTATTCTGTTGTTCCTATTATGGAAATTTTGAAGCTCCTTTCCAAATTCTTAGTTAGTTATAATAATTACGTGTTAGAATCCCAAGTGAGGGGTCCATCTTCAATGTCTATTAGTTGTTTGGATGTTAAGATTGTCGTAGTTCCAAATCTCAATCTCATTCTCCTTCCTTATCGATTTTCCTTGGTCAGAGTTTCCTAAGTAACACGTGGAAGACCTGAATAAACGTAACTTAAACCTTAGACTTTGCCATTGATATAAACTCTAAAGTGATGTACATATTTCTCAACTTTCGTAATTAATGATAGATTGGGGTATAAATTGAGAAATACGTAAATAAAAAGTAACGCATGCATTGTATGAATGAAATTGAGTTTGAGACGCATCATGTGCTTGAAAGAGTGATTCCATAGTTCATACATTCATATATATCTTTTACACATTACGACAGAACAGGAGCATGGTTGATTTGACTCGTAGAGTGCATGGTTGATTTGCCGCCTCGCTGTACCGGTTAGGTGAGCATAGTTGATTTGCGACAGGTTCCTAATGTTCAGTGGCAGTGAGTTCTGGTCGTTTCACTTATTGAGCATGGTTGATTTGCTTGGTTGGATCAGTGGTGCATGGTTGATTTGCCCACTGGCGTGCATGGTTGATTTGCCGCCTCGTTGTACCGGTTAGGTGAGCATGGTTGATTTGCGACAAGTTCCTAATGTTCAGTGGCAACGAGTTCCTAGACGTTTGTGCTCTTACACGTATCATAACATACATGACATCATGGTAATCATGTTTCATTCATAATAAGACATAAAATGTGTAAATAATCACCATGTCCTTGTATATTCGTATGATTCTGGCTGTTGGTATTTCACATCTAATATCTTATCAACTGGAATATTACTTGTGATGGAAATGACCTCACTGGGCTTTAGCTCACCAAAATCACCACAGTTCCTGCAGGATATCAGGAGGAAGGAGCAGCGGCTGAAGCAGAATATCTGGACGACTACTTTTATTAGAAGACTTATCCTAGCTTAGGTGTTGAATTTATTTCCTTTGGAAGATGATTGAAAGCAGACTTCAGTAGATTTGAATATTTTGCAGAGTAGATGTAGTTGTTTGATTTAATTTCCAATTGAGATTTAATTTATGGTTAATAAAATACTTTATTTTGGTATTATTGTGGTATGTGGAATGAAATTTCTCTACAGGTTATATTTGGATTGAATTCACACTCTGAAACTCGAGCCTTGAGTTATTGTACTCGAGTCTCGGATTTCAGGGCGTGACACCTTCGGCTGGCTGAAGGTTTAATTCGGTGAGCCGAAGGCCTGTTCCAGGACCCCCCGTCAACATGATCTCGTTTGGTCTGCTCGGACCTAAGGGGTCCTTCGATACACTGAAGGAGTCCTTCGGTACACCGAAGCCCCTTGTCCAAAAGCCTTAAAGGCTTTGGTATAAGGAGCCTTCATTAGCTCTTACTGAAGTCCCCTAGAATATCCTTTAGCGCGTCGACGTGTTCCATTGGTGCGCCGAAGTCCCCTAATCTAGTTTTTCAATAAAAACACTTCAGCTGTTTCTTTTCCAGAACCTAAACTTCTTCCTTCATCCTTCAATGTTGGGAAGCCCATACACTCCCCAACTTATAAAAATCCTACCGTTGCCGTGCCGGATCACCCTAACGTTCATGGTATTTAAGTTTTGGGGATCCTATCTATGTCAGAGTGAAGTTTATAGTAAGTCCATAGCTCACAACCCAGTTTAATTCTAAACTCGCACTCTGATACCAACTTTGTAACGCCCCGAATTTCAAGATCCGGGTATAACCTCGATCCTCAAGTTTCGGGTGTCATTATGCTTATGCGGAAGCATGATTAGTAAGGTTAATTAGTACTAAACGGTACCAAGGCGCAAGCTTAAAACCAGTACAAGTAGTAAGTAAAGATTGAAGTTAACAATTTATAAATAAAGAAATGTTTAAAGTTATACATGTAATCGTCTAAAAATTAGGGGGCTCCACACTCAACATCTGGCCCCACGAATACATGCCACAAAAAGTATCCAAATGTTTGAGAGCTTATAGCTCCAAAATGCATCCATAAAGGGACCAACACCCCAAGCTAGTCACGACTATCAGAAAACTGAAAATAAGAAAACTCCTTAGCGAAATCCTTAAGCTCAGCCTATACGACATCCTCCTCAAGGGTACCTGCGTCTATAACAATGTCTGATTGGTGTTTTAAAACAGTCTCAGGTGGGAGTGAGTGATCAACTTAGTGGTATTATAATTCTAAGTTAGGAATGCTATTAAATCAATCAAGCTTAAGTAATTAATACATACAAAATACCCAAGATCCTAGACTAGTTTACTTAGTGCATGAATGTCATGAAGTCGCACACAATGCATGTTTCGGATGTCACATGAGGAGCTCAAAAGGTAGCGCTGGTGCCACATTAAGCAACTAGGCACTCACAATCCTCCACAATGCAAGTATGAAGGTCGTTCTTCAGTATCCTGGCCTTTCTAACAATCAGCCAGTTACTTGGAATGCCTATGACGTGTATGCATGGTTAATTTATCCCTTATTAAGTAATCTTTCATCTAGTAATATTGGTGAAGCTGGGATACTACCATCATATCTCTGGTCCTAAACTGGACCATCTGGCTCCCAGCGCTGTGACTCCAATCATCACCAGTAACCCACGAATCCCTACTTCAATCACATCAGTACTCGTACATTTTCCCTACTTTCACTTCATTTTTTAGGGCTCGCCAACCATCTCAATCATCACCAATAAGGCTCGCCACCCTCACAATTACTCAATGGACACTACCGGGAGGCTCATCACCCCAACATAGGCTGACAACTTAGACACGTTGTCCCATACCACCATGCCCGGCCCATGAGTCTTAGTGGGATCATATTGCACAAACGATTATAGATGGAATCATTTCCACTGACAACAATAGTATTCTGGATTCAATAGAACGCGTTTTAACAATGACAAATAATCATCTAAAACATGCATTAGACATATCTGATTGATATGAGGGAACTTAGACCAGACCAGCATGGGCACGAAGCAACCCGTGTAGTCTAACTACTGTCGATCATCCGGGTTCACCCCCGATCAATCGAATTAGCCTGGGTAGCCAACCAAACCGGGCTACCCCAACATTTTACATTTGGCTAACCTCTTTATACTAAAATTGTATCTCAACTTACATTAACAGGACATATTCATAAGCATGTGATCTACCCATCAAGTATGGCAAAACAAGCATAACAACATCATTCACACTCCAATATGCTAAGTAAAGATCATGTCATAAAGGCATGCCAACCTATGAGATTTATGTCATTTAAGCATTTCATCAAACACTCATGCTTCCTAACAATGCACAAGTCAACAGTTGCAATTAATAAAGTAATGTAAGTATTTCAACCTCGTAGATCCTATTTGTTTCATCTCATTATTATCTAACACCGTCTAGGGTTGATAAATGTAAACCTAGAAGTATAATTCGCACCTTAGGGTTTTGGGTTTCTCAATCGAACAATTGCCTAGGGTTAGGGTTCGAAGGGATTCACAAGCGTGTGTACAAAGCAATGTTAGGTCAAGGTTTACATCATAAATCCTACAATGATTTGGGGTTAAGAGGTATGATTCGTATCTTACCTCCTATCTTAACGGAGTTGACGCGTTCACGACAACACCGAAATTAGGCTAATAGCTTGGGCTAGGAGATGCAACCACAAGCACAAGAGCACAATCCACCACAACTCTCTCTTCTTCTCCTTCTTTCTCTTTCCCTTAACATCTTTCTCTATCAATCTCAAATGGCTTGAAATTTGGATTGGGAAGAAATGCCTCGGTTCCAAGGTATTTATACCCCCTGATGGGTTGCAAATGGCCCTAAGATACTAGGCTCTATGGCCCCAAGGCAGGTCAATTTCACCATTTAGGGCCCATTGGGACCTACATATGTCCATCTAATCCATATGATAGTTACTACTTGATGCGATCTACCTAAGGTCTCATTCCTTCGCGTTATGGATGCAACGATCGGGGCCATGACTTTAAAGAACTAAGGGAAAAATTATTTAAAGATAGGGTCCTAAGTTTCACAACGTTTCATCAGTTCAGATTCAACAACTTGGAGAAGTTCAAAAGGACATAAATCACTTACTTATTGGGCATTGTTGGGTAGTCTCACACATCACATTGCCAACATTCCGAGCCCAAGTTGTGTAATTCGGCACCCCGCCTTGGCTCAATGACCCACAAGGGTCGTTAAGCCTGGCAAGTCAGAGGCTCTGTAGACACCCCACCTTCGGCTACACTGTTGGTAGAGATAGCTGGTTGAACGGAGGACCATACCCCCAAATCCCAAGTCCAAACTCAGCCAAACTCACCCTTGTAAGCCCCATTCTATAGCCCAGTTCAAGCCTGAACCCAGTCAACCCAGTCCTAAAAACCACCCTGAAAAACTCCCCATAAAAAAGGCCAGTCAAAAAATCCCAAAAAAGTCAAACTCACTGAGTCAACCCGCTGAGTCGAAACACCGAGTCAACCCGTCGAGTCAAAACACCGAGTCAACCCGTCGAGTTAAACCACCGAGTCGACCCGCTGAGTCAACTCATTGAGTCGACCAGCGAGTCCAACAGCAGCCCCGAGGGAACGGCCGTACTCGCTGGAAACCGAGGAGCGGCCATACGGGCGGCCCATGGCAGGCCGCTCGGACAAAATTACGAGAGCTGCCACTCTCTGCTGCTATAAATACCCCCTCCCCTTCTCATTTCAAGAATCCATTCGAAGCCCTTCGAGTCCAGAGAGAGTCCATCCTTTCGAGTGCCCTTAGCCCATTTTCCCACCAAGGAGAGCCCGAGTGAGGAGAGCCTAGCCCTGGTCCAGCCCAGCCTGACCACTGGTCCAAGCCTCTCAAGCCATCCAAGTCTTGATCCAACCACTCGAAGCCAACCCTTGCGACACCTCCGTCCACCCAGCTACTCATTTTCCAGCATCATCTCATTTGCATCTAGCATAAGTG
Source organism: Liriodendron chinense (assembly GCA_003013855.2). NCBI lineage: Eukaryota > Viridiplantae > Streptophyta > Magnoliopsida > Magnoliales > Magnoliaceae > Liriodendron > Liriodendron chinense. The sequence goes on from PVNU02000151.1 coordinate 106,789, forward strand.
CAACATTTACTTTCCTTCCAACCCCCCTGCTTTACTACAAGCACCTTGATTACTCAAGCACACATGCATATGTCTTTATATTAAGCACCTGTCAGTTCGAGCGTATGCTCTGGGCTTGCCCGTTGTTGGAACCTGCCCATCAGAAACTCTTACTGTTCAGACCTGCATTCATGCTTCACCATAAAACACCTTGATCATTCAAGCACACTGCATACGTCTTATATTAAGCACCTGTCAGTTCGAGCGTACGCTCTAGGCTTGCCCGTTGTTGGAACCTGCCCATCAGAAACTCTTACTGTTCAGACCCGCATTCATGCATCATGTCATCCATGAGAATATACGAGGATTAAATTAGACTTTCAAGTATTCGATCGATTCTGTGAAGTAGAGACCGTACTTCGGTACGGGCAGTGTGTGGGGTGCTTAACCTCTTCCCACCCTGTAACCGTGATCCCTTACCTTGAATCTCTGACCGCAGATCAACAGGAGTCATTTTAGAGGAAGGAATCTTCGGATTCCCTTCTCTAACGTTTCTACGGGGTCTAGCCGACTGTAGATTCGAAGTAACTAGCTAGTGGCGACTCTGGTCTTATATAAATTCACTTAAACACATCCAGCTCAATACGACAACCAAACGAAGCCCTCGAGAATGAGGCAAACCAGTGGCACAAACGGCGATTTCGCACTTCTTCTTCTTCTTCTTCTTCTTCCGAAAGGAAAGGGAGAACGACGTCGTGTGGGAGCTCGGGAAAATCGGCGAGGGTCCACAGAATGGCGACTCTGCTGGGGATGAGCTAGTCCCACTAGTCGTGATCCGACTTGAAAAACAGAATCCTTTCCGTACTTGAAAGTCACTAATCCTCATACAATCTCATCTGCATAGCATTCTACCCAAAACCCAAAACAAACAAAAATAGAAAAATCCCAAAACCAAGAAAAAAATAGAAAATCCCAAAACCCAAAAAAGATATAGTCCTCACCATTGCGCCTCCTCGGGCTCAACGTATTCGGAGACAGCTTCCCTTCCGCAGCATAATCCGCACTCGGGCTCAGCAAGCCATGTCCGACCACGAAGAAGAAACTCATCACTTCCCTGCTCTTGAAATGACCGAAGCGCAACCTCCAGCGCAACAGCCCGTTGACAATACGCCAATCATACAAGAATTGGCACAAGGAGTGAGAGCAATGCAAGAAATGCTCTTGCAATTCATGCAAGCACAAGCCACCGCAGCAGCCAACAATCAGCTTGGCCCAGTTCAGCAATCTCAGCAACCATGCCGGATCCCTCCGGCCTCCAGTTCAAATCAAGCACAACCATCGGAGTCTGCCCAAGACTACCGACAGCAACCATCTCAGCCCTTCGCTATGGGGCATCCCCCTCAGTACCTTCCTGCAACAGCAGGGCCATCTCAGAGCACTCCCGTCGCAGGGACTTCCAGTCAGCTTCCAATCAATCTTGCAAACAACAATCTCAGTAGATCTCAGCATGTCCCCGCCGATGGGACACCTTTTCAATTCCAGCACATTCCCGCCGATGGGATTTCAATTCAATTTCCAGCAACAGGGACAGCACTGGCGAATGCCCACAACGGGGGTCAGTGTCAAGCCCACATCAACCAGCGGACAGTGGCGAATACCCAACAAGGGGGTCACTTCCCAGCATCTCAGCCTCCTGCAAACAGGAGCACTTTTCAATTCCAGCACATCTCCGCCGATGGGATTCCAGTTAATTTCCAGCAATCTTCAATTCAGCAAAATCCAGTTAATTTTCAGCAATCTTCAATTCAGCAAAATCCAGTCAATTTCCAGCAAGTTCCAGTTCAACCTTCAGTACAGTCTCCAGTTCAGTTACCATCATTTCAAGCACAAGTTCATCAGAATCCAGTTCAGTCATCAAATCAACTTCAGCAACCCGCGGTTGCTTGTCAGCAAGCCCATAGGGTCGAAGACATCGACCACTATGCCGAAGAAGAACGTGCCTTACTCCAAGAGGCACCAGTCGCTCGAGCAGAACATTCAGGACTGGACGAGTTGCGGGAGCAGTTCCAGATCTTGCAAAATCAGCTTTAGCGACAACAAGGAATCGACTTACCTTCGACCAAGTTCAGAGACTTGTGTCCTTTCCCAGATGCTCAAGTACCTCAAAACTTTGAGGTACCAAAATTCAAAAGATACGATGGCAGCGGTTGTCCCACAGCACATCTCAAGGCTTTCTGTGGAGAGCTGAGTGCAATTGCAGGAAATGAAGGGGCCCTTATTCGTCTGTTCCAAAAATCTCTGAAGGGCAATGCCCTAGATTGGTACACTTCATTGGACTGCCACCGCATCAGAACATGGGAACAGCTTTCCCAGGCTTTCGTCGACAGATTCGCATACAATCTCAATATGGCACCCAGAAGAGCCGACCTCACGGCTCTCAGGCAAAGGAGTGATGAAACGCTATCAGCTTATGTGGGACGTTGGCGAGCTATGGCAGCTCGAATGCGGACACCCATCGATGATGAAGAACAAATCTCCATGATTGTTCATTCAACATATCCAGGCATATCCGGATACCTCATCTCGCATCCATATGCGAATTTCTCACAATTGATCCATGCCGGAGAGCAAGTCGAAGCAGGAATCCGGGCCGGGACAATCTCCCCATGGCCTCATCAGGCCACTCCAGTCAAGAGGAACAGAGTCGAAGGAAGACCTATCGGGCATGGGAATGAAAACCGCAGTGGTTCTCCTCCCCGCCCAACAGAGGTAAACAACATCAACACCACTGCTCAAGGAAATCAACGTGCTCCCCCACAGGGACGTCAACAGTATCAGTAGAATCAAGTTCAGCATCAGCCTCAGCGGTATCAGCCACAACCGAATCCTCAGCCACAACCACCTCGACAACAGCAGCAGTTCAAAGGAAACGGCCAATACTCATACCAGAACAGGCAGAATTACAGGGAGTTCAGGAAGTTCACTCCACTCAGTCAACCACTTAGTCAAATCATGACTACGCTGGTACAAAAGCAGTTACTCACTCTGATGACACCTAGGCCTCCTCCTCATCCTCTGCCATCGAATTACCGAGAAAATGAGTATTGCGCCTATCATCAAGGACGTGGCCACGCCACTGATCGATGCTATACTTTGAAGAATGCCATACAAGACCTGATTGATGACCGCAAGATCGTCATCTCGGTCCCTGGAACTTCTCCAGCAGCTTCCACTAACATCCTTCAGAATCCTCTGCCTCAACATCCGACGGACCCCAGTTCGTCTCGTGGCCCTGCAGTCAATAGTATAGAAGAAGGGGATCATCTCGATCGCTTCTTCTCCCCTATTCAGTCCATTCATGCCTACACTTATGAGCCGACAAATCCTCCTCCAGTCTTGCAAGGGGCAAGTCCCTTTCTTCCTTCAGTCTTCGAGCCAGTAATACTCGAAGGAGCACCTCCATACGATATACCAGTTGTTCAAGGGGCACCTTACAATCATTCAAGCTGGGAACCAGTCGTCCTGGAAGGAGCACAATCATACATTGAACCCACAAACGAACCTGTCATCTTGCAAGGGGCAACTCAAGAACAATCCAATCCACAATGGAGGGATTATACTCATCAGCAACAAGAGCCCGTTGTCTTGGAAGGAGCTCTTCCAGTCAAGCCTGTCATATTGCAAGGGGCAAGTCCCGGAGGCGTATCAATCATGCTACGGCAGCTCGGACGAACAGAGAAACCTCCTGCCATATCAAGAGGACCAGTATTCATTCCATGGGAGCCTCCCGCCCCAGGAACAGTTAAGCCAAGACCACGACCTTATGTGGTCTATGAAGACAAGCCTCGATATTACCCCTTCAGCACAGGCAACAATGTAGTTCTCAAGGCAAATGCTCCATACGAGGAAGATCTGGTACCCACACCAGCACCGTTGCAAGAACCGGTGGTCCTAGAAGGCAAAAGGGAGGAAAGCTACAAAGAGGTTCCATGGCACTATCCAGAATGTGCGGAAGTGGGGAACATGAATCCCAATGGGCGTTGCATCCGAAGAGATAATCAGAACAGAGGAGATCCCAAAGGCGCTCTCTCAGGCCTCGGCAATAAAAATGAAGCCGCATACGATGTGGCAACTCGGCTCAAGTCAATCCCTGCTCAAATCTCAGTATGGGAGCTACTCTGCACATCTCGCATACACCGAGAGATGTTTGCCAAGACCTTGAAGGATGCTCATGTCTCCTCCGATACGGCACCAGAGATGATTGCATTGATGATTGGACAGCTACTGGCTCCGCGCGCCATCAACTTCACCGATAATGAGTTGCCACCAGAAGGACGCGATCATGGGCGATCCCTCAACATAGCCTTACGATACAAAGACCTCTGTGTTCCGCTGGTCCTTATCGATAATGGCTCAAGCTTAAATGTCTGCCCACTCAAGACTGCGGAACGTTTGGGAATCAGTCCCTCTTCATTTCGACCCAGCACCATATGTGTCAGAGCATTCGACAACACCCGCCGATCAGTGGAAGGGGAAGTCGACATAGAGGTACAGATAGGCCCGGAAGTCTCCACCATCACATTCCAAATCCTGGATATATCAGCCTCTTTCAACATGTTACTCGGACGACCGTGGCTGCACAAGGTTGGAGCTGTGCCATCAACCCTGCATCAACGGGTGAAATACATCTGTGGAAATCAAGTGATCTCTATCCATGCAGAGAAGGAGCTCATCATTCCTTCCAATGCTGTTGCCACTGAACCAGACATCCCGGTCATCGATATCCAGCACTCTGAAGAGGACATCCCGTTTCACAGTTTCGAATTCGAGACTGTGAACTCTATCGCTAATCCAGAACCGATAAGGGTGGACCGTGTCTTTTCACCGGCAGAGCGTCTGAGCCTCAAATACCGAATGAAGAATCACTTCAAGTCCAGAAAGGTACCGCTGATATATAACCAACGCAAATGGGGACTCGGATACAAGACAGTCTTCATGGACAAAAGGAGGAAGAAATTTCGGTGCTCACCCATCCAATTCGTCAAGCCAGGAGAACCTTGCAAAGATCCAGGAGGGAATCAACCGACTACACTACACAAAGGCCTCCCAATGAGCCTAGTTTGGGCCACGTGGCCCCCCATTCGATGGGATCAGATTCTCAAACCATCTAAGCCTCCAGAAGAAGAAGGAAATGATGAAAACGAAGAAGGAAGTCAAATACAGCAGCTTCAAGACCAGGTTACTCTGATACCTGCTCCCAGCCAGGGGCACAACCTGCCCACTTTAGCATCAATCAACCAGGGGCACAGCCCGTCCATTTCAATTCCAGCCAGCCAGGGGCACAACTTGCCCATCTCAACATCAATCAGCAAGGGGCACGACTCGCCCATCTCTACAAAATCAACACCATCAGTCATCAGCCAGGGGCAAAAGCAGCCCATCCATTGGACCAAGAAAGGGAAGTGGTCAGCCCTAGATTGGTCTGATGTCCAGATTCCAAGCTCATGTCTAGCTGCGGAACCAGACGAACTGTAATGCGAGGTAAGTGACCCGGGAGGGACTGAGTACAGCTCAGATCTCGAACCCGACCAGCAAGAAATCATGGTCATTGGTCCAGACCGTGATTCTTTGCCCAAATCATCAACCCCCACCTCTTCAGGGGAGGAAGTGTGGGGTCCTGAATGGTCATCTGTTCCCCTCACTTTTGAATCAGCCAAAGAGCCATCTGAGGGCTCCGGCTTCCAAAAAAAAAACGCCTGTTTAAGCAGCGATCGGAGCTTTGGAACAAGTTGGGATCAATCGTGGTCTGCAATGCCCGCTTGTTCAAAGTCCCGTGAATTTCGAAAATCCAAAAAAATCAAAAACTTTCAAAAGACAAAACATCTATCATTTCAATTTCAGAAAAATCTCAAAAACCAAAAAACATTTCTTTTCCTGCATTCAATAGCGTGCCAAGTTCGTCTAAAGAGTCACATGAGTTTGAAGTCGAATCATATGATTTCGACATCGAATTAGACTTCGAACTCATGGGTCTGGACGAAGCTCGGGACGAGGAAGATGATGATCCGGCTCCCGAACTAGAGGATCTCCTCAAAAAGTTCGAATCTAAAGCCAATGTTGTAGCCGATGATTTCAAGATAGTAAACTTGGGGACACCTGAGATCCCTAGGGAAGTACGCATTGGAAAATCGTTGCCACCTGAGATGAAGCAGAAAATGATAGAGTTCCTAGCTCCAAGATTGTCCAACTTCGCGTTCTCATATGAAGACATGCCGGGGCTCGATGAAGACCTCGTTGTACACCATCTGCCAACCAAGGCAGATATGAAGCCAGTGAAGCAGAAACTTCGAAGAATGAAGCCAGAATGGGCTCTGAAAGTCCGAGATGAAGTCATCAAGCAGTACAACGCAGGATTCTTGGTAGTCTCCAACTACCCTGAATGGCTCGCCAACATCGTACCAGTACCAAAGAAGGACGGCAAGGTTCGAATGTGCATCGACTTCCGAGATCTCAACAAAGCCAGTCCTAAAGATGACTTCCCTTTGCCACATATCGACACTCTGGTCGACAACACTGCTGGATACAAGGTCTTCTCATTCATGGACGGGTTCTCAGGTTACAATCAGATCAAAATGGCCGTCGAAGATCGCGAGAAGACATCGTTCATCACTCCCTGGGGAACCTTCTGTTACAGGGTAATGCCGTTCGGTCTAAAGAACGCAGGAGCAACATATCAGCGAGCAATGACAGCACTATTCCACGACATGATGAACAAGGAGCTCGAAGTATATGTGGACGACATGATCGTCAAATCTCGCACAATTGAAGGACACTTTGAAGATCTGAAGAAGTTATTCAACAGATTAGAAAAGTACAAGCTCCGCCTCAACCCTCAGAAATGTGTCTTCGGTGCAATGGGAGGCAAACTCCTCGGCTTTATGGTGAGCGAGGACGGCATCAGTGTCGACGAGACCAAAACCAGAGCAATCATCGAGATGCCCCCTCCTAGAACAGAGAAAGAAATTCGTGGCTTCCTCGGCAGAATTCAATACATCAGTCACTTCATCGCACAGCTCACACCTATCTGTGAGCCCATATTCAAGCTCCTTCGGAAGAACGTCCCAAAAGAATGGAATGATGATTGCCAAGTCGCCTTCGACCGCATCAAGAAGTATCTCATGAATCCTCCAGTCCTAGTGCCGCCCACTCCCGGACGACCACTATTGTTATACATCTCAGTAGCAGCAGAAGCCATCGGCTGTGTCCTCGGCCAGCACGACGAGACCGGGAAGAAGGAACAAGCAATATACTATTTGAGTCGAAAGTTCACCGATTATGAGACCAGGTATTCCCCGATCGAGAAGACTTGCCTCGCCCTAGTCTGGGCAACTCAGCGACTCTGTCAATACATGATTGCATTCCCTATTCTCCTCCTCGCTCACATGGATCCGCTCAAGTACCTGTTCGAGAAACCGGCACTCACTGGGAGAATAGCTAAATAGCAGCTACTCTTGTCTGAGTTCGACATCACCTATGTCACTCAAAAGGCAATCAAGGGGCAGGCCCTCGCCGATCATCTTGCGGCTCACTCTCTCCTGGACTATCAGCCGCTCAAGACGTTCTTTCCTGATGAAGATCTCTTACTCATTGAAGAGGATGAAAAGAAGAAGAAAGATGAATGGACATTATTCTTTGACGGCGCAGCAAATTCTAAAGGGAGTGGTATTGGAGCAATCCTCTACTCTCCAGATGATGTCCCTATTCCTATCTCGAGGCGCATCGCATTCGAATGCACCAACAACATGGCAGAGTATGAAGCATGCATCGCTGGCTTAAGGGAAGCCATAATCTTGGGCGTCAAGAAGCTACGAGTGTTTGGAGACTCACAGCTTATCATCAATCAGACCAATGGCGAATGGAAAACCAAGGACGAGAAGCTGATACCATATCATGTGTATCTTGACAATCTGATCGAAGAATTCAAGGAAATCACCTTCTCATACATGCCCAGAGCCAAGAACCAGTTTGCAGATGCTCTCGCCACGCTCGCATCAATGCTCGAGATCCCAAAAGGAGCTTCAGAATGGGAGCTCACAGTCGAAATCCAAAAAGAACCTGCTTTTTGCCTGCAAATAGAAGAAGCCGAAGCTGTCCCTGGCAAACCCTGGTATGCCGACATCAAGCAATATCTCGAAACCCAGGAGTATCCAGAATCAGCAACAGCAACAGATCGCCGAACCATCCAGCGTTTGGCTGGTCAGTTCACCATCAGTGGCGAAGTTCTTTACAAGCGATCCTATAATCACATCCTCCTTCGATGCGTCGATGAAACAGAAGCTGCAAAGATCATGAAAGAAATACACGAAGGAATCTGTGGCCCTCACATGAATGGGCACATGATGGCAAAGAAGATTCTACGACTCGGCTACTATTGGCTCACCATGGAGACAGACTGTTGCCAGCACGTCAGAAAATGCTTCAAGTGTCAGGAGCATGCAAATCAAATCCATGCCCCATCATCAGAGTTATACAACCTGACCACCCCCTGGCCCTTCTCCATGGGGGGACTCGACATCATCGGCAAGATCAGTCCCAAAGCATCAAATGGTCACGAGTACATACTTGTGGCAGTCGACTACTTCACCAAGTGGGTAGAGGCAGCCTCCTACACCACAATTGCAGCATCTCAAGTGATCAAATTCATGAAGAACAACATCATATGCCGGTATGGAATCCCTAATGCTATCATCACAGATAATGGGACCCCGTTCGTCAACAAGAAGATGGATGACTTCCTCAGCAAATTCAAGATCCAACGTCATCGATCAAGCCCCTACCGTCCGCAGATGAACGGTGGGGTAGAAGCCGCAAACAAGACAATCGTCAGGATACTCGAGAAGATGGTCGTGACATATCGAGATTGGCCAGATATGCTCCCATATGCACTTTGGGCCTATCGAACGTCTGTACGGTCTGCTACGGGCGTTACTCCTTTCGAGCTTACTTATGGAATGGAAGCAGTTCTACCAGTCGAAGTGGAAATACCATCACTTCGGGTGTTATTAGAAAGCGGAATTGAAGAAGGAGAATGGCAACGGGCCAGATTCGATCAGTTGCAGCTAGCAGATGAAAAACGCATGCGTGCACTAAGTCATTCACAGTGCTATCAGAAAAGGATCGCTCGGGCTTACAACAAGAGAGTCCGAAAAAGAAGTTTCAAGGTAGGCGACATGGTCATGAAGAAGATTCTACCGTCGCACCTTCCGGACCACAGAGGAAAGTTCAAACCCTCGTGGGATGGGCCACTGATCGTCAGAGAAGTACTTCCCGGAGGCGCCCTCCGACTCACCAGCATGAGAGGGGTGGATCTTCCTGAGCCAACCAACGCCGACAACGTGAAGATCTTTCACGGGTAAGTTATTCTGACCTTATCAAAGGTTACTTTAATAGAGCTGAAGTCAAGAGGTCAAAGCTGAGACCTCTGAGAAATCATTCCCGTCCACCAACAAGTGTTTCAAATAAGGGGATTCAAAAAGAGGAAAATACAAAAAAAAGGGGGGGATTCAAAAGGAAAAGACAAAAAAAGAGAGAAAAAGAATACAAAAAAAAGAGAGAAGAAAAGAGAAAGAAAAAGGGAAGCCAAAGCAAGGCACCCAAGAAAAAAAAATCAGTCCAAGAAGAAACACAGTCATCCATCCGTTCATCTCAGAGGGGTCTTTAGCAAAGACCGACAGCTCTATCATCGTAACTTAGGATAAGGGCTGAAAGACTGCCATCGGCCGGCAACGACGGATTCCCGACCTCTAGCCGCCGCAGTTATCCAGAGATCCAAAAAAAAAAACAAAAAAGAGAGAAAAAGAAAATGTGTGCCTAAACAAAGAGGGCGGAGTGAAAACCCGAAAGGGCGCTCCGAGTAAAAACAGTGGGCATACAGCGGACTTGGTGAAAACCCGAAAGGGCGCCGAGGGTAAAAACAGCATAGCTGCCAAGGGGCGGGCAAGATCAAACACCCGGGACATGGTGAAAACCCGAAAGGGCGCCACGGGAAAAAATGACGGGAAAAGGCCGGCTGTAGTGAAAACTCGAAAGAGCGCTACAGGCAAAAATGGCTCAAATAGAAAAAGAAAAATTAAAAGTGCAGGTACCAAGAAGTCAGACGATCCAGTTTGGTTCAAGCAGTGAAAGTGCAAGAACAAGAAGAAGTGCAGTCAGGAGCGAAGAACTCTACAAACTCTGACAATCTCAAGAAGCAAGAGTTTCCATTGCCTACATCTCTAGGGAACCAAAGGATCAAGCAAGTCAAATCTCGAGACATCGGTCAAATCATTGACCGAGCCCCAGTTCTGATTCCTATATCCCGACACAAAGTCCAGAAACACTCACAAGACAACTCATGGCACAGTAGATTTTCAAACAGTTTTCTCTTTTTTAATTAAATGCATCATATTTCTTTTACACATATCATATCATTTTTTTCAAAAATACAAAAAAATGCATCATCATCAATCATATATGCAAAAAGAATGTGCAGGTGGCCAACACAATCAATCTCTACCATCCTCCTCGGCCACATCAGGAGAGTCCTCTGACTCATAATGAAGTAATCTCGCTCTCAACCTGCTCACCTCCATACGCAGGTAATGCACCTCATCGCGCTCAAGGATACGGATCGCTGTCTCCTCATCAGACAACCTCCGATCGGCAGCCAATCTCCTCGACATCATCTCACAATGATACCGAAGTGCGGAGATCTCAGACAACAGATGGCCATGAGTGGCCAAAAGGAAGCCAGGATCGATAAAAGGGCGCTCCTCAAAAGGTTCATATGAACCAGATGAAGAGCCAGCATCTCCAAGGATATCCTGCTCATCCTCATCAACAGTCCGGTGCCAACAAGGGATACGTCGATACAAAGACTGCTCAGCAACCCAGTACTGATATGGGGCGGTCGCCATCGGAAAAGTCCTCAGCTCAAAACCCAGTAAATCAGCAGTCAGGTAGCTCGCCCAGGAACAATCAATCCGGGTCCTGAAGTCATAGGACCTAGATGGAAGCACTCGACGCTCGATACCCGTGAAAGCGAAATGAGGAACATCCTGCTCATACCCAAACTGCCGCAGGAACCGGATGGGGTGATAAGAGAAGTAAGATCGAAAGCCTACCAACATCAGAGGAAGGCGGTGTGCATCGCAAAGCACTGGAGGAAGTGAAAGCCAAGATGACTCCCAACGAACGTTCCAGTCACGCAGATCAGCGAACATCCTGCGATACAAGGGCTCGCTCATCCTAGCCGTATGCGGAAGGAACTCCATGATATAACGCATGATGTCAGAGCCCGGGACGCCAGGAAGAGGTACAGGAACGGTCAGAGAAAGACGCTCCCATAACCAGACCTGATCACAAAAGAAGTTCAGCTAGAGCAAAACAAGTCCTGACAAAGCAAAAGGAAAAGGTGTAGGAGAGATACCTGAAGAAATGCACAGCAGCCGCGAAGGACACGAGTGCGGCCCAGGGCGCAGTCGGTCAACCCATCGAATAGCTCGGCCAAGATAAGAGAAATGATCCCCTGCCGACGGACAGCTCGGCTCATCACCTCGAAAAGCAAAGGAGTCTGGGACCTGCGCCATCCCGAGAACAGCACCTCAGCAATCAAACAGAACATCAGTGCGTTCCGAGCAAAGGTAGAACCGGCCGTACTCTGAGGACCCGAAAAAAGATCATACAGCAGGTCCAAAGAGAACACTACAGCATCCTGGCCACCAGCTGCAGGACGAACAAGATAGGGGATCCCAAACCAGTTCTGTCGTGTAGCAGTCTTCGGCGAAAAATACTGGGCATAATCCCAGGGTAGGCCTGTCAAGCGTGCAAGCTCCTCCAAAGAGGGCCCCATCTCCATATCGTTGAACGCAAACAAGTTCAACGAAGGGACCCAATCAATCAAGGCAGCTCCAAGCATCCTCCAGTCAATGTCAACTCTAGCCATATGAATCAGACTGCCAAAGCCATAGGACTCCAAATCTCGAATCTCATAAACTGACAAGCTATCAAGCCAAGCAAGCAGTCGTGGCGAGCAAGAAGGACGAGGAAGCAGCTGACAACTCCTCACTGGTATCCCCTCCAGAACAAAAGGCCCAGAAATCGAGGACAACTCATCGAGGATCGGAAGGTCAACGGGCGAAGGAGAAGGAAAAGCTGGAACCTCTGCAGACTCGACAGCCCCTGATCGGCCCTCAGTGACGGCTATGTCTGATATAGCCGCATCGCTGTCTGAAACTGTCATAATCTCAGCCGCATGAGAAGACTCGCCCACCTCATGAACAGAGTGCGCAAAGGGCCGATGACCAAAAGAAGGACAATGCTCCCAACCAAAAGAGCTATCAGTGAAGATCACACCGCACATCGTGGCATCCTGACCAATCTGACCGTCAAAGAATACATCTGAACCATCCAAAGGGGTCCCGGTAACCCCGATCAAAGAATCAACGGTCAGATCTGGACCTGCGGCCCCCTCCAACAGAAAATCATGAATCCAGTCATCATCCTGACCGATCAAAGGGATCATCGAGGCATCTACACCGTCCATCATCAAGGGGACATCATCAATGATCACATCAAGTCCACCCAAACAAGTGTGCCGCACATCTCGGCCCTCATCCAGAGCATCCAAACCGTCAAAGGTACCATCTGAGCCATCCATACCATCCAGACATGAGATCAGCCCACCTATGTCCCTCATAGTCCCATCATCACCGTCCATCACGTCATCCATGGGACCCACACTCAAGGGATGCATAGCCTCACCTATGTCCCATCACATCATCTCATCCATACCATCCATTCCTCCCATAATGAGGGGCCCATTCAAATCTGAAAATCCAGCCATCCCACCATTAATGGAGCTATTCAAAGCTCCACCAACTCCATTCCCTAACCCCTCATCAATGCTTCCATTCAATACACCATCTCCACCATCCATTAAAGAAATCCCTCCATCATTAAAGCCTTCAATACTCTCTGAAGTGTGGGACCCACCATGAACAACCCCCACAGCCCATAAATCCCCACCATCCATTGCCCAAGAAAGGACAAACCAAGATGAAGACAAGATGATGAGGAAAGAAGAGACAAAAAGAATATTCATGGCTGCAATCGAACCTGGACGTGCACGGAATGAGGGGACAAAGACAGTGGACAGTGAAGAATGTCCGAACCAGGGCCAGCCCAGGCCGCTCAAGAGGCGAGCCTTGGGCGGCCTGCCCTGGGCTGCCCGTACGGACGCGGTTCCTCTCTCTCCGCGGGATTGGCTCCAGGATTCTTGGTAGGTGAGGCTGACAGTCCACGTCAGCAGATGGCGCTCCGTAGGCCGCCCAAGGCTCCGGTCCACTCCAAACTTCAACTGAAGATGATCAAGATCACACAAAAGGTGCCCCACTGGCCCAATCACGAAGCAATGTGACCGGAATAGGACTGATCAAGCCAAAGAGAAGGAAAGGTGATCAAGTGGGGGCCACAAGCAATCCAAGCCATTTAAAGATCAGATCATCATGATCTAAACCATTGAAGGACCTACATGAGCCATCAAACAACAAGATCAAAGGGCTGATCATCAAAAGAAGGGCCAGAATCCAAGATCCAATCATCAAGTGGGCCCACAAAGCCAAATCAAGCGATCTGAGGCGTTCGAACCATCATCCACACCATGAGAAGCCTTCTTAGTCTCACAAATCATCGAAAGAGGCGCCCCAAAAGTAAAGCTAAGGTCTCAGGTGGGCCCACAGGGCCAAATCCATCAAATACACCAAGGGCCATGACTTCACTTTGAGCCCATTTGATACACATAAAAAGAGGCCCAACTCCCATGAAAAAGATAGAGTATTTTGCCATGAACACTTGGTGACATGGCAAAATCACCCTTTACATGCACATGGAGGGAGTGTGAAAAAGGAAAAAATGATGAAGTGGAGAGCTTGCAATGTCGTTCTCCATGCACCACCTTTGAAAGAGACTTGAGATCTAGAAAAAGGTCAAGAATACTTGGGCCCACCTTCACACCTCTTGAAATAGCTACATGAAGAAAAGAAAAAGGACCATGAGAAGAGACAATGAAGAAGGAAAAAGACAAGAAAGAAAAAGGAAGTGGTCCATACCTTTACCACTCACCAAAGAAGGACCACCTTGCTGTCCCAAGACCTCTCTAAGGCCCACCACTTGAGAAGAGCAAAGGACCACAAAGAAGAGAAAGGAAACTTGAAGAAAGAAAGAGTAGGAGAGAAAGAAGAGATTGCACGTTTGAGGGGGGGAGGGTGCCCCATGTTATATAGAAAAGGGGAGGGCACCCTTTTACCCAGCCCCCTGAGAGACCAGGAGGCACAGACCGGGCGGGCGGCCCATGGGAGGCCGTCCTAACCTCCACCTAAGTGAGGTGACCTCTCACCTCCTCTCCTTGGGAAGAACTCCTCCTTGGGAAGGATGGTTGCAAGTGAATCTTGTACCTTCATGTAAGAATGAAGTGATGGAAGAGAAGGGTGAGAAAAAGGAAGAAATCTCACCAAAATCTCATCTCATGAGAAATGGGTGAGAAATGGGGTTGATGATGTGGAAAAGTTCCATGGAATTTCCAAGAAAAAGAAAGGAAAATTTGACTTGGTCAAACAATGATCTCAACCATCCAAAGGTATGACCTGATGATCCGAACCATTCCAAAGAGAATCCCCGCAGTCTCCAACCTGGATTGTTGCTCTTATGTACAGATTTTGGGTCCGAAGACCTTAAACTACGTCGGGATTCACATCCCGAGAGATTTTCAATAAAAGCCGGTATTGGTCTTGATTGCTCGAATCAAGATCCGACGACACCGGGTATTTTCGAAAACCACAAAAAATATATTTATGCATTTCCAACACTTATTTGTATACAGTTTTGGGTCCGAAGACCTTAAACTACGTCGGGATCAACGTCCCGAGAGATTTTTAATAAAAACCAACATCAATCCCAGCCTTTCAGGCCAAGATCTGATGATCTGGATCATTTCGAAAAAACAAAAAAATGTGTTTGCCCCCCTTTTTACTAAGTCTGGGTCCGAAGACCTTAAACTACGTCGGGATCGACATCCCGAGAGATTTTCAATAAAAACCGGCATCAGTCTGGATTGTCCATCCGCTGACACCGGACATTTTTCCAAAAAAAAAAAAAACATGTTTGCCCTTCTTTTGTACAGTTTCATGGCCCGAAGACCTTAAACTACACTGGGATTAATTTCTCAGGGGACCTTTCTTGCTTTCAACTAAAAACCGGCATCGGCCTCGACCGTTGGGATCATGGCTCGATAACCCGGATCATTTCAAAATACCAAAAATATTTTAAAAGCTTTCCATAAAAACCAGTATCAATCTTGATCACCCGAGTTGAAATCTGGAACCTTTTCAAAACAAAAAAAATATAGATACAATATAAAACAAAAAAAAAATTTCACCACTAGTTTCAAACGCACCAATTTATCCCCAGCGGTCTGAAGACCTTAAACTACACTGGGATTAACTTCTCAGGGGCTTTCTTTCCTAACCTGTTCCAGACATGGCTGACACTTGATCGTACGGGTTTCTGGAATCTCTTAAACAGGTAAGGGCTATGGCGGGTAGAACTCCGCAATCCTGTTCGTGTTGAACGCACCGTGATAGACAATCTTGATTTGGAAGTCGCTGTTGAAGCTGACGGATGTTCCCTGTTCCTAGAACTCATGAAGGGGATTAAGGCTGTTGGGAGGGGGAGCTCACCCTCACGGAATTGTGAGCAACGTAAGACCCCAAACTGGATTGACTAAGGGAAATGTGGGGATGTGGCTCATTTTGTGGCCGAAGGAGTCCGTCGGACGATACGTGGTCTATGTGCATTGCACATGAGGAACAGGCAACTTTGTGGGTGTGTTGACTGAAAACCCTCAAAATCCCCTCATCCGAAGATGTAAAACTACGACACTTAACTGTGTGAGACCCGTCTTGCTCGCTGACGTAAAATGGATCGGGTGCCTTACCAGCAGTAGAAGCTGGAAGTGGATGAAAATTCCACACTTTTCCCTGCATTTCAGAAAAATCACAAAATATAAAAAAAAACATTGCAAAATCACCTCTTCAAAAATCACAAAAATATTTTCCTTGCTTTCAATCAAAATATTGTCAAAAATCACAAAAATATTTCCCTTGCTTTCAATCAAAATATTGTCAAAAATCACAAAAATATTTCCCTTGCTTTCAATCAAAATATTGTCAAAAAATCACAAAAGATATTTCCCTTGCTTTCAAATCAAATATGTTCGAAAATCACAAAAAATATTTCCTGTGTTTTCAATAAACTGATCTCTACTCTGACCGCTCAGGTAAACATTCGGATCCAAATATCTTCAAAAATCACAAAAAATTAGCATCCCCAGCACTACAATTCAGGAGTCTTGAACTCCGCTCACTTCACAGTATGGGATGACGGATCCAATCGTTCGCAAATTGGAATCTTGACCAAAACGGGCGACCAAACACCATCTCAATCACATGTATGCCCAGAAGAACATCTTGAAGTCAAATGATATCCTCGTACATTCTCATTAGTAAAGAAACAGCATCTTGGGACGATGGACCTGATCGACCACGGGTCGGGATCTTGACCAACCCGCTGTCCAAACCTCCGTATCAAAAAGAAAAATCCCCAAGGGAGTACAACCCTGCAAGCAATAAGCTCAAAATTCTCTGCATCTCCAGCAAAAGCAAAATCATCAAACGAGAAGAGAATGAGCCAAGCCATGCATTCATCATGCATCTCCATGCATCAGCATCCATCGCATCAATCATCATGTTTACCTGCTTTCAAAATAAAAGCCGGTTAGCCAAAGACCCCACAGGCATCCCTAGTGGAGGCACGTGCAAACCAGATTTCCATTTCAAAAAGACAAAAAATATTTCTATTTGCAAATAAAAACCCCACGGAGTATCACTCCCCAGAGTGGGTGCCTTTTCAAAAATCCAAAAAATGTTTTCCAGTAGAGCGTTCTGCCTCCAACACGCTGGGAGATGTTCCATATCTCTAGGTAGGAGCCGACGCAAAAATCAAATAAGATCCGATGTCTCGCGGTTTTCCCGGAGACCATTGGATCCAATGCACTCAAAGTACGGTCGAACTGAACTCCAGTGTCAGTGCGGTCGTACCACATGCCAAGATACAAAAAGATGAAAGCCAAAAGGCTCGGTCACAGAAACCATTTGAACAGGTGGAAACGATGAATTGTAACCCAAGTATCAAAATCAGCAGATTGGGTGGAAAGAGTTCACCCGCACATACCTAGGCGTGGATGCCTGAAGTACCTTGACTGAGTCCAAGTCGGCGTAGTAGAATCCCGTAAGACTATCGGACGCAGGGCGTCTAACCACTTTGACAATCAAGCGAAACAAGTACTCCTGGAGTGATCTGGGAAAACATCAAACATCACACAATCAGTCTCAGGGTCAGCATCCTCGTAAGACTGTCGATGCAGAGGCTCTGTTGTACCTTTCCGATGTTAGTACCGATCGGGAATGGAAGGGTTGCGATTGGGTACCCAGGTTGCAGCAAACTGCAGGGACAATCGCAACGTTTTCTCCAAACTCTCGCGGTATGTGCGAGTTATCAATTTCCAGACAATCAACTGACTTAGATACAAAGGACAACAAAGATTCCAGACCACAATCAAGGAAAGAATGAATTGCAAACTAAGCATCGAAACCAGCGGATCGGGTGGAAAAAGCCCACCCGCACATACCTAGGCGTGGATGCCTGAAGTACCTTGACTGAGTCCAAGTCGGCGTAGTAGAATCCCGTAAGACTATCTGACGCAGGGCGTCTAACCACTTTGACAGTCAAGCGAAACAAGTATTCCTGGAGTGATCTGGGAAAACATCAAACATACAATCAATCACAGGGTTAGTAACCTCGTAAGACTGTCGACGCAGAGGCTCTGCTGTACCTTTCCGATGTTAGTACCGATCGGGAATGGAAGGGTTGCGATTGGATACCCAGGTTGCAGCGCATGCAGGGACAATCGCAACGTTTTCTCCAAACTCCCGCGGTATGTGCGAGTGAGCGATCTCCAAACGATCAACTGGCACAGATGCAAAAGCAAGCAAAGATTTCAGACCATGATCTATGAATGACCGGGTCAGAAGTGGGGTGTCCACTCGCTTTGGCATTCGGTTGCATGCAACCTCTGCCAAAGAGGGGCATCTGTAGACACCCCACCTTCGGCTACACTTTTGGTAGAGATAGCTGGTTGAACGGAGGACCATACCCCCAAATCCCAAGTCCAAACTCAGCCAAACTCACCCTTGTAAGCCCCATTCCATAGCCCAGTTCAAGCCTGAACCCAGTCAACCCTAAAAACCCCCCATAAAAAAGGCCAGTCAAAAAATCCCAAAAAAGTCAAACTCACTGAGTCAACCCGCTGAGTTAACCCGCTGAGTTAACCCGTCGAGTCAACCCGTCGAGTCAAAACACCGAGTCAACCCGTCGAGTCAACCCGTCGAGTCAAACCACCGAGTCGACCCGCTGAGTCAACTCACTGAGTCGACCAGCGAGTCCAACAGCAGCCCCGAGGGAACGGCCGTACTCGCTGGAAACCGAGGAGCGGCCGTACGGGCGGCCCATGGCAGGCCGCCCGGACAAAATTACGAGAGCTGCCACTCTCTGCTGCTATAAATACCCCCTCCCCTTCTCATTTCAAGAATCCATTCGAAGCCCTTCGAGTCCAGAGAGAGTCCATCCTTTCGAGTGCCCTTAGCCCATTTTCCCACCAAGGAGAGCCCGAGTGAGGAGAGCCTAGCCCTGGTCCAGCCCAGCCTGACCACTGGTCCAAGCCTCTCAAGCCATCCAAGTCTTGATACAACCACTCGAAGCCAACCCTTGCGACACCTCCGTCCACCCAGCTACTCATTTTCCAGCATCATCTCATTTGCATCTAGCATAAGTGCAACATTTACTTTCCTTCCAACCCCCCTGCTTCACTACAAGCACCTTGATTACTCAAGCACACATGCATATGTCTTTATATTAAGCACCTGTCAGTTCGAGCGTATGCTCTGGGCTTGCCCGTTGTTGGAACCTGCCCATCAGAAACTCTTACTGTTCAGACCTGCATTCATGCTTCACCATAAAACACCTTGATCATTCAAGCACACTGCATACGTCTTATATTAAGCACCTGTCAGTTCGAGCGTACGCTCTGGGCTTGCCCGTTGTTGGAACCTGCCCATCAGAAACTCTTACTGTTCAGACCCGCATTCATGCATCATGTCATCCATGAGAATATACGAGGATTAAATTAGACTTTCAAGTATTCGATCGATTCTGTGAAGTAGAGACCGTACTTCGGTACGGGTAGTGTGTGGGGTGCTTAACCTCTTCCCACCCTGTAACCGTGATCCCTTACCTTGAATCTCTGACTGCAGATCAACAGGAGTCATTTTAGAGGAAGGAATCTTCGGATTCCCTTCTCTAACGTTTCTACGGGGTCTAGCCGACTGTAGATTCGAAGTAACTGGCTAGTGGCGACTCTGGTCTTATATAAATTCACTTAAACACATCCAGCTCAATACAACAACCAAACGAAGCCCTCGAGAACGAGGCAAACCAGTGGCACAAACGGCGATTTCGCACGCACTTCTTCTTCTTCTTCTTCTTCCGAAAGGAAAGGGAGAACGACGTCGTGTGGGAGCGCGGGAAAATCGGCGAGGGTCCACAGGCTCTTACTTAGTTTCGTGTCTAGCAATGTCCTAACGAATGGCCTATAGATTGTTTGGGTATTCAAGGCACTAATTAAAATAGTTGAGCGTCGGGATTCGATGGTTTGGGTAATTAGGGTCTATCCTCACTAAGCCTAGTGTTGGGCATCCATGTGATTAGCGAAAATGCCAATTTGGCTAAGTCTCATCAATTTAGGGTTTCCTAAGTAGAGAGTTTAAGCTAATCAGAACGTATGGCTTCCGTACTCGGGTTCCTGTAAGAAAATTTGCAGGGTGTTACATATACACCGATGCAGACTTCCTGGAGTTATGTTACCTTCCATGTCTGCGTTTATGTAGCCTTCTAACACATGTTTCCCTTAATTGAAGCAGATGCTCAACTTCGAAGAGTCTCTCAGATACCGTAGTATCCAATTCACTGCTTCCTAATGCTCTTTGCCAGGATTGTTAAGATATCGGCTCACCATGCAGACTGTATATGTTATGTCTGGGCACGTACATACCATAACATATATCAAACTTCCTACCACTGATGTGTAGGGTATCTTCTGAATCTCTTTCATTTCTTCCTTGGTCTTGGGACACTACCTGTCACTCAATTTGAAGTGACCATCAAGTGGAGAACTAAACGGCTTTGCTGTCTTCAAATTGAATCTTTCCAGGACAATTTCCACATACTACCCTTGTGACAACCATAGCTTCCTGTTGCTTTTGTCATGGGTGATCTCCACTCCTAAAATTTGTCTGGCCAGGCCTAAGTCTTTCATCACAAAAGACTTGCCCAACTACTTTAAACTGTTAATCTTCTTGATGTCCTTTTCCATGATGAGTACGTCATCAACAAATAGAAAAAAGATGAGAAAGTCACCATCCGAGAACTTTTGTGTAAACACACAGTGGCTCGACTTTGTTCTTTTGTACCCATACTTCAACATGAATGAGTAAAACTTCTTGTACCATTGTCTCAGAGCTTATTTCAACCCATACAAGCTCATCTTTAGCTTACACACCATGTGCTCATTGCCCTTGATTTCAAACTCCTCTGGCTGCTTTATGTATCTCATCTTCTAAATCACCATGAAGAAACATTTTTTAACATCGAACCATTCCATCTCCAGGTCCATACTCACAGCCAAATCAAGCAACACCCGTATGGATGTCATCTTCACCACCAGTGAGAATATCTTGTCGAAATTAACCCCATTTTTCTGTCCAAAGCTTTTCACCACTAGCTTGGCCTTGAACCTTGGATTTGAACTCTTCTACTCTACCTTCTTCCTGAACACCCACTTGTTGCTTAAAGCTTTATTTCCCTTAAGCAGTTTCACCAATTCATATGTGTGGTTCTTATACAACGATTCCATCTCCTCTTACATAGCTTTCATCCACTCGGTCTTATACACGTTGGATAAGGCCTCAGAGTAGTCTTCTGGCTCTCCTCCATTGGTAAGCATAACGTACTCATGGGCTGAGTACCTCTTGGACGATTATCTTTCTCTATATGACATTCTCACCTGTGGTTCAACAGGTGGATTAGGTGGGGGCTGCTCCCCCGGTTTATTTGCTTGAGGGATACCTTCGTCCCCTGTGCCTTGCTGCACTCCCTTGTCATCAGGTACCACAGGAGAAGTGATTGAATCTGTCTCATCCATCTCACCTGAACTAGGCTGGGTCTTCTCGTCTTTTTCAATGTCTACAACAAACTGATTTTTTATGAAAATCACATCTCTACTCCTGACTATCTTCTTCTCAATCGGATCTCATAATATATAATCAAACTTCTTGTCCGAATACCCCAGGAAAACACGATGTTTGATCTTTGAATCGAGCTTGGACCCCTCATCTCTGGGAACATGGATGGATGCCCGACATCCAAACACCTTGAGATGACTGTATGATACATCATGTCCAGTCCACACCTTCTTAGGAACCTCTCCATTTAATAGGGCTGAAGGAGACCTGTTTATCAAATACACCATTGTGTGAATTGCTTCTCCCCAAAACATCGTGGGTAGCTTGGAATGGGAAAGCATGCACCTGATTCTCTTTACAATGGTGTGATTCATACGCTTTGCTACATCATCGTGTTAGGGTGTCTTGGGTACCATCTGTTCATGTCGTATACCCAGGGTTTTAAAGTATTTATGAAATGCCCTGGTGTATTCACCTCCATTGTTAGTGCACATGCACTTCAATGGTCTAGCTGTCTTATGCTCGACCATGGCATGAAAGTTCTTGAACACCTCAAAGACCTGATCTTTGGTTTTTAATGCATATGCCCAAACCTTCCTATATGCATCATTTATAAATGTAACAAACTACAACACCCACCTAAGATCTTTACCCTCATCAGGCCACATATATCAGAATAAACCAAATCTAATACATTAACTTTATTAACATGAGAATTAGTTTTAACAAGCGAAGCTCTATGTTATTTTTCAGATAAACAATCAAAACGGATTTTTAGAGCTATACCTGTCATGTTTGGGAAGAGTTTCTTCTTCGTTAATAGTTGAAGCCTTTTCTTGCTCATGTGGCCTAGCCACACGTCCATAACTGAGTCTTCTATTGCGTTTAATTCACCCTTGTAGATTGTCATACTAGTCTTGTACAGGGTGCAACATTTCCTCTCTCTCAACACGACCAATGAACCCTTGATGAGCTTCCAATGCCCATCAACAAAGTGGCTCCCATAGCCATTATCGTCCAACCTTCCTGTCAACATCAAGTTAAGGCGAATGTCAAGAATATGTCTCACATCTTTTAGTACCAATGTGTAGCCCACATCAGTCTTATATGTATATCGTCAATCCCCACTATCTTGGATGTACCAGAATTCCCCATCTTCACGGTACCAAAGTCACCTGACTTATAACTTACAGAGAATTCCCCACGTGGAGTAGTGTGATATGACGCTCCTGAGTTGATCACCCAATCTGTGTCATGACTTATAATAGTGAGACAGTTGTTATGTTCAGTCGAGAGAATAACAACTATGTCGCCATTTGAGGCGACCACAGTAGATTCTGACTCAATCTTCTCATTCCCTTTGTTTTTCTTGGCCTTCTTTTCCTTGCGGCACTTATTCTAGTAGTG
The DNA here is from genome assembly GCA_003013855.2 of Liriodendron chinense. Taxonomy (NCBI): domain Eukaryota; kingdom Viridiplantae; phylum Streptophyta; class Magnoliopsida; order Magnoliales; family Magnoliaceae; genus Liriodendron; species Liriodendron chinense. The sequence continues at coordinate 129,624 of PVNU02000151.1, forward strand.
GCCCATTTTGCTACAATACCAGCACTTCACTTCTTTCCTGGATCTAACTGTCTTCCTCTCATATAGCCCTTCCAATTTCTGTCATAGGCTAGCAACAGAGGTTTTCATGAACACGTGGTGGAACACCGTGTCATCTAACCAATGTCGAATGAACCCCATTGCCTTACGATCCAACTTCTTCCACTCATCAGCAAACATCTCTGTTAGTTTAGCACATTCACCTGTGATCGATGCATACAGGTCTTTGTAATATAGCAGATCTTTCATATTATCCTTCTAGATGAGCCAGTTAGACCCATTCAGGCTGATCATCCTCGACGAGCCACCCTTCATAATTCAAAGATCCCACTGTCCATTATAGACAACCTGGACTCTTTGATACTACTTTTTTTGGGAGGATGCACAAACTTTAGGATCTTATAACCCTAATTGACTTGAATTATGAAATATATTAATGCGAAAAAACCAAATAAGTAATCACTACATGACACGTAAGAGTTTTTACGTGGAAAACCTTCTACTAGTGGTAAAAACCATGAGACCTCGTACATCCAAACAATCCACCATGTAAGAATGTATTACACAGTGATCACATGCTTATAACGCACTCGGATCTAGTTTTCTTCAACCTTAGGAGGATTATAACCAAAGAGAACAAAACAAGCTAGCTCTCACCAATCTGAGGAGCTTGAAGAAGCTAGGAACAAACCGGTGTCGCGGATAGATTGTCATGAACATGGCCTTCTTCTCTCTTCGATCTTCCTCTCACTTTTTTCTTGTTTTCGTCCTTTTCTTTTTCTCTCTCTTGCTCTAGAACATGTAACAATTGCTTAGATTCCCCTAATTCCGCCATAGGAGTGCTTAAATAGCATAAGAGTCGGAATTAGGAAAAAATCACGCAAAATAAGAAACTGTATAAAATAGTCAGTGTGCACTTTCGGTCATCGAACCCGACCCCATCGGGCGCCCAACAACGCCAAAAACTGTACAACAAGCACAGGAGAAAAACATTGAATTTTGGTTGCCCGAACTCTAAGTTCAGTCGCCCGACTCTGGGCTTCAGGACACCCGATCACCAACGTCAGTCGCCCACATCTGTCTGAAATAGTTCAGCAACAAACTGCTCCAAGATAGTTTTGTTCATCCGACCGAGTTTGGTCGGGCGCCCGGCAATCCCCGAGCTGCACTCTCTCCTTGCTCCTAAGGAGGAACACCGCATCACAAGTGCCCCTTGTACATTCCCTACGGTTGGAGCTTGTTTAAAAATTCTCAATTTAGATCCATAGTAGCTGGTAGGAATCTTATCATTTGATTGTAGTTCAACCTCTGAGATCTATCCATGCTTTTGATTGTGATATGGTTAGAAAGAGTCCTTACATTTTTCTAGTATTGAACATGTTGCTTGTGGTCGGATTTAGAGCCTTCAGTTTTTTTAGCAACCTATTTCGTGATTAAAAAATCTGGATTATGTTAGGTTTTCTTTAATGGATTTTTTTTCATAATTTTCCAACAATTTCTACTGAAGAAGATCAATTATGGAAGGAGATAGACTATGGAGCTCTGTAAGGGCTAAGTGCTAACTAACTATCTGGACGTCAATTTCTATACTACAATAAATGAGAGACAGAGAAGGTGGTTGAGGTATCTTTATTCTTTACAATGGAAATGATTCATCCCAGTTGTTTTCTGTTTGTTATTTTTGTGGATTGGGTTAATGGAAACGAGTCAAATGACTCTTGCTTGTATTCATTGTTTAAGCAACGAAGGTGTATTAATTGATTTATTCCTACTATTTTTCATCATTACTTCCTATTGTTACTCTGTTTGAAAATAGACTATTTTAATAGTTAGGTGTTGTTTTCCAATTTTTAATAGTTGGTTATATGGAAATTATAGGCTGATTTTTCGTGTTGAAATATGTAACATGTATGAGAAACCTTGATTTCACAATGTTACAACTGCATAACTCTTGTTGGAATTTCAATGGCTACATAACTCTTGAAAGGAGGCTATTATCTAAAACTTTGCTTCAAGTATGTTCTTTGAACATATCTTGTCTCTTTAACTTTTGAATAATCTAGACCATCAAATATTTCAATTTGAGAGGACTTTTGGGAATCTTCTATCCATGGCAAGGCTCACCATAAAAAGATTTTGGGTCATTGAAAATTAGGTCTAGCTATGGGCTGGGCGTGGACTTAGAAAAATCAACATTTTCAAACATTTTAAGGAGTATGTTTAGTTATCCTTTAGCCACAATATGGCCCACCATTAAGCATTTTAGGTAAGTGAAAATTAGAGGTAGTAATGGGTTGAGATCGGGTGTGGAAAAATTAAAATTTTGAATATAACTAGCCTGGCCATTCAAAATCCTAACCTGAACCAACCTTAGTCCTGACCATTGCCATGCCTATTGAAAATAACCCCAAACCAAGATTTAAAGTAGTCTAAAACTGATAAGTCACACCATATTTATCAATATTGCCCTTGAGCAGTATACATGTATGGATGCTTTCTATGGATATACTATTGCAACATGTATGGATGTTTTCTAGCAAACCTTAGAAAAGAAAAGGAAAAGAAATAAAATAAAAGAATTACGAGTGAGGCTACTCAACTTTCGTTGACCAGTAGGGCTACTAGAAGATGGCCATATGACTTCACCTGATATTCATAGATTTGTAGATTGACCATTCTAAAGGATGACTCAAAACCATTGATTTTTTTTAGTTGAATGTGAATCATTGTCATTTTCTTCCAAAGGTCAATCTACTGATTGTTGGGACATCGAGAATTTCTTTTGTACGAGATCCAAGATTTTATCATATAGTCACACCTTTTGAAATCTTTCTATACTAAAAATTAGGCCATTTCACTCACTCTTAGGTGTGTTCTAAAACAAGCAGTTGTATATGGCTTTTGTGTAGGGTGCACTAGTTGGGTGTGGAACGGCTTGATTTTTAAGATTAAATCTTTAAGGGGGTGTTTGGCATCTCTACTCTTTTTGACTAACAACTACTTCAATAAGCTCTTTTTGTTTTAGCTCTTATTTTAAATAAGCCCGTTTGGTAAAATCTCCAAAAAAAGCTCTTATGTAAAATAAGCACGTTTGGTAAAACTTTCAAATAAGAGCTTTTTTTAAGGGTAGTTGATGTCATTTTTAAAGATTACAATAACTTAAATATGAGTGCAATCTAGATGGTTGTTTGGGTGAACCGTCCATCATGTGAGGCCTAGCATCAATGCCAACTGTCCTTTATGTGGGGCCCCTCAATGTCCACTACCATTACCATCACATGGACTCCACATTTGATGTGTCCATAGTGTGGGCCCTACCTCTGAATTGTATTGTCCATCATGTGGGGCCCAATTTTGATATACCATTCATCATGCGAGGTGCACCTTCTATATGGATCATCCATCATACGACCCACTTTGGATATGGGTCATCCATCATGAGAGACCTTGAATGTAGACTGTTCATTAGGTGGGGCCCACTTGATGTCAACTGTCCATTATGAGGGGCCACACTTTTATGTGAGTCATCCATCATGTGAAGCCCACTCTGTCCATTATGTGGGCCCAACTTGATGTGAACCATTCTTTGTGTGGGGCCACACCTTCGTTATGGGTTGTTTATCATGTGAGCCCATCTTTGATATCAACTGACCATCATGTGGGCCCACCTTCAATGACCATCATCCATCATGTGGATCTCACCTTTGATGTGGACTGCCATTTAAATGAGACCTACTTAATGTGCATGTTCAGTCATGTTGGGCCATACTTTGATGTGGGCCATCTATCATGTGGGGCCTACCTTTGATGTGAACCTTTCATTACGTGGGCCCACCTTTATATGAGGCCCCATTTCAATATAAGTCATTCATTATGAGGGGCCCATCTTTAATGTCCACCATCCATCATGTGGGTCCTACCTTTGTTGTAGACCACTATCATGTGGGGCCCACATCAAGTAGGTAGTCCATCATGTGGGACCCATTTGATATCCACCATCCATTATGTAGGTCCCACCTTGGCTATGGGCTGTCCATCATGTGGGGTCCAACCTTCTATATGGGTCATTCATTATGTAGGCCCACCTTTAATGTCAACCTTCCATCATGTGGTCCCACATTCAATATCCACACCATCCATCACTTGGATCCTACCTTTGATGTGAACCATCCATCATGTGGGTCCCACCTTTGTTGTGGACCATCTATCGTGTGGAGCCCACTTGATGTGGATAGTCCATCATGTGGGACCCACCTTTGATGTCCAACATCCATCATGCAGGTCCCACCTTTGCTATGGACCATCCATCCTGTGGGGCCCAACCTTCAATATGGGTCATTCATCATGTGGTCCCACATTTAATGTTAATCTTTCATCATGTAGTCTCACATTCAATGTCCATCATCCATCATGTGGGTCCCACCTTTGCTATGAACCGTCCATCATATGGGGCCCACTTGATGTGGATAGTCCATCCATCATGCGGGGCCACATTTTAATGTTGGTCATCCATAATGTGGGACCCACCTTTGGTGTTCGCCGCCAATCATGTGAGGCCCAACCTTCAATATGGGTTGTTCATCATGTGGGCCTACCTTTGATGTCAGCCTTCCATTGTCCCCCATCCATCATGTAGGTCCTACCTTTGATGCGGGCATTCATCACGTGGGGCTTACCTTTGATGTGACCATGCATTATGTGGGCCCACCTTAATGTGGAAACCCACCTTCAATATGGGTTGTTCATCATGTGAGCCCACCATAGAGATATTTTTAAAGAAGAGAAAAGGGTAAGATGGGAATTAATTAAAAAGTTTAAGGACAAACTTATTTAAAAATTAATTTAAAATGTCTACCCACTTAAGCTAAATAAGCTTTAAAAGAAAAAGTGACCTCCCTATCACTTATTATTTAAGAGCTTTTTTGCTAGTTTCTAAAAAACTAAGCGTTAAAAAGAAAGCTATATCGAATGGTATATTTTCGTAATAAAAGCTTATTTTTTTTTTAGAATAAACAAAAAAGCTCTTAATAGAAGATTTGCTAAACGCCCCCTGAATAATTTCATCTTCCGATTATAAATCCGGGATCTTCATGTTGCTTTCCAAGCAACACAGTAAAATTGTCCGTTACGAACGGCAATGTTTTTTTTTGGTTTAAGAAAGGGTTTAGAGGGGTTTCCAACCGTTATCAAGTGTAAAATAAAGGAACATCTCACCTCCTTAAGGGCAATATAATCTCTCTCCTGTATCTCACTGGTGTAGTTTTTTCTCATTTCCCCCTAAAAAACCCTTCTCTTTCCCTCTCGCTTGATTTCTAGGGTTTCGATCTTTCATGTACGTACAGAACTAGATCGGATCTCTCATGCGGGATTCAAGCACCGGCAATGTCGATGCCATGAGGCTATCTCTTCTCTCTCTCTCTCTCTCTCTCTCTCTAAATTTCTAGGGTTTTGGGTGGAGTCACGCTGGTAGTATCAACGGACGTTGGAAGTGTCGAGCATTGCTGGTGTTGGTGTTGTGGCGCCGCTGGCCGACGATGCTCCAGCAGCAATGGCGGAATCAGATTCCAGCGACGGGTTGCGTGACAGCAGAAAACGTTGCTCTTAGTAGAGGTCATGGCCTAGAAGAAGCAAAGAGTAGAGAAGAGCTGCTGTGGGCCGCTCTTTGGCTTTTCAGAGATGCTGGCAGATAGGATTACCTCTCATACATTATCAACAATGCCCACAACTTCGGTGGCATTGGCTGGGCCATTACCGAATTCAGCTGGGACGTCTGGTGTCCAGATCCTAGCCTCTAAGGTAATTATTTCAGCACCGTTTAGGCTTATGCAAATCTATTCACATTTTTTCCGCCACAGGCTCGACTTGAGCCCGTTTGTGCAGACTGGGCTGTTGAAAGCTATGCAAAATGTGAGTCAAGCCCGTTTGTGCAGACTGAGCTGTTGAATTTCTATGCAAAATGTGAAGTGATTGGGTGTGCACGTGGGGTGTTCGATGAAATTCGTTCGATGAAATTCCTGGGAGGAATTTGATCGCTTGGAGTGGGATGATTAGTGGGTATGCAAGGGTTGGGTTGGTTAACGAGGCTTTTGGTTTGTTCAGGGAGATGCAAAAGGTGGGGATTTGCCCGGATGAGGTTACGGTGGTTAGTGTCATTTCAGCTCGTGCGAAGGTGGGTGCATGTGAAGACTGGGCTGTTGAATTTCTATGTAAAATGTGAAGTAATTGGGTGTGCACATGGGGTGTTCGAGGAAATTCCTAAGAGGAATTTGATCGCTTGGATTGCAATGATTAGTGGTTATTCAAGGGTTGGGTTGGTTAATGAGGCTTTCGTTACCAGTTCTGATATTTCATATCTTCTACAGTTTCCAATTTGAAAACTTGGAGGAATGTAGCATCCCCAATAGATTTCCAATCCCTCAATCATGGCAAAGAAATCTTCATATCTAAAAATCCCATCATTCTTTCCTTCCATGTCACCCACATGATCACTAGAGGCAATATTATTCATTTTTTATTACCGTGCCAGCCAACCTATTGCCTAGCATTTATAGACCTCACGGTGGTCTTGACAAATTGATTTTTTTTGTTGGCTATATTAGCTCATTTTGGCATAGATGGACAATACTTCCACTTCTCTGTTTATTCTTTTTTTCAACAGCTTATCAAAAAGTTCTTTAAGGAGTTTGGGATTTTTGTTCCTGTGCCTACTTTTTCAAAGTGTCCTGTGCCAGCCACTTTAGGACACTTTGGCACATGTGCCTTTGGCACTTGCACATGTGCCACGTGTCCAGGTAACACTGATCACTTATTGAATGTTTGTATTTTCTTCACTTTAATATATTTTTTATGTTGTTGTTGGGAGAGGGATGGAGGGATCTTTATGATTCATTCCTGGCATGGATTATTATAACAATGACAAATTTTTTTTTTTTTGAATGGCCTACACTTCAATAATCACAAAAAAAAAAGAAAAAAAGAAAAAAAAAACATCCAGACCATTCATTTAGTGAGTGAATGCGAGTCATCAAGAAATTTCTTTTTTGGTGGTCCACATCCAGCTACAAATATAGTTGGCTAGAATCATCCATTCAGTGTCAATTTCATATTTTTTCCTTTCTGGTATAGCAACAAAACATGGATGGTTCCCATTTGATCATCTCTGCATGTGGGCTCCGGTATGGCTCACATGTAGTGATCTTGAGCTGTAATGACCCAACTTTCTTGGATTTTGTTATGTATTCACCCATTCTGTTGTTTCACTGCAAGGGACCTAGTTCTGGTTCAACTGCGGCCTGCAATGGTGAACCCATTGAAGCAACATGGAATGTTGAGTTGACTCGGCGGAGTGAGTCAAGACAATGAATTTTGGCACTATGCTTGGCTGGTGGTGATCCATGGGCCTTGAGACATTGCATATTGTAGCACCTAATGTTGTTGCCACATGGGTTTAATATCTAAAAGTTTCTAGTTGAAATAACTCCTTCAATTGTTCTACCCCAAGTTCCAGGCATGTAATTTAATTATGATATATATGCTGTACTATTTCTTTTCTCACAGGCATCTAATTTAATGAGATTGAACATGGTGGTAGGCTTATTTCTGTATTTTCTGCTCTGAATTACTGTGACCAGGTAATCAAATTGCTTGTAGGTATTTCTTATTTATGAATTATGTTTGATTGTTTTGTGAACATTATCTGGAATGTGCCTAACTTCTTTTGTCAAATGCCTCTTGGTTATTTTGATTTTCCTACAAATTGAACGTTACCTTAGATCTCTCCCAACATGTGTGGTATGTCTTGATCATTGATTCAATAGCTGTTTTGTTTTGATATGTATGTGAGAATGGAGGAGTGTATGCATACACATCAAATCATCATGGACAGGTTCTGATCTCCTACAAAATGTTTTATTTGTGTTGCTGAATTTGTTTGTGAATCCAGATGGTGTGGCAGAAGTGCAACAGGGACGTGTTTGCGTAGTATCTTGTGGTGGTTTCAGTAGAAGCATAGGTTGGAATTGGGTGGATTTCTTCGGGGGGGGGGGGGGGGGGGGGGGGGGGAGTTGGCCTTAACAGATTAACAACAAAATCTGTCCCCAGGTAGAAAATAATAAGGTGGTAGAATCTGAAATTTCAATTAAGTCCAATCAAAATAAGAAAAACTAAGAAGTAGAAAACAAATGGGTGCAAAATTCAATAACTACTCCCAATTCCCCCAACCAAACACCATGAATCAATAAGAAAAAAATAATTAATTCGACCACCAACCCGATCAAATAGAAGGTAAAAACAAGAAGGGGAATGAACCTATATGACTAGTTTGCTCTATAATATGGTACAAACAAATTATATTGGACAAACGGAGAGTCCAAAACATGGATCTGAACCATCTATACACCCCAACCATCTTTCATGGGCCACCATTCCAGTAAGCAACTAGATGATCCTAACCATCTGATAATGGCACCCTTTTTGTTCAATTCCCAAGAAATTGTTCAGATGGTTTGGATTGTCGGATCAAATTGATTCACAAGAGACATTAGCAATCCACAGCAGATCCGAAACAAAATGAAAAGTTAATATTTCTTCATTTAAAGGTCCTTACAGATGTGAAACACAACCAATTAAAAAAGACAAAACACTACAAACATCTCTAGGCACACCCTTTTTTATATATGCACTTTTTTATTTTTTTTATTTTTATACTTTTTGTAATACAATAGTACAAAGTTCTATAAAACTGCACAGAGTTGTACTATGCATTACCAAAAGTAGAAAAGAAAGGGTGTACCTATCAAATATAGTGGGTGTAGATATCATTTCTCTCTATGTATGGATAACATGACATGTATGTATATATGCATGTAGAGTAGATTGAAAGAGAGATTGAGAGATACTCTCATTGGAAATTATTCCTGTTTCTGGTGTCTCCCCAAGACCAAGCACCAATCCCGAGCTTGGTCACCTTCAAATCAGATCCACCCAAATTCACCTTCTCTTCTTCACTTTTCACTATAGCAAAATCCTCAGAAGCAATAGCTCCTATTCTTTGAATTCTCCTCTGATGAGAAAGAGATAAGAAACTTGCACTACTAACAACCAAAGCCATGGATTTTCTTCCTCCAAAATTCCAAGCAAAACCAATAAAAAAAACAAGAACTTTTTTTTTTGATAATGGAAATGCAAAAAATCAAATGCGTTTGCTTAATTTGAGGCCTTGTTTCTAAAATTCAAATGGTGGGGTGTATAGGATTTGCAAGACGATGGAAAGGGTTGTCTGGATTTTGAGCTTTTCTTTTGTAAAATTCGAGTAGAATCAAGGAAAGAGAGAATTTGGTTCTTGGAGGAATGCAAAAAACAAGAGATGGCTTCTATGAATTTGAAGAAGAAAAAGTAAATAGAGTCATGATTGGATGAGATCCTCTGGAGATTTGATGAGTTTTTGGATAATACGTGTGGCTCTGATTTTATGTTTTATTTTTATTTTTTTCCTTGTTCGTTTTTGATGCGGACATCAGTGGTGCACCCTTTAGAGTGTACCAGAGGAGGCGACGTCGCAGATCGAGTGTTGGAGCAGACGAGTTGATGTGGATGGACGCCGGGCCCATTGGGCCCATTTTCTGACGCGTTACGAGTACGAGAGTTGCAGGATCGCGCAGGAGCATCATGACCGCTGGACCATGGAGCGGATTTACATTTAGGCGCTTTTCTATTTATTTTCTTGTTTCTAGGCGCTTTAGTGTCGTTATTTACTTTAGACGTTTTTATGTTATTTCTTTGGTTTTCAGGCACTTTAGTGCACTTTTTTTTATTTCGTAGCTTATATATACTGTGAGAACCCTATTTCGAAATTATTGAATGAATAGAAAATTCGTGAGTTTCTTCCTCTTTGTTGAGAGATTAGGGTTTCAGGATTGGCCCTCGGGTGTTGAGGATTCCACCCCGGAGTTTCCGTTTTCTCTTCTCTCTTTCTTCAAGGTGCGAGGAAAGGTAAGCTTCTTTTGATTCCTAATTCGTACTTCATGATAACCCATTGTTTTTCGACATTCCTCGTCCTTTTCTGAAACCCCCCCCCTTTTGGTACGATCGAAAAGAGGGATGCCTAGCCACGATAACCGGATCCAAACTTGACTGTGGACTGGTCTATGCTAGATCTGGGATATCCTCATATCCCTAGATCCTCCCTATTTTACGATTTTACATGGTTTTATGCGAAGGGGCATGATCCGGACGGACGGAATTCATCTTCGTGTTGAGATTTGTTAGTTTCCTCTGATTGAAAGTAGTTAGTTTCGTAATTTTATTATTTGAATATCTTCCAACTTGATATACATGCATCTAAGGTTAGATCATCACATGCCCCTGCATCAGTTTTGTTCTTGTGTTGGTGCTATCTAACCTATTGTGGAAGGATAAAAACAGTTCCAGATGGCAAGCTGCAAAATGAATGCACAAGGCAACTCAAGTCCAAGTATGCACACAAAATCTTATTGTTCTATGCCCACCAAAGTAATACTATATATGATGCTTTAATTGGTTTTGGAAACTAGTAAAGGGAATAGGCAATGCCAAGTTGCAATTTTATGCTAAAATATTGAATGCTCATCAAAATTGAATTATATGTGCTTAGGACTGCTTCAATTAGTTCCATTCTCGGTTTCCACAGAAACGGAGGTAAATTCTTGATTCTTAGTTCTAAATTCTCGTTATTGTCATGGATTGTATGCCTTGAAAAAAATGTAGAATTGTATGGAAATAAATTTCAGTTTCTTAGGTTTCACTAATTGGATCGCTGGGTCCCACAGTCTAATCAAACTATTAATAATGCTTGTGCATGCCCTCACACCTATTGGGTGCATCATGCTACATGCAAGGCTCACCACTTCTTTGAGAAATATCCATATGAGGATACACTATTTTGAAATCATCTCTAGAAATCCAGTCTTGGGTACTTGTGTGATGATTATGTCTAAGGAAGAAGTATATGCTTTTCTCTTCTGTCTGTTTTTTTTTTTCCTTTCTGAATATTTTCATGTATGCAGAGAACTCAGGAATCAGGCCTCCTACTTTGAGTTTGGCATATTATTTTTTTACTTTGTTGGCTTAACGATAAATAAAATTGCTTGAGTATTAATTTCCTTGTGCACGTATTGGGCTTCCGGTTTGATTTTCCTTATGCAGGTATTTTTTACTTTTTTTTTTTTTTCGATTTCCTTTTTAAATCTCTGGAGGTTTGTTTGCATATGAAGATTCCGTCAAAGAGACAGCTTGCTGTATCGGTTTCTGTGTCTTGTTTGCATACCGTCTGCTTCATTGAATTTAGAGTAATCCAAATAGAATTCATTTATATAACTGTTTTGGTTATTTTCAATTGAAATTAAGTGTTTCGTTATGAAGATATCATGATTAATGATATTATCTGATATCTTATCTGTATGATGTTTTGGCCATCTACGCAGGATGTGAACAGTGCCATGAATGTGCAACACAATTTGCAGGGTGCTGTTATCTCTAGTTCTGAAAGTGGTTCAAATTGGCATGCTAAAACTATTAGATGGTTGAAGGGGAAGTCTCCTCCTTTGTAACTCGTTCTCATTTTCCTAGAGCTAATACATCTTGGTAGTCAAGAAGATTGAACTGTGTGCAAGTCCTTACTCTGTCCCAACTCCATAAAATAAATATTCTTATTGGTTCCTTCTCCTGAAGCATCGACTGCATGAATAGGTCAAAAAGCTATCACACTAAATTAAAAATATATGTGGCTGGGAACTAGTCAAACTTATAACGAACTCCTCATGAATCTTCAACCCACTCTTGTGATTTTCCATGCATAAATCTAATTTTCTCTACTTTGCTGTTCTGCAGTATTTTCCTTGCAGGCAAGGCTAGTCACAAGAATACAAAAGATAGCACTAACTGGTAGGCCTGGCAAAATTCCACATGACCCATTAACCCACACCAAACCCGCACGAAAAAACCAGTGTTCGGGTCCAACCTTATCGTGTCGGTTCACTAATGGGTTGACCCGTTAAGACCCGTTAACATAATGGGTCGGGTAAGTGTTTCACCTGCGAACCCGTTTAACCCGTTAACATAATGGTCTAGATCACCAAACCATGGCCCACCTATGAACCTTGGCACTCCATCATATGCAATATTGCAATGTACTCACGAGTGAATCCCATTGTTTCTAGTGATAGAATGGGCCTACCAAGTGGACCACAACTGTATGTTGGGTCAGACTGTCAGTTGTCCTCATCAACGGTGTGGCCATTTGATGAATAGACTGGCCTAACGGGTTAAACGGGTCGGGTTACGGGTAACCTGTTAAATTAATGAATGGGTTTGGGTTTCTAGATTTCGACCTGTTAGTTAACGGGTCGGGTTTGGGTGAGCAAATTTTTGACACGACAAGAACACGACACGACACGACACGACACGAACACGATTCAACACAACCCATTGCTAGGCCTACTAACTGGCTTTTGAAGACATAATATGGACAACGTTTATTCATGGCTTACTGCTGTGTGGGAATTGAGGCAATTAATTCTTCCAATCTTCTCCTTACAGTTTTGGTTCTTTTACTTGCTACTTTCTGTTAAACAGGGTGCACTCTAATGATATCGGTTCTTTACATCATCCTTTTCATCCTTGCTCAGAACCATTCAAAAAGTCTTGTTGATGTAAGCCTTTCTCGTTTGTAGCTTTGCTATGTTTGCATGTTGTTAATGTCAGATTTTGGTTACGGCTTCCCTTCAAATATGTGATCTCCCCGAAGATGAATTCCTCCTTGTCACCTGAAAGGAAAAGAGGAGACTAAGGGTGGCCGGCATCCGGCCGTTAGCCCTCCGATGCTTAAGTTAGCAATGGGCTATGAAGCTAAGATGAAGTGTGAAACGTGGGTTAAGATGTTGTATACCTTCATCATCCATGGGACTATCCATTTATACAAACCCGAATGGATTCGTTTGTTACGTAGGTTGTTGAGATCTTCTTAATTTCATGGGATGAGATCATATCGAATTAGACTCCTAGCCAATTACGTCCCTTGATGGCGGTCCCATTTACGGAACTATGAATAGGGATAGGCCCAAGCCGGCCTGTAATTTGGGCCAACTCCTGAACTATATGGGCTGCTGAGACTAAGACGCGGGAGATGTTCCCATCAAACGACTAGCGACCAAACCTGTTCGAATATAAGCAGCGATTGTCTTATGAGTGAGTTCTTTGGGATGTGACCAACCTTGCTCGCTAGACGATGCATTGTGTCTTTCTGCTCGCAGGGTCTTATTGCCCAAGAGATGCTCGTATGTCGCATGTTGAGGAGGCGCTCGTAGGTCATACGTCATGCACATCCAAAGATCTGAGAAGATCGTTGGTCACTCACTTCTTGGCCGATTTTATCTAAAATAGATGCCCCCCAAGTCATTTGCTTAAGACAATTAAGCGAAGGGCTTGATCTTGCCTCGAACCATGCATATAATCGCCTAACGCGTTTATCGAAGGAGAGCTGCCGTACATGATTAGGCGTTAGTATTAATGAATGACAGCTTTTCGGCCGAAGGAAACGAAGGGACGGCCGCCACGTGTTTGGGAGTTAATGCACGTGCCTATTCGACTGCCGCGCCAAACATGGAGCTGCCACGTGTTTCCCGAATTGCTGCAGGAATGATTGCTTATATATACTACGTCATGGATGTATTCTTCCATTCTTGGCTTTTCGACAGAAATCACCTTCTCTCCTCTCTTTCTTCTATTTGGCGAAAACTCCTCTTTGAGGTATCTTCTTCTTGTATTCTCTTTCCTTCTTTCTATATTTTCCTTGAAATGACGCAAGGATCTAGTAATGAGGTTGTTCCACTGGGGGACGTAACCCCTGATTCTTCCTCCAACAATGTGTGGGTACCTGCTGGGAGGTATTTTGCATCCGGGTACCCTTCTTCGATGGTGGAGGAGGATTTAAGAAGTTTGCGGGAACGATACCGGATTTCCGATTCCATTGTTCTCCGAGTGCTTACGGAGGGGGAAACTGCAGATTTTCCACTGGTTGGATGTATAGTCATGTACAGATATTTCTTTGAGCTTGGTGTGCATCTCTCCCTTCACCCTTTCATTCGGAACGAACTTCGTATCTATAAGATTGCTCCGGGGCAACTTATAGTAAACAGATGGCGAGTTGTATTGAGCTCCTACGTCCTCTGGAAACAGGCCGGAAATGGAGATCTTACCGCCGATGAGTTTCTGAGGATGTTCCAACTCAAGAAGGCTCCGTCTAGTGAGGGATGGTACTATCTCTGTTACTGGCATTTGGATAATTTTATTTTAGGGAACCCTTCTTCAAATTACCCTGGATGGAAGAGACATTGGTTCTACGTTTCCGGGAACTGAGAGTCTGAAACGGGTTCAACTCCTGGAGGCCATAACGTCAGTCGCTTCTTTTGCGAAGGTGGGCGAATTTTTCATTCTTGTACGAATATTAATGATTATGCCCTTAGTAACTCTTTTAGTTGTTCGTATCTTTAGGCATTTCAGCCGGGAAGAAGCCCAATTTGAGAGGTGGAATTCACGAGAAGATTGTTAAAGTCTTCAAATTGCGAGCGGACGACAGGAATATCACATTTACTCTCTCACTTTGCGACTTGCTTCAGCTGGTCTTATTTCCGAAGAAGAAGCTATGGCGACGGGAGAGAAGAGAGGAGAAAAAAGAGCTCTCCCTTGCCTGAAGGGCATTGCTTCGAAAAGGCAGAAGAAAACCACCGCGGGTCCATCCCAATTATCTGGGCAGGGAGACGGGCCTGGTCGCAGATCACAACAGAGCGAGCCTCCTGTTGATGTCGCGGCCATAGGTCCTGCCTCGCTTGCTCCTCAAGGGCAACCAACTATTGACTTGGTCGATGCGCTCACAGGGGAGGGCGAGCCAGGAACTAGTCAGTTGGGAGCTGGTCTCCCATTTGCGGAGGAAAACTGTGAGTTGAAAGTTGCTCGCGGGTCGACTTCAACTCTTGCTCCTGCTCGAGAGCTGCTTGCACCAAGTCAAGAGTCCTCCCATCCATCCAATGTGGGGGATATGATGGTAGTAACCCAGCCCTCGGGAGTTGGGACCTTCGTTATTTCGGGTCATCTGCACCCAATATGTAAATTTCTTTTTGATAATGTTACCCTACGATCTCTAGGGGGTCTTCCTGAGCCCAGCCCTGAAGACATCTCTTTAAAAGCTGGAATGAAGATGGTCCAGGTGACATAACTTCTTCATCTTGTGGGAAATTCAATTTATCATTTTTTGCAATTATATCCTGACCTTCTCTTATTTTATATAGGGATTGGACCTTCTAATAAGAACGAGGCGAGATATAGTAGCTGCTCGTAGAATAATAGATGGGGTCGAAGAAAGGATGAAGGCCATGGAAAATGCGATCTGAGGGAGGGATTAGGTTTTCAAGGCTCACGAAATCTTAATCGCGAAGACCAATGAGGAGAAGAATATCCTCATTATGAAGATCCAAGTGCTAATCGAGAAGCATCAAGCACTGGATTTGTAGTTTGCTCGTCTCTGCGAGATGAAGGAGAAGGTTGAAAAAGAAAGGGAGATCTTTCGTCAAGATAAGATCTCCTTGGACGAAAAGGTTGCTGACCTGCAGGCGTAGCTCAAGGAGGTTAGCGAAAATATGGAGAAGGAGAAAGCTGCCCTTTCAAAATTGAATGACGATTCTATCCATTGGGAAGAAGAAAGGTTAGCTTTAGTCAAGATGATCTCTGAAGAGGGGCTCCCGTGTTGTTCTAGAGTTTCGGATTTCACAACTTTACGATGACGAGTGTTACGAATCGTACGACGTGGCCGCGACTTTGCACTGAAGGTAGTGCAACGAATTTCTCCAACGTTCGACTTGGAGGAATTCCAAAGAGTTGCAGATGTCGTCGCGGAAGAAGAGAGAGAGGTTGTTGCCAACGAAGTTATGGGAGCGACTGAAGCCGTGGGGGCTTCTGAGACTGATCCTGAGGTAGAGAGCCGCGCACCTCCTCACCCAGATGATATGCAAGAGTAGGCGATCGAAAATCAGCCTGATTCCTTAGAGCCTTTTTTTTTTGTTTGATGTAGTTTAAATCCATGACTCTTTTTGGATTTTGGTGAAAATTTATTTTGACTTTAACTTTCTTAATTCATGAAAATGAATTGCGTTTGGATGTGATACTCAACTCATGAAAAATGAGTTGGGCTCAGCTCGGGAAGCCTTGGTGGTCGTGTCCGCTTAGAGATAGGTTGACCTATCAACTGAGTCTTTGGCTCTGCAATGAGCAGGTGTCTTAGTTAAGAGAATGATTTATATTCTCTTCAGGGCTATTCAGGTCCATAACGGAGTAGCGACTAAGTTATGATAATTCTAGCTGATCAACTAGAAATGAAAAAAATCATCTTTATTCGGATATGACTCACGTGTCTAATATATGAGCGCCTTGAGGAAAGTAGCGAAGTAAATGCTCCACGTGTCAAGGGCGTCGTAGGAGTCTTCCTTTGCATGTCTTCTAAATAATAAGTACCTGGTTGAACGACTTTGATGATTTTGTAAGGGCCTTCCCAATTCAGGGTCCAGCGGCTGAACGGACCGTTCCGACATTCTAAGTACCAGATCACCGATTTGGAAGGTCCTAGGCCTAACTTTGGAGTTGTGGTACCGGGCTATACATTGTTGGTAGGCCTCTGCTCGGAATTGAGATGTATTCCTTTTCTCTTCTAGGAGATTAAGATGAAGTTTTAAACCTTCCTCATTGTCCGGTGGCTCGTAACGTTCCACTCGATAAGTAGGTAAACGTTCCACTCGACTTCTAGGAGATCAAGATGAAGTTTTAAACCTTCCTCATTGTTCGGTGGCTCGTAACGTTCCACTCGACTTCAACAGGGATAACTGCTTCAGTACCAAATGCTAGAGAAAAAGGTGTCTCTCCCGTCGATGTGCGAGCGGTTGTTCTATAAGCCCATAAGACTTCTGGTAAACGTTCTGGCCATTACGCCTTTGCATTCGTTGAGTTTGGTCTTTAAATGATGTTTAATTATTTTATTGACTGGCTCTACTTGACCATTAGCTTGAGGATGATATGGAGAAGTTCGTATATTACATATTTTTCATTTTTCGTAAAACTCTATGAACGCAGGCATTATCAAACTGCCTACCATTGTTAGAAGTTATGGTATGGGGGAGTCCATATTGACATATGATGTTTCTCCATATAAATTTAGTGGTTTGCCTTTCGGTGATAGTGGCCAGAGGTTCTGCTTCAACCCACTTGATGAAATAATCGACAGCTACGCTCGCGAATCTGTTTTGGCCTTTTCCGGTGGGTAGCGGCCCAATTATATCAACTCCCCACTGTGCGAAAGGCCAAGGGCCATCCATAGGTGTCATTTGCTCAGATGGTAAATGAGATATTAGAGAATAACGCTGACATTTATCATACTTTTTCGAAAATTTGATTGTGTCTGCTTTCATGGTAGGCCAATAGTAACCTTGCCTCATAGCTTTGCGAGCCAAAGATCGCCCTTTGGGGTGGTTACCACATGCCCCTAGTGTATTTCATCTAGAATTCGTTTAGCTTCTTATGGATGAAGACACGTTAGATATGGTAAAGTAAAACTTTTTCTTAATAGTATCCCATCCTGTATAATATACCTAGTAGCACGGTAGCGTATTTGTCGGGCTATCTTTTTGTCATCTGGAAGTTTTCCACTCTGAAGATAATGGATAATAGGATCCATCCTAACATGGAGACAGCTAGGATTGAAGAAAGCTGCTCGACAATTTGGTCGATGCTCGGTGCAGAAAGGTGCTCGATTGGTACAGCTCATGTTAGATCGGATTCCGATGTTGAAGCTAGTTTTGTCAAGGAATATGCGAGTTTATTTTCTTCCTGAGGAATATGAATTATTTCATATTTGTTGATTTTGGTGAGCAAGATTAACGCCTTTGATTTGTATAAAGCCATCCTTTCCTCTTTTACCTTGAATTTGTTGATTACTTGATTTACTGACGAGCTTGTGAGTTACTATGAATGAGCAGATTCCTTATTGCGAGAATATTTGCCAATTGAAGTCCCGCGATCAATGCTTCATATTCTGCCTCATTGTTTGAAGCGTGAAAGTCGAAACGTAGGGCATATTTGAATTGAGATCCATCAGGGGCGATTAAAATCAATCCAGCGCCGCTCTCAGAGGAACAGGATGATCCGTCTACATAGAGCGACCAGAGCGTTTGCTCGTTTATTGATAAATCGTCTTCGGAAGTAGGAGGAATAGTCGGGTGAACCTGAACAGGGGTTGAATACTGTAAATTCAGCAATGAAATCTGCTATGGCTTATGCCTTTATAGCAGTATGCGGGCAGAAGGTGATATCATGTTCACCAAGTTCAATTGCCCATTTAGTTAATCGCCCAGATACTTCAGGTTTTTGTAGAACTTGCGTCAATGGTTGATTTGTAGGGACTACTATAGGACGGGCCTGAAAATAGGGCTTAAAAATAAGGCCTTAACTTCCCTGCTTTGACCACTAATGCGAGGTCAAGTTTTTCGATATCTAGGTATCTAGTTTCAGCGTTCACCATAGCATGACTAACATAATAAACGGGTTTTTGTACCCCGGACTCTTCTCTTATTAGGGTGGCACTAACGGCCGTGGAAGACACAACTAGGTAAAGAAAAAGTTGCTCGTGTAGAGCACGTTTTGATAGAATAGGTGGCATGCCCATATATTGCTTCAACAGTTGGAACACCTCTTCGCATTGTTGGGTCCATGCCCAATTGGATTTGGTTGTTGCACGAAGTAATTTGAAGAAGGGGAGGCATTTATCGGAGGCACGCGAGATAAACATATTCAGAGATGCAATTCACCCAGCTAGTTGTTGGACTTCTTTGACGGTGGAAGGAGATTTCATCTCTATTAGGGCTTTAATCTTCTCAGGATTTGCTTCTATCCCCCGCTGACCAACCATAAATCCGAGGAATTTCCCAGCGGAACCGAAAACGCATTTCTCCGGATTAACTTATCAGATGATCATCTGCAATGACACTCTTCACGAGCATATCGTCGACGTATACCTTCATAATCCTGCCAATTTGAGCAGCAAACATCTTGTTTGCTAAATGTTGATAAGTGGCTTCAGCGTTTTTAAGACCAAATGACATTACTTTATAACAGTATAAACCTCGATCGGTGATAAAGGCAGTGTTTAGCGTGATCAGGTGGATGCATCATAATCTGGTTGTAACCAGAATAGGCGTCCATGAAGCTGAGTAAAGCGTGTCTTGCGGTTGAGTCGACTAACTGGTTGATACGGGGGGTTGGGAAGCTATCCTTTGGACATGCTTTATTCAGATCGGAATAGTCGATGCACATTCTCCATTTACCGTTCACCTTGCAAACAAGAATAACATTCGCGACCCATTCAGGATAATCGATCTCTTCGATGAAATCAATGGCCAATAACTTATCAACCTCCCTTTTTATAACCATTTGTCTTTCAGCGGTGAACGCTTGGCAACGCTGGTGAATAGGCTTAAACTTTGGATCGATCTTCAAGCGATGAACAACAACTTCTGGGTCGATGCCTGGCATATCTTTCTGAGACCAGGCGAAGACATCCTGATATTCGATCAGAAAATTGGTCAGGCGAGTTTGGAAAACGTGGTCCAGGGATGACCCAATATGGACTTTCTTGGTTGGGTCCTTTTCGGATAACTGGACTCCGATAGTTTCTTCTCCAGGAGCTCCTGCTTGGTGTGTATCTTCCCTTGGATCTAGTGTTGTCGCGACCGGAGAGTCGATTGAATTCCCATAATTTCATAGGAGCGACTTGGGCGTTCTTCCGATCCTGAACTGCGATCTCATAACATGCTCAAGCTTCTTTTTTATTCTCTCGAACTACTCCAACGCCATTTGGAGTGGGGAACTTAATACACAAGTAGAGGGGATGCAATGCCGCCCCTATCTTGGTGAGTGATGGTCGACCCAAGATGTAATTATATGCAGATTTTCGATCGACTACGAGAATATTGATGAACATTGTGACCTTGGTTGGGGCTTCGCCAAAAGTGATGGGGAGGTAAATACTTCCTTCTGATACGATCACCTTGCCCCCAAAACCGACGAGGGGAGTGGAAACTGGCTTGAGCAGATTTTTGGTGAGGGCCATTTTATTGAAGGCTTCAAGATAAAGGACGTCTGCTGAGCTACCTGTATCCAACATAATACGATGAGTCAGATAATTTGATACCTTTAATGCTACCACGATAGAGTCCTCTTGGGGGAAATGGATTCCTTCAGCGTCTTCTTGGGAGAAAGAGATTGGTTGGTGGCTTGGGCATGTTGAGCTAGAAGACTTTCCATCCAGTAAACATGCCGGGGTTTTTGGCACGCTTTACGAGCATAGGCTTTTCTGGAGGCTTGGGAATCACCCCCGCAAGCCGGACCGCCAGCGATGGTCCTGATTTCGCCCGCTGGTTCAGGATCGTCTTGTGAGCTCGTCGTTGTGGCGACTTCTGCCTCTGGGTCTGATCTTCACGATGCATTGAGGCGCCTGACTTTTTAGGGGAGCGACCTTGATGCGTGACGTAGTCACGGCGATTCCCTCTGCGGATAAGCGTCTCTATTTGATCCTTAAGAGATACACAATCTTGGGTGCTATGCCCATGATCTTTATGGAAGTAGCAAAAATTTGTTTTGTCTCTCTTTTCTGGATTCAACTTGATTCTTGGTGGCCATTTCATGTAAGATTTATGCTAGATCTCCATCAATACTTTTTTCTGGAGATTGAGTGAGAAGAGTATAATTGTGATATCTCCTAGTCTAAGGCTTTCTGGGAGATCGATCGTGTTGGTCACGTCGATATCTTTTGTCGGATGAAGAGGCTTCTTCAACATTTCGCTTCTTTCCTTGATCGTCATGACGGGTCAGAGCTACTTCTTCCTCATTGATGTATTTTGAGCTTTGGCTTGGAATTCAGCCATATTTTTGGAAGGATTTTTGTCTAGAGTGAATCGAAACCTTTCGCTCGTAATTCCTGCTATGAGCACGGTGAGAGCTTTATCTTCCGTATAATCCTTTGTCTGAACTGTTTCAGTTGTGAATCGAACTGTGAACTCCTTGATAGTTTCCCCATGTTGTTGCTTCAGATTTGATAAATGAGATGCGGGCTTCTTGGTACGGATACTTCCCATAAACTGGGAAGGGAAGATATCTGATAGTTGAGAAAAGCATTCTATGGATTGAGGCTTCAGATCTTGGAACCAGGTTCGTGCAGTGTCCTTCAGGGTTAAAGAGAAGGCCCTACACATGATTTCTGGACTATACCCTTCTAATTCCATGAGAGATTGAAAGGTCTCTAGGTGCTCGAGAGGATTGTCGATTCTCGTATAAGCGACTATAGTTGGCGTCCGATATTTCTTGGGCAGAGGTGCCTCCATGATTTGGCGGGTGAAGGGTGGTTCTGAACAATGTATAACTGCCAGTGTTGATGGAGGAAGGTTAGACTGATATTGCCGCTCAATATGATCGAAGCGATCATGAAGTTTTTTGAGATCTTCTTCCCAAGGGAGAGTATAATTAGAAGTTTTGGTATCGGTCTCCTCCAATTGATGCTGTCTAGACGTGCTGGAGCGGATAGTTTGAGGACGTGGCGCTTGGGCTTGAACGTCGGGTGCAATATGATCAGGAGGAGGATTATGTTGCCCTTGAAGCCCATTTAACGAGTGTCTAGAGATTGCAGGTTGTGATGGAGGTTTCTCCGGAGGTGGTTGTGGTAGAGGAAATGCTTGATCGAATCGGCTTGTGAGATGTTGGAAGCTGGCTTGAAGAGTAAGGAGACTATCTCCTAAATAGCGCATGGCGCCATTAAACCCTCTTTGGAACTGCAGGAATGGATTTTCATCCGCTGGAGGTGGTTGAACGGGTGGCAACGGAGGGACCGGAATCTCTGGTATAGGTTGGGGATTTGGATCTCCCTGCAGCCCTTCAGTTGGAGGTTGTGACAATCTCGAGGTAGAGGGGTTGTTGGTTTTCTTTGGAGGCATGGCGGAGAGAAGTTCGTGAAGGATGAGAACGAGTCAGATGTTGTTCTCCACAGACGGTGCCAATCTGTTAATGTCAGATTTTGGTTACGGCTTCCCTTCAAATATGCGATCTCCCAGAAGATGAATTCCTCCTTGTCACCTGAAAGGAAAAGAGGAGACTAAGGGTGGCCGGTGTCCGGCCGTTAGCCCTTTGATGCTTAAGTTAGAAATGGGCTATGAAGGTAAGATGAATTGTGAAGCGTGGGTTAAGATGCTGTGTACCTTCATCATCCATGGGACTATCCATTTATACAAACCCAAATGGATTACTTTGTTACGTAGGTTGTTGAGATCTTCCTGATTTCATGGGATGAGATCATATTGGATTAGACTCCTAGCTAATTACATCCCTTGATGGCGGTCCCATTTACGAAACTATGAATGGGGACATGCCCAAGCCGGCCTGTAATCTAGGCGAACTCCTGAACTATATGGGCTACTGAGACTAAGACGTGGGAGATGTCCCCAAAACGACTAGCGATCAGACCTGCTCGAATATAAGCAGCGATTGTCTTATGAGTGAGTTCTTTGGGATGTGACCAACCTTACTCGCTAGACGATGCATTGTGTCTTTATGCTTGCAGGGTCTTATTGCCCAAGAGACGCTCGTATGTCACATGTTGAGGAGGTGCTCGCAGGTCATACGTCATGCACATCCAAAGATCCGAGAAGATCGTTGGTCACTCGCTTCTTGGCCGATTTTATCTATAACACTGTGAATCTACGATTGAACTTTGCTAGCTCATCCTTTTTCATTTTTTTTCTTATCTTTTTTATTTTATTTTATTGTTTATCCTATGGCAGGTCTTGGTGAAGTCTGGGAAACCAATCTCTTTGCTCTTATTTCCAGTCACATTGGCTCTGTTTGGGTGGGCAATCAAACAAGCAGTCAACATCATACAGGCGCAGTAGCTCTTCAAAATCTGCAAAAGAAATCTCCGTCTTCCCAGTCTCATAGGGCTGTAAAAGGATTTTTGCTAAAATAGGTATGTGATAGGGTGATTGTGATGTGGTTTTCCTTGTCTTTGAATGATATGATCTGCGGTTATCAATAGCTATCAGCTGAGTTTTTGTTGCCTTTTCATTGGGAGAGTTTGGAGAGAGAGAGAGAAGGGGACCCCATCTATCCGTTTGATTGAGATCATGTTTCAGATTGATGAGATTCTTTTCCCACCATTTTTTATGATTTCTTTAGCTAATTGATTGCTCAATCCACATGTGCGGATTGAGAAATTTTCTTACCTTGTACAGAATTAGCAAACATGTCGAATGCACCTATCGCCAGATTGATCAATGGCATACCGCTCACAAAATTTGATATTATTGACGACAAGGTATTTCATTGTAGGTTTTAAGAGCTTTGCTTAGCAAAGGATGTACTTTGAGTCCGCTTGATGTAAACTGAACTATTTTACAGGTTGGGGCCGCAGTTTTCATGGTTTATCTCTTTTACTGCTACCGTGTGCTACTTCTTTATGAATATATGAGGGGAAACAAGCAGCCAATGGAAGTAATGAATTCAGCTAAGTCTCATCAACTCAAACAAGCAGCTAAGTTTCTCTGGTTTTCCAGCCATATGTTGACCAACTGCCCTATCTACCTTGAGTTGCATGGGATTCTTTCTAACAGTGGCCAACGGTAGATCTCCTCTACTTGATCATGACTTTTAAGTAAAGCTTGAGAAGGGAAGCTCTTCAACAATAAACTGATAGACTAGGAATTATATCCAAGCAACTGGCAAGAGTCTTCCCAATATGGGGATTTAAAACTTGTTTTGAGCTGGGATAAACTAGGAATTACAAGTACACGTTTTATTCATTGTGTTAGACAGTGACAGCACAGAGAATATGTACACAAGCCTAAAACACCTTAATTTATTTACTTTAACAAAAAGAGAGAACAAATATGACCTTTTTTGGGTGGTTTTCTGTTAGGTGCTTAGAAACTTTGTTCTTTGATATTTAGAATTTTACTGATGGTGGTCATCAAACAACTAATGGCATATTCTTTCCCTTGCATTGGATAGGATTAATTGTTTTGGAATTAGAAATCAGAATGCTTGGATTCTTCTAGAAACTTATTTTTGTTGGCAATGCCTGTTACTCACACGAGTTCCAGTGCTTGATTTCTTCTTCTGAGCATTGGCTAGCCCCACATGCACCCTTACACACACCTCATGTTTTGACCCGGCAATTTTTGGGACATTTGAGCAGTGCATAAGTTGTGGTCCACATCACGAATATAGACATGCAAAGATCGGGACATTCTACAATCAGCCGACTTTTTACATATTCTTTTCAATTGGGCCCCCTTACTAATATGATTTGTGATCCGCACTTGCCAGGTTGACATGTATGCTGCAGATGAAGGTACATGTGTAGCTAGCCTACGTTATTTTCTTGTTCATGTTATTCTCCAAATTGGAAAATAAGTGTCCTTCCTCATTCATGAAACTGAAATTTGTTATCTTTTAAATAATATATTATTATAAATATGCACTCCCGATAGTGTTGTAGGAATGAGGCTTAGTTCTGTCCACTGTTATGGTTCCAATTTATATGAGAATTTGAAAGTATTGCTGGTCATAATATGAAGCAAGGGGGTTTCATTAACCCAGTTGAAATGATTGATGGGCTTGAAAGCATTCCGAGTGTTAAGCAGTTGGTCTCTCTATAAAGAAGGATGACTGATGTTGGGTTGTGTCCGTCGAGGTAATTTCGAGCTTCTTTGATTTGCATGGCCCTTCTTTTTCAATTTGTACTATTCCAGTTTACTAGGCATGATTTTTACCTATGTGAGAAGATAAAAGATTTTATAGTCTTGGGTTATGCATAAAATTGTATTTATTAAGAATTTGGGAGGTATATTGCTGGAAATTAGGAAGGGTTTAAAACGGTTCCTAACAACTGACATTCGGCACGGTTTAAAACCGTTCCAAAGTTTTAACGGCGATTTCTTTACCCCACTCATGAACCATTTCTTCACCTTGAACGGTTTTTAAGCGTTCCTAATCAGTGATTTTGGTATAGTAAGGATTTGCAGATGCCATTTTGAGCCCTGCCATCTACAAGCATGGATGTAGATGCAAACTCTTCATTGTGTAGGTATGAAGTTAGATGTTATTGGTTATTAATCATATTGTTTAACTTCTAAAATTGTTTAGGCTGCTCATTTATCTTGTACACTTTTGCTCAGCTAAGTGAAATGGCCTTATTTTTAATCATAAGAACTAATAAGTGGAGCTCAACTATCTTAAGGCTCAGATGTCACACATTCCATATTAACATGTGTGATTGCATGCAATAGTCATGAGTCTATTCGTGTGTGGGCCCAACAAGCCTGTGCCTTCTGACGCCATGTTGTACGAATCCTTTCCGCTTACCTCCAGTTGATATTTCTTCTAATAGAAGAAGTAACTTACTCCTCTCAAGCGCTTATCAATCCATATTTCAGGATGAAGAGAGGTAGTTGTAATTAATTGCACCTATTGGTATTCACTGTCAGAGACTACCATGGTTTGATAACTTCTAACCATCTTGTTGGTGGTGAATCAACATATATCTAAAAATGGAGCAATATTGATTCACATTTATTAGGCAAAAGAACTTCAGTTGAATGTAATCATTAGATCATACAAGGTTTTTTTTTTCTTTTTTTTTTTGTGTGCCAAATACATCATGGGACTCATTGGATGAATGCTTCATCAGACTGATATATATTAAGTTGGAAGTTGGTAGTCCAACAATTAAACTAGTTCTTAAGACTGAAATATCATTTTAAAACTTTTGCATAAAATATATTAGTAATTAAACATTTTTGTAACCTAATAGTATTCTTATTATAATTATTGTACTCTATTTCCGCCCAGTAGTGCAAGAACCAATTAGAAGAGAATACGTGTGGTTATACAATTCTATGAATTTGATTCATGAAGTGGTGGGCGAGAATGTAGCAAGGTTCATGGTGACACAACTGACATTAATTAAATGATTCCATGACACTAGTAAGGATAGAGCAAGCGAGTGAACATGGCCGAGTCAGCAAGACGATTATAGGGACGGGTGGAAAACGATGAAGGATCTCGAAGGACTATTGTGTTAAATGAAGCGGCAAGAGCCTTAGGTCGTGTGGCCGAATGAAGATTATAAATAATGGAGAATTACAACAGAGTAAGGAATCCAACACCAACTAAATCAAATCAAACTTCAAATTATCTTTCAATTATCATGCTCCCTAGTATTTTACTATTTGCGTTCCTTAGTTTAATCAACATCTTTAGTTTCATTTTCATTTGCATTAATGTAGCTTTTGATCTTTACATTCCATAGTATAAGCTTGTGAATTTATTATCCGTAGAAGTAGTTCAGTAATAGTAATCCAGTAGCTGGTAACTTTGGATGTACTCGAAGTCTACGCCCATATGCTGGACTTATTTTAATGAAGTGCTTTGTTCGGAAAAGTAATCTACAGCATGTTCATGCGGCCAACTATAAGTGCTTTTTTCTATTTTTATTTTATTATGTATTGAAAGTTCTTTCATACGAAAGGCAAAGGTGTAACCCATCATTTGGAGGATGAACCCCACCCACTTGATTATCAGAAAACAACTATGCAAGTGGTTGAATAGGCGACCAATTTGTATAGGTCCTGGTCATATACGGCTGACTACGGTGTATTTGCCTATCTTGGTGCTTGAAGTCATCGTTGTTCAGTTTGACTTGAGTTGTATATTCGATTTTTGCACACCCACACACACATTACACACGTGATTGAAAAATCGAGGACAATAATAATGATAAGATGTTCTTTTCTTATTAAATTTATGATACAATCTCCCTTCGCCTAATACAAGATTAAAAAAGAAAAAAAAGAAACACATCTTCTTATACAATCACTATCAATACAAGAACACTCTTATGCCAAGGCCAAATATATCTAGAGCTTGTTTAGAAAAGTATTCGACAATCTAACTTTATTTTGAAATCTTTCTCAACATAACTATCAATAGTAACTTAGTAATGACTAAGACGAAACTTCTTCTAATATTTGCGACCTAACTTGTTTGTCTCGGTGAATCCCGACCCCAAGATAAAAATCCTTGATTGCATGCATTTCTGCAACAACATCTCTCATTGACATTCGTTCTCTTGGAGATTCTGTAGAGCACAACACACCGATTTTGACCATTGAAATCAAGCAGTTATGCATTCTATTTATTTTATCGACATGATTTTCATTGTGTTGAGTAACTTCAACTTCTTCTATCAGTAGTTGTGGATCAACAATCTCCATTACTCGTTCAAGCAAAGCTAACTCAGCAAAATGATGAAGGCTCAAATTGTCTCGAAACATGTCGTTAGTTGGCTCCTTTCTGGTGATCATCTCCAATAGAAGGATTCCATAGCTGTAAACATCTCCTTGTGTAGATTCTTTACTGCCCATCGCATACTCTGTAATTCATACATCTCATATTAGAACGTAAGTGACCATTTAGATGCAAATAATATCAAAATGTTGAATTTTGAGAGAGAGACGAGGGAATATCCTATTTGAACAAGTAATTGGCATTTTTACTATTCAAAGTATCTAAATTTCTAACATCAATAGTGTGCTATGAACTTATAAGTTCCTACAAAGATGCCCTACATTGAACAAGACTCTACTACTCAAATCAAAGAACTCAACACCTCTATCATCAAGTGAACATATGAGTTATTGTTATGATTATTTGTAACAAATATCTTAACTAAGGACATTGTCATAAAAAAATTCTTTATACCTTATTATGGTGTGATTCATGTGTAACACAAATCTTAACTAAAGATGTTACCAAAAAAGAATTCTTTTTACCTTATTATGGTGTGATTCATGTCGGGGGTGTAAGTGACGACTGCTTGATATGTATAGATCTTTAAAATTAATGAGATTTTGATGCCACAAAATTTGAATCTTGCTGCATGTGAGTCCTTCAAATCTGAGGTCATTTTTTTTAGGACCTGGATCCAGATAAAATTGGGTTCGAGTATCCATAAGGTCTTTATACCTTTGTTTGATTTAAGCTTAGGTCAGGTCTGAATCTGGTCTAGGTCAAGCAGTTGACTGGGCCCACCCAATTCATGGATTAGATGACACTAATGTACCACTTTTAGACAGCATGGTGTGTAATAGGCTCCCATATACGCTTGTAGTTTAGCAAACCTCATTCCATGTGATGTAATATGCAACCCAGGTTATATAGACCTTTCATTTAAATTAGATGAAGGATTGGGCAAAAAAAATGACGTTGTTTTGCATTAGGCGGGCCCCGGTAAAAATCAAGGGTGGGCATCCCCTCCCCACTTTGTTGTGGCCCAACTGATTTTTGGAAGTGTAGGACTTTCAAGGTTCAGATGACATTTCACCTGACCATTCAGGTTGTCCTGCCATGAGAATTGGATGGCTCTAAAGAAGGACAATTAGAAGATTTATCAGTGTTCCACACTCTATGTATAAGAGTGGCCTACTTGATCACAAGAATGATCAGGCCAGGGCAACACGCTTGCTAGAGCCCACCTAGGAACAAGCCTCATTCATATGTGGGGCATATAAAAACCTAAGCCATTCAACAAGTGGGACCCACTATAAAATACCAGAATCGATACAGTAAGAAGTTCCATTATTTAGACAAATGTATGGGAAAATTTGGAAGATTAGAAAAACATGACTAGTGTTTTATTTTAACCCGGAAGCATAATGTTATCTCAGTGCATGCTTGAAATGGCTCGAGCTCATATATGGCTATGATCCATCCACCTAATAACCCAGGGAACTTTACGTTGAGAAATTTGACATTGTAAGCATACTTTTACATACAACAATTTCCCTTGCCCATGTCATCTCTGTAGAGGATGCACTATAAAGATGACCTTGGATAAAAAATTAGGATGGTCCACTCATCAGGCAACTCGAACCATTGAAATTAATGAAGAGAGCCGATGGTCTGACTCACAATATGACTATGGCTCACCTAACATCTCCATTGGTCTAATGTTCACTTTATAGCATAGCCACCTTTTATATGGCTCACATTTTCCACACAAGTGATAAAGTAATGAGAGGTGTGAGAGTTCAATAGTCGGAAAAGAAAGCATTACAAGTGAAGCAAGTGAAAGTGGACATGCAAGATTATCCTATGTGAACACTGCTCATCTAAATAAATAAATATTCACTATGTTATTTGGTATCTATGCTCATTCAAGCCTTAATATTATAATTTCTTAACTATTAAAAATATATAAGAAGTTTACTCTGCAGTCAAAATAATGCTAACATGCCTCTTAAAACTGCCCTAATGAGTAGACCAGCCTTACTTTTATGAATGGTTGGCTTCATGCTGGGGCTACCTTGTACCACACACCCAAGTAGGCACGTGTAAAGGTATATGTAGACCATAACTTGCGGTTGAGAGAGAGGGTGATGGTCCCACAAGACTATCCTTGTGAGCAAAGGAGTTGGGGTCTTGGGTGGACCCTATCATAATTTTTATGTGAAATCCAACCCAACCACCAGGCGAATCACCTCATTTTGGGTCTAGGATTTATAAGTCAACACCATCCGTAATTAAAGTGGACCTCGCAATTGGAAACAGTGTATTTTTATTTTTTATTTTTAAGAAAACAGGTGGAAAGGCCCACCTGGTATTTATTGCAACAAACGGATATACAAGCAGGGACTTCCAGTGGCCCCCCACCAAAGAAGAGAGCAGGCCTCACCTATCATATCAACCAAATACATGCCTAGCAAAGGAAACAAAACAGGAAGCCAAGCTAATCTAGATGGAAAGACTCCTAGAGGAGCCACTCGCCGCACCCACAATCCAAACCACGGATCCCAGACAGACCAAAAGGATATTTCTTTCTAATCGAACCCAGACCCACATTATCAAAAGCAATGAGAACCCTGATGTGAACTGGGGGGTCCGTACAAGAGTTATAGGGAAACACTCACTCTATAAACTGTTTGCCTTCGCATGGCCCAACTAAATTGCGGATGGGCCTATTTTTGGGCCCCAGGCCGAAGTTTAGTTTCCATTTAAGGTTGGGTTGGATTCCATATTATTATCACCGAAATCAAGGGTGCAGTCTCTCTCCTAACTTTTTCTTCCGGTGGGTCCCACACTTAAATCAAAGGTCAGCATAATTTTTTGGCCCTCAACCTATCTCATGGCGGGGCGCACCCGAGCTGACCACTAATTTAGGCACGGGTCCAGTCTCCAACAAGCAAATAGACTGACTGCCAGCATGGTGGTGGTATGGGTGTGTGCATGTGGAAATAGATAAGATTGTTACCTGGAGCGATGTACCCAATAGATCCCTTCATTCCAACCGAGCTAGTTTGAGCAACCTCAGATAAGAACCTGGCTAGCCCGAAATCACCGACGTGAGCAATCATGTCATCATCAAGAAGAATATTGCTCGGCTTTAAATCTCGATGAATGATTGATGTTTGGCAATGATTATGTAAATAATCCAGTGCAGAAGCCACATCTATAGCTATGTTTAGCCTTTGAGTAAACTTCAGGTTCCTTCTCAGCTGGTCACGACAGTCTCTTTGCAACCACTTGTCTAGACTTCCATTGGGCATGTACTGGTAAACTAGAGCTTTAAAATCATTGCCCTTAAAATCAATGCTTGAGCAACAAGTTAAGATCTTCACAAGATTTCGATGCCTGATGTTTCTCAAGGCTTCGCATTCGGCGATGAAGCTCCTCAAAGCTCCTTGCCGGTGAAGGTTGAAGACTTTTATTGCTACCATAGTTCCAATATGATCTAGAATCCCTTTATATACAGCGCCAAAACTTCCGGTGCCGACCAAATTGGCAGAAGAGAACCCATCTGTTGCTTTAAAGAGTTCCGCATAAGATATGCTCATAAAAGGATCCTCCACAGCCACAGAAGGCAAAGCAAAAGGTCTCCTTCTCGGCTTTCTGATCCAATAAAGAGTGGCAAAGAAACATGATAGTAAAATAAGACACGGGACAACAACTATTGAGATTTTTACTTTCGAAGCAAGAGACTTTCCCCCTTTCTTAGAAGCTTGGCTAGAGCATGGAGACAATTTTAATTCTTGAATACCCCCACAAAGCTTACTATTTCCGAGCACTGAAACTTGACTGGCATTTCCAAAGACCCCTTGTTTTGGTAATTCACCATTGAAATTATTGAAGGATAGATTTAGATTCTGTAAAGCAAGCTTCTCCAGGTATTTTGGAATCTCCCCAGATAAGTTATTGTGTGAAAGATCCAGGGATCGAAGGCCTCTTAGAGTACTAAATGTTGGAGGAATTGATCCTTGAAAGAAGTTCCCATCCAACCAAAGATACTCTAGACTAAGACAGTTACCCAGCCAACTTGGAATTTCGCCTGACAATTTGTTATTAGAAACACTGAATTTTCCAAGAGCTTTCAAGTAACCGGCTTCCAGTGGCAGACTATCAGTAAAAGAGTTATTTCCAACGTCAAGTTCAATCAAAGATGGAAAGCTGAGAAGTTGTTTGGGTAAGCTACCGCTGAAGTTATTATTGTCCAGGTATATGAATTGCAGGTTTATGCAATTACCAAGAGTTGAAGGTAGGATCCCCGATAGATTGTTTTCAGATAAACTGATCAGCGACAATCCGGAGATGTTGCCCAAGGAAGACGGAATTTGCCCTGATAATTCATTTGCACCCAAGTCAAGTTGTTCCAACTTGTTAAGCTTCCCAACACCAATGGGAATTGTACCTGTTAAAAAGTTATACTCCATAGCCAGTGCTGTTAATCCGACAAGATTCTGAATCCCAGATGGGATGCTTCCGAATATCCTGTTACTCCCTAACAATAGTCTTCTTAACTGTGTAGAAAGATTAGCTATGGAGTCGGGCAACGAACCGCTGAGACGATTAATGCTTACCTCCAGCACTTGTAAGCTACTGCAATTGGTCAAAGAATCGAGAAAACTCAAGTCGCTAGCTTCTCCAATTCCAAGCCGGTTGCCCCACAAATATAAAGTGGAGAGACCATTGAGGCTTCCAAAATTCATAGGCACGGACCCGCTAAAGCTATTGTTAGCAAGGTCAATAAACACAAGTCCTGAAGCATTGGATAATGAAATTGGTATGGATCCTGTGAATTGGTTTCTTCCAGCGTAAAGATTTTGGAGATAAGGAAGAGTGAGGCCTAAATTAGGTGGAAGGTTTCCATACAATCTATTAAATCCCACGTCCAAAAAGTTAATAGAGGAGAGATTGTATATGTAGGACGGAATCCTACCTGACAGTTCATTGTCATAAATGCTTAGCTCCTCTAAGCTTGCTAACCGACCAAGGTCGTCTGGGATGCTGCCCTCCAGACTGTTTCTTGAGAGATAGAGGACAGTGAGAGATGAAAGATTTCCAAGCGAAGGTGGGATGCTTCCTATAAGACTGTTGATACCAAGGAACAATCCGGTGAGCTTGGACAGAGAGACAAGCTCAGTTGGAATCCTCCCTGTGAGCCGATTCCTGTAAAGATCAAGGACTTGGAGTTCCGAACAGTGGGTCAGATTTGCTGGAATTTCACCTGTCAGTGTGTTGTCATACAGTGTCAGAAACTTCAAGCGGAACAAACGGCCCATCTCTTTAGGAATCGGGCCGTGGAATCTGTTGCCTGTGAGATCGATTATCCTGAGGAAGGTGAGGTTCCCTATGAAGGGAGATATGGGGCCCACCAAGTTCTTGTTTGTGAGGTTCAAGGCGGTGACCCTTTCAGGATGGCGGCGACCACCGCATGTGACTCCTTGCCATTGGCAGAAGTGGACAGTATGGTTCCAAGAGCTCAAGGAATGGAGAGGATCGTCGGTAATCAGATGTTTAAATTGGAGCACGGCAAGGCGATCGGTTTCGTTGGAGAAGTGAGGGGCAGATCCGAAGAAGCATGGAAGGTGAATGGAAGAGAGAAGGAGAAATGACCAAAATGCCAATAGGATCATAGGAGGGAGCTCCATTGAAGAGTTTGTGAATGCAGGAAAGCCTAACACAAATATGGAGTGGATTCTCGGCCATTGATGACTTTTGAGGGGTCATAGTAATAAGATACGATCGGATGATTTTTGTGGGTCCCAGTATTTCATTGAATTGTTTTTGTTTTAATACTGAAACAGGCACCAGTACAAAAGGGATGCGTATTGGGGAAGTGCGAAGACGAGGGCGCCAGGTCCTCGTACAAATGGTTGAAAGAGAATCAAAGCTGTATGGACCCGGCAATGATGAATTTATTATATCAACACTGTCTATCTATTTGGGGAAATCATTTTAGAGCATGAGCCCAAAGTGAATCATATCTAACGATCAAGTGGACCACATCACAAATAGCAGTGGGATAATGATTCTGACTGTTAAAAGATTAAAACATTTTGTAGGCCCACCATAATGTTTTTTCTCTTATCCAAAACTTGTACTGCCTCCACCAGGGCAGAAGCGGATTGGTTGGTGTACTGCACACCAGTGACCCAGCTGGTGTAGTGACATCACCAAGTTCTATGGGTCCAACCATGAGGTACGTGTTATATCCAAACCGTCCATTCATTTGGCGAGATCATTGTAAGGCTTGAGCCCAAAAATAAGATAGATCCAAAGATCAAGTGGACCACACTGCAGAAAGCAATGGGAGATTGATCGTCTACCATTGAAACCTTCTCGTGGGTCACATAAGTTTTGGATCAGTTTACTATTTGTTTTTTTTTGTTTCTCTTCATCTAGGTTTGTGTGACCTTGTGAACAGATTGGATGGAGTAAAAACATTATGGTGGGCCATAGGAATGTGTTAATGGTGGGAATCATTGTCCCCACTGCTATTTGAGATGTGGTCCACTTCAGCATTGGATATGTCTCATTTTTGGGCTCATGCTCTAAAATGATCTTTCCAAATGGATGGACAATGTGGATGTAATAAATACATCATTGTGGGGCCCATGTAGCTTTGATATTCTTTCAACCGTTCGTACATTCTCGGGCTTGAGGACTTGGTGCCCTCGTTTTCACACGCCACGTACC
Source organism: Liriodendron chinense (assembly GCA_003013855.2). Taxonomy (NCBI): domain Eukaryota; kingdom Viridiplantae; phylum Streptophyta; class Magnoliopsida; order Magnoliales; family Magnoliaceae; genus Liriodendron; species Liriodendron chinense. Next base: position 163,788 of record PVNU02000151.1, read on the forward strand.
TACACCAGCGTTGTCATTGGTGTGTGGTACACCAGCCAATCTACTTCCAATTAGGAACTAGGTAAAGACAGACAGTCCTTCCAGATGCTCTATGGGGCCCACTTTAATTATATATTTTATCCATGTCGTCCATCCACTTTGAAAGATCATTTTAGAGCATGAGCCCATAAGGGAGGCAAATTGGCTTAAGTGGATCGCACTATAATAAGCAGTGGGGATTGAATGCCTATTGTTGAAAACTTCTTGGGGCCACTGGAGTTTTGGATTAAGATGATATTTATGTAATCCCATCATCCATGTCTTACATCACGGAGCCCTACGAAGTTTTCAACGGTTAGAATTCAAAATAAATGGATGGCATGCATAAAACATATATATCACGGTGAGCCCACAGAGCCCCTCACAGGACTATTAAGCCATAAAATGATCTATCAATTTAGATGGATGGCATGATAGGACTGTCTAGCCAATTTGACGCTAGGAGGGACGTGGTGAGGTCAATCACCGTCTTCCTAACTAGATAACTACTCTGAATCCACAAAGTTTTCGGGACTCCTCAACCGGACTTTCTCGAATCCACGAGGAAAAACTCTCGAATCCACAAGAAAAAGAGTGAAAACTTGAATTTGATTAATAATAATGTAAGATGTGTTTTAGCAACGAAAATAAACAAGTTTAAATAGACTAAACAAACCCTAAAAAACCCTAATTGCATTAGAAAAGAATCTTAGTTAAAAACGAAAATAAGTCGTGAAAAATTGCACAAGTTCGCGCAGGGTCATCAGGGTTCATTGGGTGACCGACTCGAGTTGTCGGGAAAAGCGTCAGGCGCTCGAAACTATCCAAAACTATCAAGAGACTAAGTCTAAAATTTGGCTGAATTTCGGGCGACCAGCAGGAAATCGTTTGGCGCTCGAAAATTGTTGCATTTCTGAAACTTTTTCTCAATCTTTTTTTGTCCATTTGTGATAGGAATGTGTTTCATCCACACCCTTCATCAGGGGGTTCCTGTTCTACATTAGACTCCCACACTTTAAAAAAACTTGTCCTCGAGTTTCTCTTTGATATTAGGTCATGACGCACATTCAACTTTGGACGTCTACGTTCTCTTGCTCCTTCCTTGGACGTTAGAGAAGGCGTCGTTGATGTCGTCACGAGATTGAACAAACTGATCTTGAAATCTAGTAATCCCGACTTTACATCTTCGGCGATAAACAGGGAATCCACATCCGATGCTTGTTTGACAAAGGCCTTGATCATTCCTCGCTTGATGTCATTGCTCTCAATTGCTAGTGGTATGGAAATTCCAGTAGTGGGGCTAGTAGGATTTGGATCATCAGTCATATTATCAGCTTTCTCATTTGCTTGTGGCAGCACCAGATCGGCATTAAGAACCTAATTGACCTCTTGTTCGTTCTCCTTCATTAACACTTCATGTACGGGCAAAGGAAACGTTTCAGCAGGGGACGGCTTCGCATCCTCTGACATGAGACTTGTCTGTTCTTCCTAAGTCTCATCATTTGTTTCCAACACACCTTCTTCAGATGTCTCGACTAAATGCTGCACAACTGCAGAAAAATGCCCCTCCACTTTAAAAGTTTCGGGTAGGTTTTTTAGTTCCGCAAGGATGACATATGCGTCGTTGATGGAGCTGGAGATCTGTTGTGACTCTGTCTCAACTAGATCTTCATCGTCGTCGTCTAGAAAATGTGCCAGCAACAGTCATTTCATCCATTGCCACGTGCGAATTGACGCCTTTAACCGTAACATACACTCGTACTGAAGTTGCGCTCGCCAATTCACGGTGTTGTCCTTCAAGTTGAAGGCCACAAAGGGAACCTTCCTCTCTTCAGGAATCTTCATGTAGCTAAAGAAGCGTTCAACCTCAACAAGCTAAACCTTGATATGAATCTGGTCATTGAAGTTAGGAAGATCATCCATCCTCTTGTAAGACTGTGTTGTCCTATCCACCCAATTGTAAAATCCAGCGGAACCCAGAAGCGGGATTCCACTATGAACACGGAGTTCTATGGCATCCACTACATGGTCAAGGGAAGCCTGCAGCCCTTACATAGCTTAACAATTCGCTCGTTGTGTCGCCTCAAAAGCCGCCTCTGTAAGACATTCCTTGAAACACCTTCCACAGGATGATCATCCAACCCTTCATTAGAAGCCATCGTCCCAAGGGAAATCACTTCATGGTGTAGTTAATCCTTGCTCTGATACCACTTGACACAGGGATGGACATGGTGAGGTTGATCACTGTCTTCCTCACTGGATAACTACTCTGAATCCACGGAGCTTCTGGAACTCCTCAACTAGACTTCCTAGAATCCGCTAGAAAAAGAGTAAAAACTCAAATTTGAATAATAATAATGTAAGATGTGTTTTAACAATGAAAATAAACAAGTTTAAATAGACTAAAACTCTAGAAAACCCTAATTGCGTAAGAAAAGAATCCTAGTTAAAAACGGAATCAAATTGTAAAAAATTACGCAAGTTCGCGTAGGGCCGTCAGGCGATTGACCCGAGTTTTCGGGAAAAGCTCCGGGCGCCCGAAACTATCCAGAATTGTCCAAAGACTAAGTCTAGAATCTGACTGAATTTCAGGCCACTGTCGGGAAATCGTCGGGCGCAAGAAAATTATTGATTTTTTTTAAATGGATCTTTTTCTTGTCCATTTGTGATAGGAATGTGCTTGATCCACGCCCTTCATTAGGTGGTTCTTGTTCTACATCACAATTACATGTGACTTTTTTTTTTCTTCCTAAAAGATAGTCATGCCCACCGACATACCACAATGGGTGCTCGAACTGATGATGTCAATGTTGCAACTCTTGTGAGTCTACCACTGAGCCATGAGTAAGTGCCCGTTTACATGTGACCTAATTCCAGCTCAAGTCAATCCGATGAATGTGTCAGGTATGCGACATGGTCCATCCATTTGATGAGACATACAAAACCCAAGGTTACATATAAGAAAGACAGAGATGCTCATTGTGGATATATATTATAAAATGTTGGATAGGGACCACAAAGCTACATTGGTTTAAGAATCTAAACCACGCATCTTTCACATGGGAACTATTGTAGAAATCTCATGATATAAGAATTATGCTGGTCAATTTTTCTTACCGTCTAATTTAGGAAATCTGTATCCACTTATCTAAAAATGGATGGACTCTAACAGGCCTTATATATATTATAAATTAGAGCATGCTAGTGTGTTTCCTAACGGGCTTGCAATCCTCCCCCAACCATTCATAGATGTAGTCTTTGACCACCTCTCTCTCAACTCTCCTACTAGTGGATTGTAATTGGTCGTGTTAAGTAAGCTTCTGATATTTACTTCTCCTAATTTGTACAAGAGATGTATCTCCATCGAAGGTGTGTTTGTACGTTGGTGCATATGGATGTTAAATCCTAACCTCCTTCAATGTTCTCTCTCACATGGTGTAGTCTATATATAAGGAGGGTCATTGGAAGAGAGTTGTTTTTATTCTATTCAGTTTATCTTTTAGCATGAGATTCCTTGTACGAGTGGAAGAGAGGTAATCCTTGTATTTTTATTTCTGCCTTGTGGAATAAGCATATTTTCAAACCATGTAAATCCTTGTATCTCGTCTCTTGTTTTGGTTTGACCTTTTTAGCCTCGCTTATGTTAATCATATTGCAGGCATTTTTTCGCAATAATTAGTATCAAAGCCAAAGGTTGAGAAAACTTTTAACACAAGATCAATATTGGTGTTTGTTTTGCAGATGTGTTTTAGATACCTTGATCGAGATCTACGAAATTCAATTTGCCGAAGTTTGACAAATCCAATTACACGTTGTGAAAACTGAAGATGAATGTAGTGCTAGTGAAGGAAGGATGTGCAATTGCAATTTAAGAAAAAGAAAAGAAGCCTGTAAAGATAAAAGATGAGGTATTTGAGGAAAAAAATTAATTAGCCATGATGGAGCTTCTTTTTATTCTAGATGATTTGGTTTTGTTCAACGTGTCTGATCAAACCACTGCGAAAGGTTTGTAAAAAATTTATGAAACCTATATGAAAGGAAATCGATGTCGAACAGGATATTTCTCCGATGGCTATACAACTTGAAGATTAAGGAAATGTCTTCTTTGCAAGAACACTTATATGGGGGAAAATTTTACAAAATAAGAATATTATATGCTGACAAGAGAACACCTATGCCCTCAGAAGAGCCTGGAGCCGATGTTGCTGAAAGAAATAATATACAATTATGGGTTAAAATAAAGTTTTATGATAGAATGATAATACATGAAAGAAGAATCAAAATAAAATTCTAAATAACACACATGTTGTCGATGGTATCCTTGGAGAAGGGACAAATGATAATGATGATCTAGTTGCTCTGGGAAGAATAGGAGCCTCCTGAGCAATCTGAGCTAGAGTAATGTTAAGCATTGGTTCTCCTATAGCAGTGTTGGAATCCATTGTTCTTGGGGTAGTATCTGCTTCTTGTTCTGGAGTTGTAACATGGGCTATGATGGGATGGCCAATGTTCTCCAACTCCAAGTGTAGAGCTGCGATGTAGTAATAATTCGGTTGAGATGGAGATTGTCCTTAGGGATTTGAGTAACAATTCTGAATATTAATAACTAGGACTATCTAAATTCGGATTTATAGTAAGATGATGGATTTCTAAAACATAAACAATAACTTTATAGTGAAATTAAAAAAATAAACGCACTGGGGGTCTAAGGATCTACTTATAATCATCTACAATGCCAAATTCATCAATCCAAGTTGATAACTCGATTGGAATTGAAGTCCTATCTCATCCAATCGGAAGATAAATTCAATTAAACTACAATTCACAAACCAATATAAAATTCAAACTTCAATAGATTGATTCTAGATAGAACATGGAGTACTTAACTTGTAGGATTAAGAAGCATCCATCATAATTATGTTGAATCTAGAAATTCCACAAATCAAAACCCTTAAAACCCCACTTGATCAATCTTAGAAAATAAAAAAAATCTCATGTAATCACAATCACAAGAGATGGAAGATTAAACTAAAATTAACTTTTATTCCAACAAAAAACTATGTAATTCATCATTAAAACTATAAACACTTGAATAAATGAATTCTAAGCATCTTAAATGACTATAAGCTTCACCTCTTACCCCTAGCTAATAGGTTTAACCAATCATGAAGATGGTTGAACTAAGAACTCTAAAAAACATGAAAAGTAGAAGAATAACTAAAAAAGAAAGAGAAAACTCGAAGTAGAACGCTTCTAGAAGCAATTCTCTCTTCTCCAACATGAACTAGGATGTCTTTAGAAGTTTAAGATGTACCCCTTTTATAGAAAAATCTGCCACTGACTTCAAATTGCGTAAGAAAATTTTGCATCGCCATCGTCGATTGATCGGGTGATTGATTGCAAACTCAGGCTAACTGAAATTTGAACATCTGCAGAGTCCGATGATCAATCGCTTAGGGATGTCGATCAATCATAACTTGACTGGCGATTGATCGCAAATTGTCCAGCGATTAATCAACAGGTCCTTTTTTAGTCCAATAACAAAAATCTAAAATGTGTGTTTTTCATCTTGGGCGATCAATTGCAAGTAGTTTGGCGATCGATCGTTGGGACCCAAAATTGTCTAGCAGCTTCAGCAACAATTCAACTTGGTTGAGGGATTAGTGATCGATAGCAAATGGAAAGCAATTAATCGAAAATCCCTGGCGATAAATCTCTGGATCAATCTCAAAATATATAATTTTTAAATTTTGATTTCTAAACTCTGGATCTTTAATACTTGTTTTCTTCCTAATCTTTGGTTGCTGGAATATGTTCCTTTGAAGCTCTAAATCAACAGACTTAACTCAATTTCTCACAAACCTCTCCCAATCTCCTACATTCATGAAAACAAGTTTAAGTTAGTTCATTAACCACATTGTTTCATGTAAACATAACATGAAATTGGGGATAAATATGCACAATTCTAGGTTCAACAACCAATTGAGGGTGCTGCAGTTATCCCTTCTTCCAAGGTTGATTTAGTACGAACTTAAAAAATACCAGCTAGTGAAGGTGTTGCAGTTGTGCATTGATTTATCTCCATACCCCTAGGTGTCAATTGAGCCTGTCTATTGTTATCTCATCTATGGCATATTGTAAAGCCCCAACTTCATATGAAGAGGATACTTTTGTAACCATTGAAAGTTTTTTGCTTTATAGTAGAAGGGGCTGCATTGGGAGGCATGGTGGTCTTCTCTGGGAAGCGCATTTGTCTAAGGAGTGGAGAGAAATTTAGGCTGTAATAAATAACCACCTGTTCTGGAGAATGAGTTGAGCCATGCGGAACATCATCAGAAGGAGGTACTCGAGGGATCTCTTCTACAGTGACTATGTTCCTAACGTGTTCTTCAGTAGCCTCCCTAATGTCATAGTCAACATTCTCATCTCCGTCATAGCCGACGACGACATTTATTTCTTCATCACTCGCTGCCTGAATGTCTTCAGAATGAATTTCTCCTTCTCCTTCTTCTTCTTCCTCATAATCTGCCTCACCGACTGTAGTGTCTATATCTTTAGTGTGAGGGTCAGGGGTATCTTCCGGAAGTTCTTTCATTATGACCACCTTCCCTTTACACGAGTGACTCACTGGTACTGATGACTTAATGGGGGTAGGAGATGAAGAGATGTGTTGTCTTGAGCGCCTCAGAATAGGAGATACAACTAGCGTGCTAACCCTCGTAGTGGATGGATGGGTATTCTGATTGGAAGTCCTTACAACTATGGCAGTAGGTTCTTGAGAGGGAGGATCCTCTCTGGTTGGCATATACATTTCCATGGGAGATGATTGGATGCGTGGTTCATTATCTTCTCTCTCTGTTGTCTGAACTGTTCCTACAAGAGCTCTATCTTCTCTACCCTCAAGGGTCATTTATGTAATCAACCTACTTCCTGTTGTTCTTAGGACTGTAGTATTCGACCATTCACTCGGACTACCTTCAGTCTGTTGTTCACTAACTGCTGGCCCATCCAAAGGTTCTCCATCGGCTATCCATCCTTCTAAATTTTCTGCAGGCTTAAGTTGGCAAATGGGTTCATCTATAGAGATCAAAAAATGATGGTGACCCTGTGCTGGAACTTGATCTCTTTCAGCAGTAAAACCGATGCAATCACCGGGGGGTAATATAAGACTCGTACCTTGATTAACCGAACGTACATTTAGTTTCCGATGTCGGTACATCTTGGACTGACCAGATCGACGATCTCTTATCACGACCCTGATTTAGTACCGCAACGACCTAAGACTTGTACCCTTGCGACCGCGCGGGCGCCACGACTCCAACGCCGCATGGCACGCCCCATTGCGATACCCGGTGTGAAAGTTACGATCATTTGCGCAATCCGAGGTGGGCCGCGCAAAGCGCGTGTGGCGTGGGCCCCACTTGCACAAATCCCAAGAATATGTCAAATCAATCACCATCACCCTCACCCATACCCCTCTCATCACCCTAGTCTACACACACCATATCCACCCCATCCCTCTCTCACCACAAAGTCAACCTAAGCCCATACCTCCCATGCCCTCTCCCATGCTAGCCATCATCACTACATTCCTAAGAACCCCCCCCCTCAAAAACCCCAAGCACCACTCCTCCATAGAAATTCCAAGTTAGAGAGAGAGAGAGCAAGAGAAGGAGAGAGAGAGAGAGAGAGAGAGAGAGAGAGAGAGAGAGAGATTTGAGGGGAGTTGTGTGGGAAGTTAGAGAATTGAAGGAGGAGATCAAAGCTTGGAGGACCCCGATCATCATCCGGACCATCCGATCGGCAATCCAACCCCATCCAACCGTCCAACCATCATTGTGAGTGCAAGGGGACATAAACTCCCCATTTTCCTTATTTACCTGTCATTTTCTTTTTCTTTTTGGGCCCACCTTGTGATGGACAATCAGATGGATGGGCTGGATCATCGATGAATGGGCCCCATGTACCTGTAATATTATTAACAACAACAATAATAATAGTAATAAAAAAAGGAAGAAGGAGATGGCCGCTGGACAGACAACGTCCAGAGGACGCTGCTGCCCAGCAGCACCTGGGCTAAAGCCCAATTTGGGCATTTACCGTGGGCCCACTTGTGGAACCCACCTTGATGCATGTATTTGATCCACGCCGTCCATCTGTTTCTCCAGCCCATTTTAGGTCTGGACACCAAAAATGAAGCAAATCCAGATCTCAGGTGGACCACACCATAGAAAACAGTGGAGATAATGAAGCCCCACTGTCGAAGCTTCTTGGGCCCACCGTGATGTTTGTAGGCTATATCGCCCGTCCAATATTGGACTCTAAGGGTTCCCCACGAACTGGGGGACTTAATAGACTGATTGGATCATACCCATGTGGGCCCCACTTGATATAAACAAAAAAGAAAAAAAGAAACCAACGTCCAGACGCTGACGTTCACAGCGTCAGAACGCTGGAACAGTCCAGCGTCACCTGGACGCTGTGAATGGGCCCCCACTCGTGGGACCCACCTTGATGTTTGTGTGCAATCCACACCGTCCATCTGTTTTCCCAGATCTTTTAGGGGCCAGGGCCCAAACATGAGACAGATCCCAATCTTAAGCGGACCGCACCACATGAAACAGTGGAGTAAATGATGTCCACTGTCGAAACTTCCTCGGCCTACATTGATGTTTGTAGACCAATTCAACCCCCCAATATGGGGCTCTTCGGGTCCCCCATGAGCTGGGGAATCTGATGAACGGGGTGGATCACCCTTATGTGGGCCCCACTCGATCAAAACCAAGGAAAAAAAAACAAAAAAGAAAGAAAAAAAAAGGAAGCAGGTCCCAGCGTTCGCTGGAGTAATACGGACAGGTTGAGTAGCTATCTCGCTACTGACGTGAGGTCACCAACTTCTATGGGCCACACCGTGTTGTACGTGTTATATCCACACCGTCCATCCATTTGGGGAGATCATTTTAAGGCATGATCCGAAGAATGAGACAGATCCAAATCTCAAGTGGACCCCACTTGTAAGAAAACAGTAGGGACAGTGACCCTACCGTTGAAACCTTCCTACGGCCCAGCATGATGTTTATTTGAGATCCAACCTGTTCATAAGTCCACACACGTGTGGAGAACGGAAAGCAATAAAAAAAATATCAGCTAGACCAAAAAATTCGATGGGCCCCACTGGATGAGAAAGAAAAAGGAAAAAAAAGTGGCTGAGCCCACTCGTTGGGCTGGTTGGGCCTCCGTTGGGCTGCCCAGCAGGTGGCCCACTCATGGGACCCACCTAGAATGTATGTGCTTTATATATTCCGTCCATATGTTGTTCCAGCTCATTTTAGTGGCTGAGCCCAAAATTTAAGCATATCCAAATGTCAAGTGGACCATGCCACGAGAAATAGTGGGAATAATGATTTCCACCGTTGAAACCTTCCCAGGCCCTACAGTGATGTTTATTTGTCATTCAACCTGATCATAAGATCACATGGATATGGATGAAGGAGAAAACAAAAATATCAGTTTGATTCAAAACTCTTGGGGCCCATTTGGGTGTCACGCTCCAAGCAGCGTGCTTTGGCACGCTGCCCAGCAGGTGGCCCACCCTATGGGTCCCACCACGATGCATCTGTTTTATCTATGCCGACCATCTATTTTTTCATATTATTTTAGGGCCGTGGGCAAGCATAATGAGGTAAATACAAACCTCAAGTGGACCACACCGTAGGAAACAGTGGCCATTGATGCCCACCATTGAAACTCCTCTTAAGGTTACTATGTTGTTTATTTTTCCATCCAACCAAAGGCCATGGGGCCCATCTTGGGCTTCCACCTTGATAGATGTGTTGTATACATTGTTGTCCACCTTGGCCGAGGCGTGGGGCCCAGTTTTGGGTGGGCCACACGTACAAAATAAGGGTGGTTGAACGCCTACCATTGGAAACTTTACAGGACCCATCTGTTATGTTTATTTGCCATTCTGTGGACCCTCGCCGATTTTTCGCGCTCCCACACGACGTTCTTCTCCCTTCCCCTTTCCTTTCGGAAAAGAAGGAGATGAGGATGCGTGAGTGCGAAATCGCCGTTTGTGCCACTTGCTTGCCTCATTCTCGAGGGCTTCGTTTGGTTGTCGTGTTAAGCTGGATATGTTTAAGTGTGTTTATATAAGACCAGAGTCGCCACTAGCCAGTTACTTCGAATCTACAGTTGGCTAGACCATGTAGAAACGTTAGAGAAGGGAATCCGAAGATTCCTTCCTCTAAAATGACTCCTGTTGATTTGCGGCCAGAGATTCAAGGTAAGGGATCACGGTTACAGGGTGGGAAGAGGTTAAGCACCCCACACACTGCCCGTACCAAAGTACGGTCTCTACTTCACAGAATCGATCGGATACTTGAAAGTCTAGTTTAATCCTCGTATATTCTCATGGATGACATGATGCATGAATGCGGGTCTGAACAGTAAGAGTTTCTGATGGGCAGGTTCCAACAACGGGCAAGCCCAGAGCGTACGCTCGAACTGACATGTGCTTTATGCGAGATGATGCATGCTGTGTGCTTGAATATTCAAAGTGCTTATAGTGATATGTACGTGAATGCAGGTCTGAACAGTAAGAGTTTCTGATGGGCAGGTTCCAACAACGGGCAAGCCCAGAGCATACGCTCGAACTGACAGGTGCTTAATTTAAGACATATGCGGTGTGCTTGAATAATCAAGGTGCTTGTAGTGAAGCAGGGGGGGTTGGAAGAAAAGTAAATGTTACACTTATGCTAGATGCAAATGAGATGATGCTGGAAAAATGATAGCTGGATGGACGGAGGTATCGCAAGGATTGGCTTCGAGTGGCTGGATCAAGACTTGGGTGACTTGAGAGGCTTGGACCAGTGGTCAGGCTGGGCTGGACCAGGACTAGACTCTCCTCACTCGAGCTCTCCTTGGTGGAAAAATGGGCTAAGGGGTGGAGAAGGGCACTCGAACGGACAAGCTTTCTTTGGACTCGAAGGGATGCTGTTATGAGAAGAGGCTAGGGGTATTTATAGCGTTGGAGAGTGGCAGCTCTCGTAATTTTTTCCGGGCGGCCTGCTATGGGCCGTCCGTACGGCCGCTCCTCGGTTTCCAGCGAGTACGGTCGCTCCCTCGGGGCTGCTGTTTGACTCGCTGGTCGACTCAGTGAGTTGACTCAGCGGGTCGACTCGGTGGTTTGACTCGACGGGTTGACTTGACGGGTTGACTCGACGGGTTGACTCGACGGGTTGACTCAGCGCGTTAACTCAGCGGGTTAACTCAGCGAGTTGACTAAGTGATTTTGACTTTTTTAGGATTTTTTGACTGGCCTTTTTTTATGGGGGGTTTTTCAGGCTGATGTTTAAGACTGGGTGGACTGGGTTCAGGCTTGATCTGGGCTATGGAATGGGGCTTACAAGGGTGAGTTTGGCTGAGTTTGGACTTGGGATTTGGGGGTATGGTCCTCCATTCATCCAGCTATCTCTACCAACAGTGTAGCCGAAGGTGGGGTGTCTACACATTCTTCCTGTTCATAAGTCACCCAGCCATGGGTGGGGTTCCACACGTGTGGTGTGCGGGCCCCACCATGGTGTTTGGTTGCCATCTCACTTGATTAGTGGGAAAGCACAAATATCGAGTTGATCCCAAATTGCTGGGGCCCATTGATGTATGTGGCTTCCCCACTCCTTTGTGCGGTTATCCCCAACCACGAGTCCACCTTGTTATGCATGTGTTCTATCCACGTCAGCCCTTGGTCACTATAGTGCGATATGTATGTTGCCCATCGATTAGGACCGCCTTAATTTTGTGCTTGATCCAAACCATCCAATTGAATGGACCCTAGCATGTTATGTACAGGATGGCCTTGGGACCACCTTAGTGTGCATGTTCGAATGACCGCGTTGTCCATCCCATGGATTCACCTTGATGATTAGTTGTGTAAACCCTTATTGAAAGGTCATATAGATCTGGATGCATGGGAATCCTTAAAGTTCGCTCGATCCAAGTCATAGGGCTACTTTCTTAAACTCACCCTGTTGAACTGTCTTGTCAATTCACTTTGTTAACTCACCATGTTGACCCGCCTTGTCAACCTGCCTTATTGACTCACCATGTTGATTGATCCTAGTAACTTAGCTTGTTGTATACTCATATGACTCACCCCTCCTACCCTTGTACCCAAATATTAAAGACCACCATATCGTGTATATCCCATCCACACCGTTCGTTTACCTTTAGGACGAGTGTGGGGCTCATCCTCGACATTAGTATGTCATCTAGGCCATTCATTATATGGAGCCTATCTTGCAGTATGAGGTTAGACCTGTCGTCCCTTTTTGGACCTCATCGTATTGATCATCTATCTCAGATTACCCTACCATTTATGATTCTCTGTCATGACCTATTTATCTTGCAACCCGTTCTATGACATTCATTTTACGGACCATTATTGTGTTTATCTCAACTGTACTACCGCACTATGGGTCGCGGCATGATTTTGGGTATTCTACTCTTGCCACTCAAGTAGGTTCTACCTTTGATGTGTCGGTAGTGTATTCAATCATTTTCTTTCCATTTGGGTTATCTGAATGTTGAAGGTTAATCCACACCGTTCAATTGTTGGACCATCTGTGTTGTTGTATACCATCCATTTAGGGTCCTATCTCTTTGTGTTTGCTTGTGTTATAAGTGAATTATCTTTTTATGATGTTTTTAGTATGTCTGTTGCCACACGTAGTGTTGTTTGGAATATTCCTATGCGATCTATATACTATATGCTTCGACAGCCACCATGCATGTGTAATGAGTATGCATCCTGAATCACCATTGTTAGTTGGGGACCACTAGGGCATAAACGCATTCATAAAGCATTTGAGATGTAGTCGCGCAAATGTAATTCACGTGCTCCCTATTGCAAACCTCTCCAATAGGTATGAGACTATTCGAGGACAGGAATCTATCATCCCGACTTACACTGTATGGTAGGAATAACTTAGCATACCTTGTAGCCCTTGGTGAGAGATTCCCTGGCTAGCGACATCCCGCACTATGACTCGATCATTCATATGTGTCCCCTCATCTTAATCATATCTCAAATAGGTTGGACTAAATTGATTTATTGCCATCGTGGTAGATTGACTACTTGTTGGCACTCATACTGTACACTTGGCTCATCATCATGAATGCTTGGCTCATCTGATTGTCTTGTATCAACTGGCCATAGTGGCCGCGATTGTCGTGCAGTTCATTACCAGTTGACGGTGACATTGTATTTGACACCTTATAGTTTTATGGTGCTCTTTGGAGACTTGCACGGGCATGTTGTCCAACGTTTGTATGTATGGTTGCATTTCGCACCGTCTGCTTGTGCCGCACATAGCATGGTTACTATGTTGCAACCGCAGCTCCATCGTGGTTTGCAGAACACCAGAAATATGTGATCTTTAAACTGGATGCCAAAGATGTCCCTGGGTGAAAGTCCCTGATCCCGTTGGTACCAAGGTGGGTGCTTCATTCAAGGACTGGGTGGTTTAATCATACACCAGTATGCCGAATATTAAACGACGGTGTTTTCCACTGTATGTGGTCACTTTGGAAGGAGGTCTGATCTAACCTGCCAGAAGAGTGTTGGCAAAGTGGGTTGAGTTTGACCAGCTGTGAGTAGGTCCGCTATTACACCAGATAGGCTTTGGCATTCTATTGGTGAGTAGTAAGGTCTGTGAGACCCCGGTGATGTTCCATTTTAGAGATGGTATTGGTATCACTGTATGGTATTGGACGGTCATGACGTGGGCGGGTGTGATGTGGGCGGGGCTGTAAGCCTGGGCGAGCTACCACACTGCGTGAGCTACCAGTTCTGAGTCCTGCATTGCTTAGGCGATCACATTATGACTGTTCGTATCTGAACCACTGTACTGAGAGGTGGTGATTTGCATACATGCATTGGATCATTGTATGTGACATTAGGCCCTGTAGGTCATTGCATATTATGAGTATATAGCCTTGGTAGGCTGGTTACCTATATTGCACGCTTACATCGCCATGGTAGGCTAGTTATATGTATTGCATGCTTGCATAGCCGTGGTAGACTGGTTATTCATATCACATGATCGTGTAGCCTAATTAAGCTAAGTTTTGGTTTAGATTTCTCATCATGCTTTACTGCTTACTCTGATATTTATCATGCTTGCCATACGCATTGCGCACGCACACATGCACTCACAAAGCTTCGTTCGAAGCTTATGCGCGTTTGTTACGCTGCAGGTTATACCAGAGTATATTAGCAACGTTGAGTTGGAGTTGGGAGTGCAGTAGCAGGAGGTGCCAGATTGTGCACGGTTTTTATATATACGCATTGTGTATTTACCTTTCAGTACTATATGTAAACGAAATGACTTAGTAAAAATATTGTGTTTGTCTTTGATGATACTCATATGGTGATGCTCATGTTTCAAAAAAAAAAAATTCAGACCCTAAAATCCTCCTTGTGGTATCCCAAGATCGGAACTTGGCGTGTGGGGTTAGGATCCGAGATCGGGGTACTACAGAGGCTGCCACCTCTGAATTCGGGTTACGGTGAATGGACATCGAGAACCGAATTTGGGGCGCGACAGGTAAAGTCCTTGAGGCAAGGAGGAGGGACCCATATAGAGTAATTGACTGAGTGCTTGTGGCGCACTAAGGAGTATTGGTGTACCCACCATCTCATCCAGATATACAAAGTATAGATGAAATGCTTGTATCCGGGAATCATAAAATGTGCACCTATGTTCATGGCCAGCATATGGGTCCAAATAAAAGCCCAATTGTAAGGACCTATCCCGTAACTCTGCATTATCCAAGTGACTGGTTCGCAGATTTTTGACATGGCTTGGTCATATATGAACTGACGGGCAAATCAGCTTGAATAATATGGCTCTCGCCAAAATTCGCTACTCTCTCAAGGGAAGGGTGCCAGACTTGATTGAAATGAAGAAGTATCTTTTAGAGACTGACAAAGAGTTGTTGTCTACCAAATCCTTATCTTTAGTGAAATTGAAAACTAGAAGAAAGAAATATGCTCCATATTGGCTAGCTTATCCAAGACCCAATTGTATGTTATCTTTTTTCATTTTCCTCTGCTGAAAGTGTCATAAAGGAAGGTGCTCTGGATTGACCCACGCTCTCTTGGGATCGTCACATGTCCAGGGAAAATAAATCCCAAGCCATAATGTGAAGTAATGCCAAGGCGCAAATGCAGATGAAACGCCCAGTGAAGGGTAAGTAACATGGGTGGTTGTGTCTCCAAAAGCTCTGTATAGTGAACATAGAACTGGAGGAGCTAAGGAGTACTTTTGGCCTTTTGTCATTACTCTAGCAACCACGAATAAAGAGGTTCTAATCTTATCTGCCCACTTGGAAATGGGTAATACCACAACACCCAACCAATACGCAAGAAATCCAGCCAGTTCAATGGATGCAAAAAATGTCTTGACATTCTTCATTGATTGTGTAGTTTGTTCCAAATCTTTATCGTTACTACTGCCTACTCTGAAAAGAGAGAGGAAAGGAAATATTAATGACTGAGAATGAGACAATGTAGGTAAAGAATAAGAAAAGAGTGCAAGAATGGCTTCAGAAGTTGCCTAAAAAATCGGGTAAAATGGGCTAGCCATGTGGGGAACATGACCTTCTGTACACATGGGAAATTAGAAATTTTCCTGAATAATTCTATGACAGTTGGTGTAACTCTAGGCTTGTGGCTGCCAATGAAAAGATGAGCAAATTCTTCATTCGTGGGGATATATTCATCGAAGAAATGGCCAATGATGGGAAGATCCGACCATTCTATACAAATCCCATAGAGTAACACTGACTTCTCCTATGGGAAGATGGAAGGAATTGGTAATAGGACACCAATGATTCAGAAATCCTTTGCAAATGACAATGTCCCGATGGAAGTGTTCTGAAGTCACTTCGATGGTGTCCAGGATACCTAAGTTGATTAGAGTGGAAACATGACACCTAATGATATGATTCGCCCAACAAGTATAATACTCTCGTTGGTGAAGAAAACCACGAGTCCTGAACTCTCTCCTTCCCCTAGAGAGTAGGAGTATCATGGTTACTGATATCTCTGCTACAATGTCTCGCAAAAAATGAGTGGAGAAGCGATCGTGAGGACTATAGCATGGCATCAGGAATCGCATAGGGACCACTTTTCCTACCCTCTGTTTCGAACCCTTGTTGGCTATGATACCTTCTAAGTTGTGCGGATCCCTCTTGACCCAATTAGGAATAAAAAAGATTATGTCCTGAATCATGCGGTCTGTGGGTTTGCTGTGCAAGATAGATTGATGCCGCCAGAATATAAGAGGAATTAGGACCATCTCGTCCTTAAAGGGGTTCTTGAACTTGACCATACTCTGAGGACCCTTAACCATGTCTCAAGTGTTCGGTAGTTTTTCCTTCTTGAACTCTTGAAGGATTTCATCTTGGCTTTTCTTCCTTTTCTCAACCGGACGGGACGGGGGTGGACTGTCCTCTCTAGGAGGTGGTTGTGTGTTATCTGTGCGAATGTTTACAGTGGTTTTCTTCCATTCCTCCCATGTTGATTATGTTCCTCACTACAGTGTCATGACTGACAAAATTGGATAGATTCTTGATTCTGTTTGAGAAATCTATTTGAGGAAAAGCCAACTTTCTAAATATGAAGGGATTGGTTGTTGTTTTCTTTGTCTTCTTTGTTGCATGCACAACAGGAGGAGAAGACTCTGAAGGGTGAGTCGCTCTCTGAGAAGGCTATGATTGACTCTGAGAAGGTCGTGCTTGACTTTGAGAAGATTGAGTCAGAGTAGTGACCCTTATCGGCCCCTTTGAAGTAGTTTTAAACTTCACCATTATAACCTGCAATATGGACTTGGGATTATGATCGAATGAAGAAAATATGAAAGGAAAGGAGGATTGTTAAGGAAGGGCACAAAGAAGTTACTTAGAAGAGATCAATTTTTTTTTTTTTTAAGTCCAACAGAGTTTTGGTTGAAAAAGCTAACTCCAAAACGGAGGAGAAGTTGCCTGGTCACATAACTTAAGCAAGTTGCGCAATCGCGCAACTAGTCGAGCGAGTGAAATAGCGAAGAACGGCTGCAGAAAAAGAGTTGAATGTTGGAAATAATAGTGAAGTCTAGTTTTTATAGGCGGTGAGGCGGGATATTGCTCGGTCGTGCAACTTCATCTAGTCACGCGACTGCGCAACTTATAGTTACCGCTAATAAAAAAGTGCAAGGACTATACATACAATTTGATGAAGAAACTAAGATGATTTCGCTTGATTCTTTGACAAGGAGCATAAAATGAAAGGAGAGACGATCCTTCATTGATTCCCTGCTACGAAGAAATAAAAAAAGATCGAGGGGGCATCTGTTGAGGGAAAAATCTTAAATTCACAGACAAGTTATGCGACCATGTAACTTGGTAGTAACGTTGTGTGGGCGTGCAACTTAGAAGTAAAGTTGTGCGGCCGCACAATTATAATTCAGGCTCCTTCAATATTTTAACAAGCTAAAAAGTGTGATATCAAAGATGGAGTTGCGTGACCATGCAACTCCACTATCAAGGTTACGCAGTTGCATAACTAATGATTGAAAAGAATGAAAGCCTAGAAAAGGCACGAAACGTGGACTTCATGGTGAGAGGGTCTATAAATACCCCTTCAACCCTCTCATTTGGTACTTTTCGAGAATCAAAGCCCCTCTAAAAGATTCGCATAATGGTCACAATTGAGACTGTAGGATAAAAGTGTAGAAATGGGAGGAATCAAACAAGGGAGCTAAACATCAAGTTGCGCAACCGCGCAACTTCACAGTAAAGTTGTGTGGTCGCGCAACTTGTGCCTAAAACAGGCTATCAGGCTTATTTTTATAAAGAAACTTTATAGGAGCAAGATTTATCCTCGTTCTTTCGAAGGGAGTTATCTTCGTTCTTTTGAAGACTAAAGCTTAAAGAAATGTGTCATGTGGTTTAAACACAACTCGTCTGTCACTCTGATAGACCTTTAACAAGAGCCGAAATGCTACCGAAATTTATTTTTAGCAGTCTACTATATAATCAATTGTATTTTATTTTAGAATCAAGGGATGTGATTTATGGAATGTAAAAGAACTCTTATAGTTATGAATTGAGGATGGATATCTTTCACTTAATCTCTTTTGTTAATTGTTAGAATACAAATATCCTGATCAATCAAATAGTATTTTTTGTGTGTAAGGGCTTATGAATGAAGATGGAGAGCATCTACATGATGAAGTTGTTCACCAATCGTCTATATCTGAAGAGATGGTTTTGTACTCTGAAGATGGCGAAATGGTTGGATCTCTCTTAGCATATTAACGTCTTCAACGAACTAGTTTACAAGTTGACAAGCATGGAGGTGAAGATTGAGGAAGAAGACAAAGCCCTAATTTTGTTGACATCTCTCCCAGAGTCTTATGAATATTAGGTTGATACTCTACGCTATAGTAGGGATACCTTAGACATCGAGACCGTTATCTCAGCCCTTCAGTCAAAGTAGTTGAGAAAGAAGAACAAAGGCGAAATTACTTCTATGGACGCACTATTTGGTTAAGGTCGCGATCTAGGTCCAAGTTGAAGGGTATTGAAATTGCTAAGGATATAGACATATGAAGAAGCATTTTCAGAATTCCAAAATCGGAGAAGGAGGAGAGTTCAGATAATTCGTCAAAGGAGGCCAATTTAGCGGAATCAGGTGAAAGATCAAGTAATTGTGACATTTGTCCAAGATGGATCACTTCTATTATCTCAGCCTTTAGTCAAAGTAGTTGAGAAAGAAGAACGAAGGCGAAGGTACTTTTATGGACACACTATTTGCTTAGGGATGACAGTCTAAATGAGGGAAGGGGAAGTCATAATCTAGGTCCAAGTCGAAGGGCAACAGTAAGTTGAAGTATTAGAATTACCAGGGATATGTACATATGAAGAAGCATTGCCAGAATCCCAAAACCCGAAAGGAGGAGAGTTTAGATAATTCACCAAAGGAGCTCAATTTAGTGGAATCGGGTGAAAGATCAGGTGGTTGTAACATCTATCCAAGATGGTCACTTCTATCAGGAGTGGATTTTGGATATAAGGGCATCATACCATATGTGTCCTCATCAGAGTTGGTTCACCACATATAGCGAGTATGATGGAGGCCTGATTCTTATAGACATTGATCATGCCTATAAAATGGGCAAAATTGGATTGGTTCACATTAAGATGTTTGATGGAGTGGAGCGTACTCTGATAATGTGAGGCACATTATGGATTTGAAGAAGAATCAGATCTCTCTAGGAGCTCTAGATGCACTCGAGTGTAAGTTCGTTGGTTACGAAGGTGTCCTGAAGGTTTCAGAAGGTGCACTCATAGTTATGAAGGCACAAAGGAGTGAAAATCTTTACAATTTGATTGGGAATACTATATCGGGTTGAGCTGTAGCGTCTGTAGTAGAGTCCACATCGGCACGTTTGTGGCACACATGCTTAGCCCACGTGAGTGGGTGAGGTATGAAGGTAACCCTCGATCGTAGTTTAATTCCTCATTTTAAGATTTTTTATTTAGATATATTTTGGCATTACATATATTGAAAATAATCAAGGTTAAACTTTAAAACTAGGAAACATGTTAGTAAGGGTCGGCTTGACTATGTGCATTCAGATGTGTGAGGGTTACCTGCCTGTTGTTTCTGGAGGAGGGTCGTTATATTTTCTTACATTTATTAACAATTTCTCTAGAAAGGTTTAAGTTTATTTCATGAAACATAAATCTATTGTATTTTCTACTTTTAAGTTTTGGAACACAATGATTGAAAAACAAATAGGACGAAAGTTGAAAATTAATGGGATAGACAGTGGTGGAGAATTTACTTCAATGGAGTTTAATCAGTATTGCAAGGTTGAGAGGATAGTAAGGAACAACATAGTAAGGCATAGCACCAGAGAAGAATGGTGTGGTTGAATGTATAAATTAGACTCTTTTGAAAAAAGCCCATAGTATGTTAAGTAATTCTAGATTGGACAATGAGCTATGGGCTGAGGCCATCTCTACGACTTGTTATTTAATGAATCGATCACCCTCTACAGCTATCGATTGTAAAATTTCATAATAAGTATGGAGTGCTCAAGAACATTACTCGGGGCTATGGATATTTGGTTATGATGCTTACTCTCATGTAGTGTCCGTTGAGATAGAGAAGTTAGACCAAAGGGCCAAGAAGTGTACTTTTATCGATTATGGTGATGAGGTTATAGGATAGAGAATGTATGACCAAATTTCATGAAAAATCATGTTTAGCAGGGATGTCAAGTTTGATGAAGATTTCTTGTTCTATAAGGTTGAGCATAAAGAAACTAAAAAATTGATTATTGATGTTGAAACAGACAACTGATGATACAATTAAAGAAGTTGAGCCACACAGTAAAGGTATAGGAAGAGGTGGAGCCACCACCTGCTAGAAGATATCTACCTAGAGGTTGTAGGTTACCAATGAGATACAAGGATGACTCAAACGTTACATTTGCTCTCATTATAAATGAGGGAGATCTGTCTACTTTTCAAGAAACTTTAGAAGACAGAGATGCGAAGAAGCGGATGGCAACGATGCATGATGAGATGGTTCTCTATACAATAATGAAATGTGGGAGTTGATGGAGTTGCCCATTCAATGCAAAATGATCTCTTGTAAGTGGATTACCGAAAGAAAAATGATAGGTACAAGGTTAGATTGCTAGTTGTTCGCTCCCCAAGTGTAGGGTTGCGATGTAGTAATAATCTTGGTAAGACTAAGGTCGATCCACATGGATTAACTAGGAATTCACTAGAATATCTTCAAATAATTAATTCAAAGAGAACTAAATCTATAATTTAGAAGTATAAGAGTAATCTGTAATTTTGAAAATGAGTTTAATAATCTAAAGAAGCACTAGAGTGCCAATGATCCACTTATAGTTATCATTGATGCTTAATTTGTATTAGTTTCTCAATTACTCAACTAGAATCGAAATCAAATCCTATCTAGTCGGATTGTAGAGCAGTTATAACATCAAAATAATCTAAGATATACATCATTTGTTAACATGACTCCCTCAATTCAAGTTAGGAATTGGGCACGCTCAATTACATAGGCCAATCCTAGTTCCAATAATTTAAGATCACAATCATGATAAACATTGAATCTGTCACTAGATTCAACTAACATCACAATTTGAACTTGATTCAAATCACATTAATATGTAAGCATACATCTTAGATTTCTTAGAAAATATAGAACTTTGGTTTGAAGTTCCCTCATAAAGAATCAAGTTCTAGAGTGTATTGAATTCGATTCCTTGAAGTGTACAGGTCTAGATCTTGCAAAACAACTGAGTAACTAAGCATAATTCTTCCAAACATCCATGAGTCATCATAAGATTAAGAAAAACTAACTTAGAAATTCATTCAAACTTAAACAAACTATTGTTCATCATGAAAATCAATATATGAAACCTTAAATATGAATTAAAACATCTAAGATAACTACAAGTTTCACCTCTTAGCCCTAGCTAAGAGGTCTATCCTATCATGCTAGAAGAAAACAGAAAAACTACTTTAAACATGAAAAACTAGAAAGAAATTAAGCAAATAGAGTTGTAGAACTCTGAATCCTTCCTTCTCCACCTCCCAATATAATAGAACTCTTCTAGGATGCCTTAGGAACAAAGTGGAGATGTCCTTTTATAGCTTTTAAACCTCACCAACGCAGAAGATTCGAGAACTTGCGTAGGATTTACGTAGTGTGCAGAGAAAACAGGAAGCCATACTTAGAAATTTCTATTTTTTGAGTGTGGGCGATTGATCGGTTGGGCTGGGCGGTCAATCGACTTTTCAGCCAACTGTAAAAACTGCAATCTAGACATCTGGGCGGTTGGGCAATCGATTGCAAGTGGTCGGACGATTGATCGCTGGGTCTAAAAAGTGTCCAGAGAGTTCCAGCAAAAGATCTTCAGAAATCTGGATTTTTTATGGCTCGAGCGATTGATCACAAGTGGCTGGGCGATCAATCGCAAATCCGCTTTTTTGTCCAGCAACAATTTCAGCAATTCTGTGGGTGAGTGATCAATCGCAATTGGTCGAGCGATCAATTACAAGACTGCACTTTTATTTAGCAGCACTTCTGGTATTTGAGATAAATCTTAAAATCTGTAGATCAATTTCATATGGCTAGTGATCAATCTCAAATTACTGTAGATCAATCTCAAAATCTGAAACTTTCAGATTTCATCTTCTAAGCTTGGGGTCTTTGATACTTGATTTCTTCACATCTCTTACTTGTTGGAACTTGTTCTTTTAAAGTTCTAAATCATCGGACTTAGCTTAATTTCTCACAAATCTCTCTCAATCTCCTACATTCATGAAAACACACTTGAGTTAGTTCATTAATCATATTGTTTTATGTAAATATAGCATGAAATTGGTAATAAGTATGCAATATTCTGACCTCAACACTAGTGAAGGGTTATGCTCAGAAGGAGGGTGTCAACTTCAGTGAGATATTCGTGTTAGTGGTCAGGTAGGTATCTATCTAATTTGTATTAGCTTTAGATGCCCAATATAATCTAGAACTGGAATGTTTAGATGTGAAGACCACGTTTCTACATGAGGAACTAGAGGAGTAAATCTACATAAAGCAACCTGAAGAGTTCGAGGTCCAAGGAGCGGAGGATAAAGTTTGCATATTAAAAAGGTCGTTGTACAACCTAAAACAGTTACCTAGGCAATGGTATAAGAAATTTGATTATTTTATATTGAGTCAATGGTTTATTAGAAGTTAATTCGATCATTGTGTCTATTTTAGAGCACTGAGGTGATAGGGAATTCATTATTCTAGTATTATATGTTGATGAGATGCTTATCGCCAGTTATAGAATGTCTAAGATCAACATATTGAAGGCTCAGTTATCCAAGACATTTGAGATGAAAGATCTAGGGGATTGTAAAGAAGATTCTCGGCATCGATATACACAGAGACAAGGAAGGAAGTAGGTTATGGTTGTCTTAAGAAGAATACCTTGAGAAGGTTTGAGTCAAATTTGGACTGGTAAAGGCTAAAAAGGTTAGCACTCCCTACGTTTCTCACTTTTGGCTTTCTTCGGAGTTATGTCATCTATTAGATAAAAAAAGCAGTATATGTCTTGTGTGCCCTACTCAAGTGTGGTTGACAATCTTATATATGTCATGGCTTGTACTCGACCGAATATTTCAGATATAGGTGGGTGTTATGAGGAGATACATGCTTAACCTCGGCAAGCAACATTAGCAAACAGTGAAATAGTTAATTCATTACATACAAGGTACGATAGACTATGTCTTGGTTTTTGAAAATTTTGAGGAGAAACTTGTAGGCTATGTGGATATGAATTACGTAGGGAATGTAAACAATAAAATATTGACTTTTGATTACTCATTTGTGTTAGCGAGTGGAGTGATTAGTTAGATGTCAAAGCTTCAGTCTGTGGTTGCACTTTCCACAATCGAAGTTAAATACATGGTAGTGACGGAAGCATTCCAGGAAGTTGTTTGGTTGAAAGGCATAATGAATGAGTTGGGGCTTCAGCAAGAAGTCGTGCCTGTGCATTGTGACAGTGAAAGCGCGATCAATTTAGCGAAGAACTCGATGTACTATTCCTTTACTAAACGCATTGATGTTCATCATCATTTTATTTAGAAAATGCTAGAGGAAGGAGGTGTTACTCTTAAGAAGATTCACACTAGCGTGAATCCGACAGTCATGCTTACGAAGGTTGTTCCTATAAAGAATTTTGAAGTTTTAATAAACTTCTTTAGGCTTGAAAAAGAAGAAATAAAGATGGAGTGTGCACCAGAAGTGATAATGACAATATTTGAAGATGATTAGACATGGTGATAATAACTTGGAGTAGTGCAGTTGGAGGATCAAAGTCACAGTGGAGACTGTTGATCGAGCGCCTTTAATCCGGTGCAGTGTAGTTGGGTCGATCAAAGGTCCTGTTGGGTTGACTGAAGGATGCGTAAGTTTTAAAAAGTGCAGATTTTTTTTACTAATCTTAGTACCGGGTTATTTAAGAAAACTCTTATTGAGATTAGGGTTTGTAGAAAGAGGAGCTTACATGATTTTTGGGGTTTTGAACAGAAAATCTTGTGTTTTCTATTTATTGAGTTGTTTTATCTCTTGTAATTCATTGTTCATAGTAGATTGATCATCACTTTGTGTCGTGGTTTTTTCCCACAGGAGTTTTCCACGTGAAAAAACTTCGTATTCTCTATATGTACTTGAACTTTTCATTCTTATTGCTTGTTTGATTCTGTCTAAGGTTGCTTCCGTGCCCAACAAGGTGGAACTGTTGAGAAATCGATCAGCCTGAAGCACTGAGAAGAATCAAACGATCACTACACAATACACACGCAATCAGCACAAAGACAATCCGATTTTTACGTGGAAAACCCCTGCAGGAAAAAACCACGGCACAAAGCGACACTTGAACTATGAATATATATTAGAAGATCACAAAGATAATCTACCCACAAGCAAAGCCCAAAGAGACGAACAAAGCTTCTCTCTCTTACAATCCTCTCCCCAAACCCTAATCTTGAATTAAGACACCTTAATAGTCTTAGGAATACTTCTAAACACGCTTAGGAGTGGTTTATATAAACTCCTAATAAAAAAATAGAAACTCATTATGTAAACTACGTAACCATGTAGTCCACCACCAATATGGCCGACCGGTCGGAGCCCTCCTGCAGACCGGTCAGCGACCGGTCTGGAAAACCATGAAAACTATCCAGATAACTCGCTGTGCAAATGAAGGTCCATATTTGACCGGTCGGCCACAGCTTGTGATTGGTCAGCCACAGCCAGTGACTGATCAGTGATACCTATTTCAGTACAGTTTGAAGTCTCTTCAACTATTAAAAGACTATTCTAATGCATGTGTTGTGATTGTAGGAACGAGACGGAGACTTCACTGATTTGATGCCTTAAAGAATCACTTTCTACACATTGAAGACCAAAAGATCAAGTGCTAGAAGAAGGAAGAAATAAGCAAGGGAGAAAGAGAAAAAAGGAAGAAGAAAAGTGTAAGAAGAATGCACTAACGATCGGTCGTCCTGACCAGTCGACCATGGCCCATGACCGGTCGTCCGACCAGTCCGAAAATCAAATCAGAAGCCCCCATGCTGCCAAACCTGCTAGATGAAAAATACAAAAAATCGACCGGTCGTCTGACCAATCGGCCACCACCGACGACCGGTCGTATTCTATGGAGCATTGAAGTATTTTTTGAAAAGCTTGCTAGACTATTTTTGAGGTTTTACAACCGGTCGTCCGACCGGTCGACTACGTAACAGAGCTTGTTCTATAAGCTTCGAAATTTTCTACGCTGCGTAACTCTTGCACAAATCTGGAGCTTTCTAGGGTGATGGAGTGTATAATCTATAAAAGGGAACCTAGGGTCCTCGTCTAAACTCATCTTAGAAGAGATTGGAAGTCATGGGAAGTGAAGGAGAGCATCGTGGAGCGTTCGCAACTCTGCCGACTTCGAGTTTTCTAGTTTTTCATGTTTCTATTTAATTTTTCTTTTGATTCTAGTTATAGTATGACAATGCTCAGTTAGAATCTCTCAGCTAAGGCTGAGAGATGAAGCTTGTAGCCAATTTTATGTTTAATTCGTTTTGAGTCAAGTACCTTTACTTTAAGTTTGGATTTTGAATGTTCTAGTTTGAATAAAGTTGGTTGTTTTAGAAGTTTTATAGAGTTCATGTGCTCCGGACATGAGTTGCTTTTAATTCTCTGAGATTGCCATGTTACTTGATTAGATTCAAATTATGGTAACCCTTGAGCATGCCATAGTCCATATGCATGGTTGTTACTCCGAAGGCTACATATTTGAATGCTATGTGTTTGAATAGGACTAGAACTTGAATTCCTAACTTAAGTGGGATTGTATGTGCTTCAATGCTTTATTTTCCAACTAGATGAGAGATAGAACTTTGAATCTAGTTGTTTTCTATTCTTAGATGAAGGAATTAACATGAGATTACTACAAGTGGATCCTTAAAGCCTTAGTTTTCTCTCTCATATTAATCAGATTTTTCTCTTAAATTACTGTTTAGTGTTAGATTTCATAATTGAAATTCTCAACTATTTTAATTCAAAGTTGCTGGAATAGCTTAGAATTGTTTACCTAATTCCTTGTGGATCGACCTCGGTCTTATCGAGAATTATTACTACATTGCAGCCTTGCACTTAAGGTGGGCGAATAAGCGCCCACCATTAAAAACTTCTTGGGGCCACAAAAGTTTTAGATCAAGCTAATATTTGTGTTTTCCCTTCATCCAGGAATGTGTGACCTAATCAACAGTTTGACATCATGGGCCTTAGGAAGTTTTTAATGGTGGGTGACAATCACCACTGTTTTCATGTGACGCGGTTCACTTGAGACTTGAATTTGCCTCATTTTTTGGACTATACCCTAAAATGATATGAAAAAATGGATGGACAGTATGGATAAACACATAAATCATGGTGGGGCCCATAGAGCACCGACTAGTATTCACATCATTGGTAGCCGATCCTTCGTTCCATCTTTTCCGTACGTGGATTGGGGTACTCCCCTCACTATCTAGGAACGGACAGGTGATCTGAGTGGCCATCGTGATCTATTAATTTTATTTGCATTGTCCATCCATTTCTCCATATCGTTTTAGGATATGAGCTCAAAAATGAAGCAGATCTAAGGCTCAAGTGGACCACCACATATGAAGTAGCAGGGTGGCCGTTGAAACCTTCCTGGCGCCCACTGTGATGGTTAATTGCCATCTCACCTATTCATGAGGTCACAATAGACCTGGATGAAGGGAAAACACAAATATCAGCTTCCAAAACTTCGGTAGTCTCCAGGAAGTTTTCAACGAAAAACGTTTAACCCCCATTGTGTGGTCCACTTGAGCCTTTGATCTGACTATTTTTAAGCTTATATGGTAAATGACATGGAAAAATGGATGGACGGTGTGAGTAAAACTCATTAATCAAGGTGGCCCTCAAATCCTTTGTCCGTTACTAGCTAGAGACCAGCAGGATAGTACCCAATTCGCACCCATCTTTCCCTCCTTGGAGGCTGTTCGCTTCCCTAAGTGTAGGGTTGCGATGTAGTAATAATCTCGGTAAGATCGAGGTCGATCCACAGTGACTAACTCAGAATTCACAAGACTACTTGAAAACTTCTAAAATTGCGTAACCCCTTACGTAGCTTACGTAGACAGGTCTGATTGATCGGAAGCTCCATTCGATTGATCAGAATGTAGTTTCCGATTGATTGTAGATCGACCGATTGATAGTAAAAGAGTCCAGAGAGTTGCTTTTTTCTACCACTTCTTCCAATTGATCGGACATGATTCTGATTGATCGGACACCTCTCTTCGATTGATCGGAGATGTGCGATTGATCGAAAATATGTCTAGAGAGTTTTTCATAAATCTGGTTTTTCTGATAAGTCCGATGGGTGGTTCGATCGATCAGAGATCCATCAGAACACACTCCAATTGATCGGGGACCTATCAGCGATCCATCGGAAATGCTTGTTTCTTCAATTTCTTCTGCTTTCTCTTCTGCAGATCTTCTTTGCTTGATTTCTTCCTCTCCTTCTTCCTTTCCTTGACTCTTTAATGACCCTTTGTAGTGTCCTTTAATGTCTAAATGGTGAGGTTTCTCTCTTATTCCTACAATCACAAAACCATGCATTAGGTAGGACTTTAAACGTATAGATCGTGCATAGTTAGTAATGAAATGGGGTTAGAATAAACACATTTAAGAGCTCAACACACCCCAACCAGCATTTCTAGTCCCAAGAAAAACATGCGTGAAACAAATCCATCCTTTAAAACTCAACTTTCTCTTAGAAACATTCTTTTATAAAATCTAAAACATATAAGTATAAATTTAAGAGATAATCAACAATAGAAATTGAAATCTTAAACCCTCCAAATACCGTAAATGTCCTATATTGAATTCCCACCAATTTATTGACAAATAGAAGATCAATTCAAATGTGGTCTAGTGTGCAAAGTGAATGCTCATTTCATGACTTCAGGGATTACCTTCTCCATAAATCAATCAAACTGAAAATCCAAAGTGTACAGATCAACAACAAGCCTATGACAAGAAATTGCCTTACCGTTCCTTCAACGGCTTTCACACTACTTCCTATTTTCAGCTTAGGTTACGGGTAAACCTTCCCTTGGTTAGTTATAGGTAGCCCTTTTCGAAAATTTTCAACAAATCTTCAATAATGACCAAACTTTCTTTCTTTTTTACACATTAAATAGTGTTTGGGCTCAAATTTGCACCTATGGTAAAACAACATCCCGCGGTCCATCTACAATGATTTGAATCAATTTCGAGATCAGAAAAACCCGAAAAACACCAATGCAACCCTAACCACGTGGTAGTGGCCAAAACCTGTAAACAGCATTTTGGAGCAGAACCGGACATGCGGGCCATCACCAAGTGATTTGGAACATCCTAAAACCCTTTACCTGCAAGTTTCAAAGTCACGCGACGCGTATCTTTACCTCCGCACCTTGAAATGCGTTTCACCCCTGTCCGAAGCTAACAAAAAAGGGTTTGAAAGCCTACAACTATCATTTCAGAGTGGATCCGGACATCCATACCACTGCCAAATGATCTAGATCATCCCAAAACCCTTAAATAGTAAGTTTAAAGTCCTTACAGTCCGTATTTCCATGTGCGCTCTTCTTAGAACAATGTTCCTATACGAAGAGCCGACCTGAGGCTCCAAATTAGGAAGTAGCAAAATTTGCAATATCTGGACCTCCACACCCCATCCCGTTCATTCAGGAGGTCAATCCCAACCTAAAAGTGGCTTGATGACTGTGACCGCAAGTCAAGAAAAGGTAGCTGTCCTCTGGAGGTTTCCCATTGGAGCCTGAAATTCTGAAAAAATCTAAGTCTGGAAGCTATCTTTCTCTCACAAAGTGTAGAGATTGAAATTTGGCTAAGAGAAAGTGAGAATTTCCAAGAGGGACATGCGCCCAGCCTTCCACCACATGTGCCCGCAACGCATACTCGAAAGAAAATGATTCAAGCACTTTCTCGGAAACTGCCCGAAAAATCCGCCGGAAATGACATGCGCCTGGCTTGAAATCACATGCGCTCAAACCCTTGTGCTTGACACTTCCGCCCAGCACATGCACTGGTAAACGCTCCAAAAAGACATGCGCCGAGAAATACCCGTCGGATCGAACCCGAACCCGATTGCATTGTTATAAATAGCAGGTCCGCCTGATGACATGTATCAACATCATCCCCTTCTGACCTCAGAGTGATGCAAGAGGTAGATGCGCCCGCTTCGTTATCTCTAGCCGGATGCCTTGGCCGAAATGGATTCCCTCGCTGAAATCCCTCGTCGGAAAGGGATTTCCCCGTCGGAACCCTAAAATGCATTACCGTCGGATAATTCCCTCGCCGGAATCCCTCTCCAGAATCCCTCTTCGAAAATGGATATCCCTCGACAGAAACAAGTGCAAGGGAGAAATCCTGGAAATTTCACTAAGTAGTGGGACTTTCCCCACTTTGCAGAGGGATATGCGCCCACTTTTCTTCGCTGGAATTGCAAAAATGCACTAAGTGCAAATCCCACATGCACCCACTCGTTGGAAGCTCGAAAAGTGCAAAAATGCACTAAGTGCAAATCCCACTTGCGCCCACTATTTGGGATTGGGTGCATGGGCAATGCCCCATGCGTCTGGAACTCCGAAACTCTCTCTCTTTATGTACATAGGGCACATGCGCCCACTACCCATTTTGAAACACCACATGTGCCCACATCCACCCCCCATGTGCCTGGACGTTGGTTGGGGGGTGGAACTTCCACAGTGTGGCCCGCCTTAGATTGGGATCGGTTTTCGATCAAATTGCTTCTCTTGGATGCATGCTGACAAGATCTATCCATCCCCCGATCAAATTCTCCAGCGGTCAGCGATAAATGGCCCAAATCAGTGTTTTGATTAAAAAAAAAAGACCAACACTTAGCCAATTTGGCAACTTCGAAAATCCTTCCGAAAGAGCCGGAAACGGCTGAAATCGATGAGAATTGGACGGAATTGGACTGATCCCGAGAGGGAAACTTCTCTTCTTTGTGACATGATACACCATAATCATGCATCGCGATGAGGCTATCCGATCTTAGGACCCTCGAATACCCTAATTAAGCGGTCAGCAGGCCTAGTACTTAGTCATTTTCAGCCCTGGGTCATTTTCAGCCCTGGGAAGTGCCCTGTCGACTCGAAAATCGACTTGCGCTAAGCAAATCAAAATGCGATCGTATTGTGACCCTCGTGGACATGATCCATCCCTGTTAAAAGATGATCATTGATGGTATTCGTCGAATGCCCCGATCATACAGCAAACAGGTCCACTGCTTAGTCATTTTCAACCCTAGGAAGTGCCCTGATTGCCCAAAAATCGACTAATGCCAAATGAAATCAATCGCGATCTCAAAGATGCTGAGGCAAAGCTAAAGCATTCAGGCTATGAAACAGCTGAGTTAAACATTTATGAGGCATCGATCCTCATCATTCATCAGAAATTGGCATGTACGGGCACCCATCGGACCCGATGTTTAGCCACTTACAGGCATAAAAAACAGTCGATCCAGCCCATTGAATTTGAATCCTCAAAGGATCTTGGCTTGATAAAGCCCATTCGATCTCAAATAGATCATCAGAAAGTACTCAGAAGAAGGAATGTTCTCGAAGACAGGTCGCCCAACTCCAAGAAGAAACACATTTACTTTACTGTACAAAGCTCAATTCATCCTAGATAAAGGTCCAAGGCTAAACCTAAGGGATTATGGTTACCACAAGAAACCATAAACAAAAGAGTTCTAACAAAGCTTGAAACATATTGCTATGGATTGTCACTATGAAAAAGACAGTCGACGCCCTACCCATCGACAACGGGTCCGTCAGTTGAGCTGATGAGGCAGTTGCGGAGTGCTTTCCTAAGGTCACCCGTTATAAAAATATGGGCGTGGGCCTTAAGTTATGTCGACTAACATTTTGATGCTCGTGTATTTCAGAGGCCAATGGCTCAAAGTTGCACCACTCTATTAAAAACCTCGCTCAGGAAGTTACAGAGTGCCTTCCTAAGGTCACCCGTTATATACGGGCGCGGGCCTTGGGTCGTGCTGACCAACATTCGATGCTCATGTATTCGAGAGGACTATGGCCCAAAGTTGCACCACTCGATAAAATCCTGACAGTCTCTCAACCCGGACAATTCGAAAGAAAATGGGACATAAACATCCAACTTGTCTAGAAAAGTGGCTCAGTCCATAATAAGAAATCAAATAGGTCTCTACAACTATGATCTCAAGACCATAATCCCCGGCAGATTAGTCTTTTGCCTTCTAATTAAGGGTGATCAACCACTAATGTAATTAAAGGCTCGTGACCAGTATCACAGCCTGGAATGTAAAAGATCTCAGAATATTTGGAATAAAATTCGCCTTGCGATACTTCTCTTGTGTACATTTTGTGATTGCTTATGATTGTCTATGAATGTCTCTATACTCAGAATTCCCCAAGAATAATGAAATACATGAAAAACTGCCCTTCCGAGCATTTTTCTAGTTTTAACAGATAAGATTTTTAGAAATCCATATCTTTCGTTCTTCTCTTTTCTTTTTTTTTTCAAGAACAAGGATGGACAAAATTTTCTGACTTGGTTTCTCAACACCTTAAATCATAGTCTAATCAATCCACAAATCTAACAATCCCCTTCATTATGAAAATCATGTGATATGAACTAGATTCAAAGTGTTCAAAATTTCTATCAATCATTTAATATGGGAATTCATATAGAAATCTACTTTATTTAAAATAAGTCACGGATTTCAAAATCACAATGCTTCATCTCTCTTCCTTTTATACTCATATTATCTAAAGTACATAGAAACAATGTTTTCCAAGAGAGTTTCAAAATTTCAGCGATTTGAAAATTTTCTACATGATTGCTCGAAATACACAAAATACTAGATGATTGAATCTCACCCCAACCAAATCTTACATTGTCCTCAATGTAACAAGATGTGAATGCAATGATAACATAAGAGCACTGATAAAAGTAAGAGGAGTGAGGAATGATAGTACCTGAGAGAGCAAACGTTGAAATTCTACCTCCTTCTAACAAACCTACTGAAAAATAAATAACGCAAAAGCAACAAAATCCTAATCCTAAATTGCTCTATACCTCCATCAGACTAGGAGATCAAGTATCCTGATACACAGGATCAGTAAGAGGTATGGACATACCTTCTGAGGGAAAGTTCTCAAAGAACGGTTTTAGACATTGACCATTAGCTTTGAAGATGTTACCGTTCCTTGGATTTAACAACTCGATAGTCCCGTATGGATAGACAGTTTTCACAATGAAGGGACTACTCCATCGAGATCTTAATTTTTCCGAAAATAAATGTAACCGAGAATTATATATACACTACCAGAAAATGACTTTTTTTGTCGTCGGCAAAGCCCTTTGCCGACGGCTTTTGGCCGTTGAGAAAGGGGGCGTCACCGTTTCTTTCCGATGGTTATGGGCCGTTAGAAATTCCCACGGTGATAAGCCGTCGGTCGACCGTCGGAAATTCCGACGGTGATGAGCCGTCGGTAATTTTGATGGTTCAAGCCGTTGCAAATTCTGACGGGGATGGGCCCTCACAAATTCCGACGGTTCATGACCGTCAGTGTTGCTTTAGCATATACAAAAAAAGCCATCAACGTTTGAGCATGGCCACAACAACAAATAGTTGGCTGTCTCTTATGGATTGACTGTTGACATTAGAAGATAAATGTGCTCCGAAAAATGAATGCCAAGCAATCATTTTTCCTCGTCTCCTAACATCAACAGCTGATTCATTAGAGACTGTGCCAGCCATCTGTTGCTGTGGCCATTAAGCTCAAACATTGACGGCTCAGTCATTGAAAACCTGCAGGAGAGAAGTGAAAATAAATAAACATCATATAAAAGTGGATTTAGAAAGAGATGAAAAGAAATTTCTAAGCAGTAGAAGATAAATTTTATAGGATAAACAATCTGTAACCACCATTATGTTGCCCTCGATGACAATTAAGAAAGATTAATTTACATCCTACTTGTGACCACCACCATAAAAAATACAAAAACAATTCACAGTTAAAATCAGAAATAGTTCTACAGTTTATTACATTGTAGATGTACTGTTAGATGCAATATCTAATCGAGTTCTTTGTTACCTATTCTGCTACAACTACATAAAATGATAATTCTATTTTCCAAACAGGGCAACAAAACAAGTATAACATGAGATGATAAGTTATCAGATTATGTGCAGCCAAATGAACAAATATATGCACACATATGACCTACCAAAATAATCTACATTTAGGCTTAAGAGTGCTTCTCTTTGAAAATCATCTGAACCCTAGAAAAAAAATGATAAAAACTTTAGTTGTACAAGCTTGCCAATGCCCAAAAACACACTCCAAAGTAACCAAAAGCAGCAGGAACATTGCCTATGTTGTTAAATCAAATACATGAAAATAGGTACCTAATCTCAGTCTTCTAATGACCATATGCATTCAACTTCCAAAACTAACAACCCATATTTAAAAGAACAAAGAACACAGTCACAGAGGAAGAAGAAAAAAAATTAAAAAAAAAAACAAAAGGGAAAAAATAAAAATATATAACAAAGTGCAATTAAATCTTGTATCATGGTACTAATTTTTTTTACCTGCATACATACCTGCATGTTGTTGTATCTGTTAGAGGTCTTGAAGCAGACAAGACATGAGAACTGTGTAGGGCCGATGAGGATCTGAGAAGGTGTAGGTATCCAGTACTAACCCTTGTTGAGAGTGGTTGTAGGGTAGTGCCCTGAAACAAGACCTTCTCCTTGTGGTTACAACACAATCCAATTAGATGACACAAAGAAATCATATAGACTAGCCTAACAAACCAAGCAAGCAGCAAGCCCCATGATCTCTATTTCCTTACAATTTCATAGTTGTGATCAGTATATAAGGTGGCAGTGCACATGTGCAACTGTGCCAGGCAGAGTGGCATGATCTAGTTATGGGTAAAAACAGATGGGTTTATGTAAGTCAATACAGTGTCATGTTTGCTATTTTACCTTCTAAAGCTCATCATGTACAGCAACATTTTCTCTTGCATATTACAAAACACGACAACAACTAAGAGGTGAGAACATTTGACAGTATGATCAAGCAAGATATTTCCATGCAAGCTGATCTTGTGATCTTTAAAAGTTACAATGAGAACAGAAATGGGTATAGGAAGCATAGTGATGCTAAAGAAGTTTTGATCTTTAAAAGTTACAATTGGTTAAGAAGTTTTTTTTTTTTAGAAAGTTGCCCCTTATTCTCATGATGCTAAAGAACACATCTTAGATTAGATTAAATAGTTCGACAGGCAAAAGTCCCTTCCATCATTAAACCAGAAATACAATGTGAACCGCAAAAGGCAAGAGAAGATTCCTATAATTCACATATGGGAACCAAATGTAACCAAACTAACTCAAAATGATGTGCATATTGTAACCTCCAGTCATAATACAGCTTGGGTTCTCGGAAATAAGAACTGAAAACTCTTTCATGAATCACATAGGCTACATTTGGATTCTTCATTGAAATGAATGGGAAAATCAGTTCGGTTAAGCGGAAAATCAGTAATTACCTTTCTTGGTATTCATATTGATGAACTACGCTCTATGGCAATTGGATCACTTTCAAATTAGGACTTGTAAACAAATAGCTCCACTTGAAATTTGTATCTGCTTCATTTTTGGAACCAAGCTTCTAGGTATGTGCTATGCCAAAAGACTAGATGGCAAATAGCATACCGCCATTTTCGACAAATACATGAGGCCCTCCCTAAGCTGTATGGAGTTATTCGCGTGAAGACCTGGTTATGAACCTCGATCAAAGCAATAAATTATGAAATGAAATCATCAAAAAAAAAAATTATGAAATGAAATCATCAAAAAAAAAGGAAAAAAAAGAAAGCAAAAAGACTGTTTGGAGTGTAGACATTTGTAGGCTATAATCAACTGGTTATTGCAAAAGCACCTCAAATCTCAACAATTTCTTAAAAAGATGGGGAAGTTAGAAGACTCCTAGACATGCATGTTCCCATTCCCTAACTGAATTCCACATCCCAATTACACATGGATGCACATTCAATATTGACCGATAGAACATAATTTCACATCCCAATTACACATGGATGCGCATAATCAAGGTGGGCCCCACGGTAGGGGAAACACCCATGATGTTATGTGGGTAACAGCCAATGAAATGGGCTATACCCCCACCGGGATGCATGCGGTTTGGCTAATGACCCTGGTCGATGCTCTATAGGACCCGCCATAATGTATGTATTTCATCCAGGTTGTCCATCCATTTTTACAAATCATTTTATGGTATGAACAAAAAAATGACATAGATCCCAATATCAAGTAGACCACATCATAGGAAACAGTGTTGATTGTCCCACCATAAAAACCTTCTTGGTGTCCACACAAGTTTTACATCAAGCTGATACTTGTTTTTTTTTTTTTCCTTAATCTAGGTCTGTTTGACCTAACCAATAGGTTGGATGTCAAATAAACATTACAGTGAGCCTTAAGAGGCTTTTAATGGTGGAAATTCAATCACTACTATTTTCCTGTGGTGTGATCCACCTGAGATTTATATTTGCCTCATTTTTAGGATCAAGCCTTAAAATGATCTCAAAAAATGAATGAGCCGAGTGGATAAAACACATACATCATGGTGGGGCCCATAGAGCACCGACCGCTATCCACGTGGCTAGTGTCAGCGTCACTAGCCAAACTGCGTCTAGGGACGGACGAGACAGGTAAGAGACTGATGATCCAGTAGATGGTCTGGTGGGGCCCATAGTGATGAAGTGGTTTATCCACTGTGTCCATCCATTTTGAAAGATTATTCTAAGGAGGGATCCAAAAAATATGAGGCATATTTAACTTGCAAGTGGACCCCACCACAATCAATGGTAGAAGGGTTGCCGACAGCTTTTAGCCGTCTGTAAAAAAAGGTGGGACCGTCGGGAAAAGTCATTTTGTAGTGGGATTCGCAGACGGCTAATACACCATTTGTCGACGACTATCGACCGTCAGAAATTCCGACGGCCAAAAGCCATCGGTGAAAAGGGCGAGGCCGTTGGGGAAAAGTCATTTTTCTGGTAGTGATAAGGACCTTTTGATTGGTCGTGCAAGTCTTACGAAGGATGTTCTTATCATGGAACACCTTTGTCTTTTCCTTATAAATTCTCGCATTCTCATATGCCTCATTCTAGAGCTCTGCAAGTTTATTCAATTGAAGTTTGTGCAGCGAGCTTGCTTTGTCAGAATCGAAATTTATCTTCTTTATCGCCCAATATGCCCTATGTTTCAACTCCACCGGCAAGTGACAAGCTTTCCCATAGACAAGTTTATAGAAGGACATTCCAATGAGGGTCTTGAAAGCTATACGGTAAGCCCAGAACGCATTGGTAAGTCGAAGCGACTAGTCTTTGCGATCTGGGTTCACTATTTTCTCTAAAATGTGTTTGATTTCCCTATTGGATATCTCATCTTGTCCACTTGTTTGCGAATGGTAGGGAGTGCTCACTTTATGATTAACATCAGTATTTCTTCATTAATGGTTCAAATGGTCGGTTACAGAAGTGAGACCCTCCATCACTGATAATGACTCGTGCTGTTCCAAGCTGAGAAATGATGTTTTCTTTTAAAAATCTAATAACTGTTTTATGGTCATTGTTCTAGCATGGAATTCGCCTCGACCCATTTTGAAACATAATCAACGGCAATGTAAAATATATAAATTTTCAAAAGAAGATGGGAATGGACCCATGAAATCAATGCCCCAACAATAAAAAATTTCAATTGGTGAGATGGGATTGAGTGACATCATATTTCTACGGAATATTCCTCCTAATTTTTGACAAGGCACACACGCCTTACAAAAGTCATGAGTATCCTTGAACATGGTGGGCCAATAAAACCCATATTGTAGAATTTTGGTCGTAGCCTTCTTAGCCGAGAAGTGGCCACCACACGCTTGCGAATGACAGAAGGAGATGATACTGTGTTGCTTACTATCTAGCACACATCTCCTTATAATATGATCGGGACAGCACTTGAACAAGTACAGGTCGTCCCACAGAAATTTTCTTACCTCGCTGAAGAACTTATCCTTATCTTGCTTTTTCCAATGTGTTGGAATGGTACTTGTAGAAAGATAGTTAGCAATGTCCACATACCATGATAATTGGGAGACTTTGAAAAGTTGTTCATCAGAGAACATGTCATTAATCGCAATTGTCTCAGGGGAATTGGTGAGAACAAGTCTAGAGAGATGGTCAGCCACTACGTTTTCTACTTTCTTTTTATCTCGTATTTCTATGTCAAATTCTTGGAGTAAGAGGATCCATCGCAACAAGCGCGACTTAGCATCGTTATTAGAAAGAAGGTACTTAAGCGCGGCATAATCGGTAAATATTATGATCTTGGATCTGATCAAGTAAGACCTAAACTTGTCTAAAGAAAATACTACGGCCAAGAGTTCCTTTTCCGTAGTGGTGTAATTCGCTTGAGCCGATTTTAGAGTTCTACTTGCATAGTAGATGATGTATGGCTTCTTCTCTTTTCTCTGGCCTAACATTGCCCCAATAGCGTAGTCACTAGCATTGCACATAATTTCAAAAGGAAGGATCCAATCAGGTGGTTGCATTATGGGAGCACATGTCAACATACCTTTAAGTTTGACAAAGGCATTTTGACAATCCTCATTCCACTTGAATGAGTTTTCCTTTTGAAGGAGATTACATAAAGGACGAGAGAGGGAACTAAAGTCCTTTATGAACCTTCTATAAAATTTGGCGTGTCCTAAGAAGGACTACACATCTCGTACGCTCTTAGGTGGTGGGAGGTTAGAGATAAGATGAATTTTAGCTTTGTCCACCTCGATTCCTTTTTCAAAGATAATGTGACTAAGGACTATTCCCTTTTGAATCATAAAGTGACATTTCTCCAAATTAAACTCGAGGTTCTTCTCTTCACATCTTTTTAACACTGTTTTTAAGTGCCCAAGGCACTCATCAAAGTCACAACCAATACTGAGAAGTCGTCATGAAGACTTCAAGAATCCTCCCCACCATATCAGAAAAATATTCAACATACAACGTTGAAAAGTGGTAGGGGCATTGCACAATCCAAGCGGCATCCTTTGATAGGAAAAAGTGGCGAATAGACATGTGAATATTTTCTCTTGGTCCTCTAGGGCGATCTTTATTTGGTTATACCCTGAATATCCATCGAGGAAGTAAAAATGGGAATGACCCACCAACCTTTCTAAGATTTGATCAACAAACGGTAAGGGGAATTGGTCTTTCCTCGTGACTGTGTTTAGCTTCCGGTAGTCAATGCACATTCTCCAACCAGTAGTGACCATGGTTGGCATGAGTTCATTATTGGCATTGGCTACGATGGTTATTCCAGATTTCTTAGGCATCACTTGAGTTGGACTCACCCATTGACTATCGGATATTGGGTAGATGATACCCACATCCAATAGTTTCAACACCTCGGCCTTAACCACCTCCTTCATGTTTGGATTGAGGTGTCTTTGTGGTTGTTTAGATGTCTTCGCATTCTCCTCAAGGTGTATGCGATGAGTACAAATCAGGGGGTCTATACCTTTGAGATCCAGCAATTGACTACCCAATGGCATTCTTATGCTCTTTTAGAGTGGCGATCAACCTACTCTCTTGTTCCTCATCCAAGTGGGAAGAAATCACCACCGAATATGTCTCATCTCGACCTAAATATAAATATTTCAAATCAGTAGGCAATGGTTTTAAGTCAGACTTCGGAGCCTTGATACTAGATGGAAGATGTTTGTTCTCAGTTATAGGTAAAGTCTTAAAATGTGTCTTCCATCTGTTAGTTTCAAATACCGGCACAGAGTCCAAAATTGCACCTATCTCTCGTACCATGTCGTCTTTAATCTCATGAGAGTGGGCTAAACATGCCTCTAAGGGATCAGAATAGAATGTTAAGAGGGGTGTATCTTTCACGAACGAGTCAATCAGATTTATTTCGTGGACCTCATCATCTCCATCCCGTAGTTGTTTGCATAAATAAAAAATATTTAGCTCGAGTGTCATATTTTCGAAGGACATTTATACCAGCCCGTTTCTACAATCAATAATTGCATTTGAAGTTGCTAAGAGAGGGCGGCCAAGTATGACGGGAATTTGAGCACTGGTACCAATCACAGGATGTGTATCCAAGACAATAAAATCAACTGGATAGTAGAATTTATCGACTTGGACAAGAGCATCTTCAATCATCCCTCTCAGTATACGAATAGATCTATCAGCAAGTTAGAGTGTGGTTTTGGTGGGTTTCAATTCACCTAAACCAAGTTGTTCATAGACCGAGTATGGGATGAGGTTAACACTTGCTCCCAAATCGAGTAAAGCTTGTTCGATCCGGTAGTTACGTATGATGCATGAGATGGTAGGACTACCCGAATCCTTGTATTTTTTGGGGTACCTCTTATTTGATGATGGCGCTCAAGTTCTCGGTCAAAAGTACTTTATTGTGTACATTGTGTTTCCTTTTGATCGTACAAAATTCCTTAAAAAATTTAGCATAAGATGGTATTTGTTTTATGCCATCCAACAACAGAATGTTGATCTTCACTTGCTTAAAAACCTCTAGAATTTCCAGATTTTTGTCTAAAGGTTTGGGTGAAATCAACCTTTGGGGAAATGGAGCAACCGACTCGTATTGCCTTTCCGGTTCTTTCTCTTGTGGAGTATTGTTAAAGCTATCATTCTTGTTGACATTTTTCGAATCATTAGGCTTTAGGGCCTTCACCAGATTAGATTTATCAATAGTTTTGTCACTCCATAAGGTGGTGATCACTTGAACATGTTCCATATGTTGGGAGGATGAGCTGGGATCTTGTATCTCGAATTGGTTTCTTGGGTTAGGGAGAGGTTGGACAGGAAGTGTGCCTTTCTCCCTAACACTAAGATGAGATTCAACCCTAGTCATTGAAGTTTTCAAATCAATGATGGCTTGAGATGTGTTTTGGTTAAATCTTAGTTGTTCTTGCATAAACCCATCAATTTTCAAAGAATTTGTCTTGTTTATTCAGCTTGAACCGACACGAATGCACCCAACATCTCCTTAAGCGTAGCTTTTGGTGTGATTCCTAGAGATGGACCTAGTAAAGGTTGAGCTTGAGGGGTCTTGTTTGCATTTGCAGTTGGTCAATTCCTCCAATTGAAGTTAGGATGGTTCTTCCAACTTGAATTGTACGTGTTTGAGTTTGGAGCACTAAATAGTCATTGATAATTGTCTATGGCATTAGATTATTCTTGCAAAACTTCTTGAAACGCAGGAATTGTAGGATAATCCTGTGTTTCATGTTGATTTTTGGCACAAATTCCACAAACACTATCAACTTCGTTTGAATTAATCGTCTCTCCTTTCTTCAATTCCATGGCCTCAATTTTTCTTGTGAGGCTAGCCACACGTGCACTTATATTGTCTTCTTCTGTGAGAACATAAATTCCCCATTTTTCTCTTTGTTGGCTTGTCTTAGGTTTGCTGGTTTAGATGTATCCCAAGATTGTGCATTCTCGGCTAAGATATCAAAATAGTCACATGTTTCCTCAGCTTCCTTATTCATGAATTCCCCATTACACATCATCTCTACGAATTTGGCGCATGGGTGAAGTTAGTCCTTCATAGAAAAAGCTTATTACCTGCCAACTTTTGTAGCCATGATGTGGACATGTATTCAATAAATCTTTGAACCTCTCCTAACATTGGAAGAAGGTCTCGTCCTCTTTTTGAGTGAAATTCATGATTAAGCGCCTCAGCATGATTGTTTTATGAATAGTGAAAATCTTTTTAATGAATTCCCTAGTCATTTCAGTCCATGTACCAATTGATCTTGGCTTTAATGCATGAAGCCAAGCCTTAGCTTTCTCTTTAAGGGAAAAAGGAAATAACTTAAGTCGCACAATATCATCTGTTACGTTTGCGAAGTACAACGTGGTTATCACCTCATCAAATTACTTAAGATGTTGATACGCACTTTCACTGTCTAATTCATGGAATTTGGGAAGGAGTTGGATTACTCTCAGTTTAAGATCAATATTTCCTGCATTGTATGAAAAGATTATGCACAAGGGAGTGCTTGCTCTTACTGGTTGCAAGTAATCATGTAGAGTTTTAGGTCGATGAACATTCTTAACTTCGTTCTCTCCTATTTTAGTTTGATTTTGGCCCATATTTTGGTTGGACCTTGGATCGGTTTGATTTTCAGCCATACTTTTAAAAAAGATTTGAAAATCTAAACATTTCTTAACGCGTGGCTCCTTATCAATCCCTTCAACAATTCCTCCTTCGCTAATCAATCGATTATTTGAATCCCTAACCTAATGTGGCATGTAAATTCCAGAAAAATAAAAAAACTAAAAAGAGTTAGAAAAACCTGATTTGTAGTAACTACAACTCCGAGAATCCTGCAAAAACAAAACAAAACAAAACAAAACAAACTAAGTTAGTAAAAGAATCCTAAAAATTTCAAGTCAAAACTAATTTCAGAAATTCTATAAAAACTGTTAAAGTCTTCGGCAACGGCGCTAAAAACTTGTTCGCTTCCCCAAGTGTAGGGTTGTGATGTAGTAATAATCTTGGTAAGACCGAGGTCGATTTACGAAGACTAACTTAGGAATTCACAAAACTACTTCCAATAGTCTCTAATTGAAATCAAACTAAATAGATTTGGAAATTGAATGTAGATGAATAATCATTAATTATAAGTGAATGTAAACAATATAAAACAAGCACTAGGGTGACAAGGATCCACTTATAGCTATCCTTGATGAATAATTCGCTATGGTTTCTCAATTACACAACTAAAATCGAAATCAAAACCTATCTAGCCGGATTATAGAGTGGTTATATCATTAAAAAAATCTATCATATGCGTTGTTCATTAACATGATTCCCTCAATTCAAGTTAGGACTTAAGCACACTCAATTGTATAGGTCAATCCTAGTTCCAATAGATTAAGATCACAACTATGATAATCATCAAACCCTGTCATAAATCTTAACTAATATCATAATTTGGACTTGATTCAAATCATATAAACAAGCAACACAAAATTCAGAATTTCTCAAAAAAAAAAGAAGATAGAACTTTGGTTTGAAGTTCCCACATGAATATCCAAGTCTAGAGCTTCTTAAATCTGATTCCTCGGAGCATACAGGTCTAGATCTTTGCAAAACAACTAAGTAATAAGTATAGTTCTTCCAAACATCCATGAGCCATCATAAGATTAAGAAAAACTAATTTAAACTTCATTCAAACTTAAGCAAACCAATGTTCAATATTAAAATTCAATCCATGAAACCCTAAAACGAATAAAGCATCGTGGATAAATTATAATCTTCACCTCTTAGCCTCGGCTAAGAGGTT
The DNA here is from genome assembly GCA_003013855.2 of Liriodendron chinense. NCBI lineage: Eukaryota > Viridiplantae > Streptophyta > Magnoliopsida > Magnoliales > Magnoliaceae > Liriodendron > Liriodendron chinense. The sequence goes on from PVNU02000151.1 coordinate 206,454, forward strand.
TAGCTACTCATGATAAAAGAAAACATGAAAGATAATTAAAACATTAAAACTAGAAAGAAAACTAGAAAGAGGGAGTTGTAGAACTCCGATTCCATCCTTCTCCGCCTCCCACTATAGTAGATCTCTCCTAAGATAGGTTAGGAATGTCGTAGAAGTCTCCTTTTATAGCACAAGTCCGCCTCTTGCTTGGAAACTTCTAGAATTGCGTAACCCCTTACGCAACTTATGCAGACAGGTCCGATTGATTGAAGCTCCCTCCGATTGTTCAGAATGTAGTATCCGATTGATCGTAAAAGAGTTTAGAGAGTTGCTATTTTCCACCACTTATTCTGATTGATCAGACATGATTCTGATTGATCAGACACCTCTCTTCGATTGATTGGTGATGTGCTTACTGATCGGAAATATGCCTAGAGAGTTTTTCATAAATCTGGTTTTTTTTGTAAGTCCGATGAATGGTCCGATCGATCAGAGATCCATCGGAACACACTTCGATTGATCGGGGACCTGTCGGTGATCCATCGAAAATGCATGTTTCTTCAATTTCTTCTGCTTTCTATTCGGATCTTCTTTTCTTGATTTCTTCCTCTCCTTCTTCCTTTCCTTGACTCTTCAATGACCCTTTGAAGTATCCTTTAATGTCCAAATGGTGAGGTTTCTCTCTTATTCCTACAATCACAAAACCATGCATTAGGTAAGACTTTAAACGTATAAATCATGCATAGTTAGTGGTGCAATGGGGGTTAGAATAAACACATTTAAGAGCTCAATAGAGGCACATTAGCTGGTGTTGCTAGTGAATGAATTAGGTGTCACCCTGACCGTGTGTCCCACCCGATGTATGTATTGAATATCCACGCGGTCCAGTCATTTTTACAGCTCATTTTAGGTCATTACTCCTAAAATGAAGGAGATCCATTTCTCAGGCGAAACTTACCAAAGTAAATATTGGAGATTGATTATGAAGAACTTGTTATGGTTTACAAAAGTTTTAGTTCACCTTGATATTTATTTTTCCCCTTCATCCTGATATTTGTTTTTCTCCTTCATCGAGGTCTATGTGACCTTATCAATAGGTTGGATGGAAAATAAACATTATGGTGGACATTATAGTGGGCTCCAGGATTATTTTAATGGTGAGCATTTGATCACCACTGTTTCCTATGGTGTGGTCTACTTGACCATTGGATTAGCTTGTTTGTTGAGATTATTACCTAAATTTGGTTGGGAAAATGGATGGATGGTGTGGATATACTACACATACATCAAAATGTGCCCCACAATCAGGGTCGCACCTTTCGGGTGAGGTCGATGCTGCACCTAATTGGCCCCCTTGTTGCCAAAACCACCTACCGATAGTGGTGTGGTGATGTGTTGGGCTCCGTGTGGCCCACCATGATGTATGTGTTTTCCATCCAACATGTCACGCAAACCTAAATAAAGGGAAAGACAAATATCAAATAAATCCAAAACTTTTGTGAGCCCCAAGAAGTTTTTAATGATGGGCGCTGAAATTGTGGTTTTACTGCTTATAAAGATACTTGGAGATATGCCTAATGTCCTAGAGGGAGGGAATAGGACTTTTTGAATTTTCAACACAATTTAAAAGCAATTTAAATCGATTACAACAACCACGATTATCGCAATAACATTCAAGGCCAATACATGTTCAATTTGCAAGAAGGACTATCATTGGCATTTTGTCAAATAGTTTGTATTCATGATTGACTAAGCTATTCCACAAGTTCACCACATAGCAATCATTCAATCTCACAATGCACAACGATATATAGTGGTTCGGTTTCCCTACTCCACTCCCAGTTCACGATCTCAACCTATGAGAACACCGAATTTCACTATAGTCATGGTTTTAAATCAGGTTAACCATCAACCTTAACATCCTATATTCTAGGACTGCGTTTACCATCCGCCGATGGCCCAATACAGGGACTTATCGAGTACGGATCTCAAACTCTTACCAATCCTAATCCAAGGATAGCTACGTACACTCTCGCCGGAGTTTTCCAATCCAGGGAATTTTAGCACAATGAATAGACTCTCAAATACTAGACATACCTAGACAGCTGAGCCTCGATTCGATGCCTTCAATGAGTAGCTTCAGCTCCTCTTTGTGCTTCCAAGATCAACTACCGTTGCAAATGATATGTGTATGATTATGCCAGGTAGTTGGGAGAGAGATGGTCAAGTTCCTCTTGCCTATTCAATGCAATGGTTATGTAAGAACTACCAAACTCAACATTCAATGGCGATAAAAGACCTCTAGATGAAGTTTCGATGGTAGGTCAGCCATGAATGCAAAGCGTGAGTTCATAGTTCAAACTAAGCTTTGAATACTCAATGATAAACCATTAATGACTAGGTTTGAATGATGAACTTAAGGGGCTTAAGAGCAAAGAGGGTAGGAAGAAGTGAGTAAAAGCTTTCTCACAATGCTCTTAATGGGTGTTGAATGTTTACAATTAAAGACCCCAAGATGTGCCTTTATAGAAGCCTAAATTCGAGCTCCAACGGATCTAAAACGGACACAACTGACCTGTCAGAAGGTGGCCCGACCAGTTGAACTGGTCGTGATTTAGAATAGAGAGTTGCTGGACATAGAATGGGTCTGTCCAACCAGTCAAGACCAGTCGGATGGCTGTCCAGTAAGAGGCAGTTTATTGACAATTGTTGCTGACCTCTCTGTGAGGTCTGTCTGACCAGTCATGTCCGATCGGAGGCCTCTCTAATCAACACAAAAAAAACTTCTCCAAGCTACTGACCTGTTCATGGTCTGTCTAACTAGTCACGACCGGTCGGCAGCCTTGGTACTTAGCAACTAAGCTGATTTTCAGCTAGTGACGATGGTGCTATGAGCCCAAGGTTTATATCATGTTTTTAGCACCTTGCCAGGTAGTAATCAAGCCTGATCAACATGAGCAATTTGGTTAAGAAGGAATGGTTTTAGATGGATTGATAATTTTGTCATTCATAGATGTTTTGGAATTCTTAAGGTTGACCTATGTGCAACTTACTTGAGATCTTGTTTTTGTTTGAGCTTGAGCAAGGGAAGCAGCATAGTCTTTAAGTTTTGAGCTTCAAATCTTCGAACGGGGCTCACAAGACAAGATGCGACTAGGTGGCATGACAATTGATAAAATATAGTGTACTAACAAGCGCTCAATGCCCATTGTTTCTTGTGGTGTGGTCCACCTAATATATGGATCTGACTCATTTTTGGGCTCATGTCGTAAAATGATATGGCAAACTGGATGGACGGCATGGATAAAGATATGTCATGGTGGGGCCCACAAGCATTGACTATAGCCGGTCTCTAAGTAATTAAGCTATATCATTAACTATGGGCATGTTTGTCATTTTATAAAGAAACTTTATGGAAATGAGATAAATGTAACGGAAGGTAGCCTTTGACAATTATCTTGATTAATGAGGTACCATAATGGAAATAGAATTTAGAAAAGCACCCCATGTAAATATGGTAATAATGAGGTACTATTTTATAAAATTCCCTTATTTTATTGTACGACGCTGGTTGAAGATTTCTTTGCCGTGTGCTACATAATTTACGGTCTTTGGCGTGTGCGAGAAAAAAATTTGCTACACCCACGTGTTAGCTACGCAAGTTACACCGGGTGTAGCAATGACTCCACCATGATGTATGTGTTATATCCACGCCGTCCATCCATTTGGTGAGATTATTTTAGGTCATGACACCGAAAATGAGGCAGATCTGAAGCTCAAGTGGCCCTCAATAAGTTTTTAATGGTTGGCGTTCAATCCCCACTATTTTCTGTGCTGGGTCCACTTGAGCTTTGGATCTGCCTCATTTTTGGTGTCATGCCCTAAAATCATCTCACCAAATGGATGGACGGCGTGGATATAAAACATACATCATGGTGGGTCAACGCTACTGCTGGTGTAGCTAGCGTAGCTAACTCGTGGGTCTTGCAAAATTTTTCTCGACGTGTGCTACATAATTTACAAATGAAGTCGCTCTTGCCGGCTGTAGTTTTTCTTCGTTTTATATTCTGTCGAGTAAAAGTTTAGGTATTTTGGATTTATGCCCTTGAATGATCTGGGCAAACTCTCTTGTAATCGGTCAAATAAAATTGTCATTTACGCGTGATAGATTGTCCACATCTCATATGGGACTCATCTTGCCAGGAGGTTTCCTGAATTTGGATTGATGCACATGAGCAGGGTTTACTATATTCTATCAAATCAAGACAACGGTTAAGTTCCGGTCTGTGAAATTACCCAGCTTAGATCTACCACCATCTGACCCATTAAACAAAAGGCTCAGCCTCTTTTGACAAGACATCGGCGATTTTTAACTTGACGCAATCACACAAGACATCCTTTCAACTTGGCTCAGCCCATTTGCTCTCTGTACACAGTAGATGGTGGTTTCCACCAGGATCTTTATGAACAGCCCATGAGGCAATGGATAAGGAGACCGTCAATATTTAAATAATAAAAAAAGAAAAAGAAAAGAAAAACTTAAATGGTCAAAAGGGTTGAATCCTCCGACCTAATGAGAATTCTTTTTGTTCTTAGATTCAGTGGCTAGATTAGGCTGTATTTCCAACGGGTCATTTCCACTTTCCGAGAGTAATACTTGCAATTCAATCAAAGAGTGTGTTATGGGAATATCCCGTGCGGAACCGATAAGGAGAACAGCTCATGGGCCCAAGCTTAGATTCATTAGCTCAGCTACCTGCGTTGTCCACCCTCTGTAAGGAAGAGAGTTAAGGAACATAACCGAGCTGACCTACCGGGTCGGCCTCAGCGCCAATTAGGCCAGATATTCAAGAGCAGACTTAGGTTAGCTCTTCTGACATTTCAGCCGACCTAATCATCAGATCGGCCTGCCTTTCTGCGACCACTGACCTGGATCACCGCTGAGATAACTACAGGCGAAAGACCAAGAATGTGGCCAAGAGGAACGGACACGTCACTAGCTGTTATGACATGCCACTCGAAAATCCATGACTCTGAGAATCATGCCACTCGACTGGAATCTCTCCCGCAACCACAACGACGATCATGGCACGCCGATGGCCTACGATTGCTCCTCCATTAGCTATAAACCAAGGGCTCCACCTCCATTTGAAGGTACGCAATACAATCCACCTAATAGCTATCTTATATTCCCTACTCAGATCCATCTTACTTAGGCAACGGAGGACTAATGGCCAGTCCCCGGCCACTCTCTTAGCCTCTCTTTGTGTTGTGCAGGAACAACTTTTCCGGATCCAACTGGATCATCAATGAAGGATCATCTCAGCGTATCAACTCTAAGTGGCCTCTTGTCTACCTCATCTGTTGTCCAGAAATCCGTAACAGCGAATTTGCGCCGTCTGTGGAAGTCTATAGTCAAGTCATGTTCTCACTCGAATTCTGAAGGTTTCAGTTCCCCAAAGTCCTTTCCACCTGCACCATCAATGGCCGGGAAAAGAAAAAACTGGGGAAAAGTGTAATATCCTGAAAATTTAGGCGCACGAGTAAGTACACGAGTGCATGTCCACACGTGAGAATTTAAATTCTAGGTTGTGTTGTTCACACTCATACACACACATACACTTTTGTAGGTATTGCGACAACTTTTAAGGTCTCTAAAAACTTAGCGTGCTTAGTTAAGTCAGTAAACTGACCGTTAGAATGAGTTATCATTGCTAGATTGGAATATCTAACCGTCCACTTTGATTTCAAATTATGCGACCTACGTAAACCCGTTGTACGATCTCCATATCGTCCTGTAAACGTGTCTATCCTTAAATCTGATCCGTACACCTTGTCCATCAACACACATATGCTTAGATCATCTATTTTTCAGCCCTATGAACCCGCTCAGGTGTGTTTACAACACCCTAGGGTTTAGAATAATTTAAATTGGAATTTAGTTAATTATTTGTTAGAACTAGAAAATGTACCGCGATGGCATTTTCTGAAATGTTGTGTTTTTGTTGCTCTGGGGTTCTGAATAATAGAAACATTCGTAGACAATCACAAGCATTCACAAAAGTACACAAGAGAAGAGATATCGCAAGGCGAGTTTTATTCCAGAGATCCTGAAATCTTGTACATTCCAGGCCGTGATCTGGCACGAGCCCTTAATTACATCGAATGATCGATGACCCTTGATTAGAAGGCAAAAGACTAGTCAGCGGGGACTATGGTCTCAGAGTTCATGGTCGTGGGGACCTATGTTTGTGTGGTCGTAGAGACCTGTATTTGTATGGTCACGGAGACCTGTATTTGTTGTGTTTTGTTATGGACTGATCCATCTTTGTACGAGTCGAATGTCTATGTCCCATGTTTTGACCGGAGATCCGGGTTGAGACTGTCAGGGTTTATGGCCGGGAAGGATGACTCTGGGCCCGCGCCTGTCAATGTATGGACAGGTGACCTCGGGAAGTCCATTCCACAGTTGTGTGTACCTGAGTAGCTCAACCAGCGGATGTCGTTTGGATGGGTAGGGCATCGACTGTTCTTGAAGTATCGGTCTTTAACAAATTGTGTGTGATAGTTTAGAACTCTCCTGGTATGGTTTATCGTGTTAACCATAGTCTCCTTTTCTTAGTTCGGGCCTGAATCCAGGTCATATTAAGATAGTACATGTAATGATGATGCATCAGTACGGTTCTGGGCGCTGGCGGCCTCTTTTCGAGAAGTTACTTCGTCCATCTCGTTAGATCGGATCCGGCTCTGAAGGCTTGCATTCTGCTCACTGGGTGGCCCGAATGGGTCATTTGACTGCTCCGTTGCGTCCGGAATGCTCGAAATACCCAAAATAGGCCCAAACGGGGCTAAAAAATGTCATAACATGAAGATTTAAAGGTGCTGAAACGAACGTTCAAGGTGCCGATTTTTATGATCCACTGGCCTGATTTTACTGATGCGCTGGGGTCAGCACGTCCAAAAATGATTGTTAAAAATGGTCTATTTTCATGATGCGCTGGGCCATTTTTCTGATGCGCTGGGGTAGTTTTGTGATGCGCTGGGGCCAGTGCGTCCGAAAATGACAGTTTTTAAGATATGTATTTTTTCTGATCCGCTGACCCATTTTTGTGATGCACTGGGGCCAGTGCGTCCGAAAATGATGAGTTTTAAGATGTTTGATTTTTCTGATCCTCTGAAGGTATTTTTCTGACGCGCTGGGATCAACGCGTCAAAAAAGATGACTTGTTTTAAGATGATTGATTTTCGTGATACGCTGTTATACTTGTGCAATTTGAAGTTATTTCATCTCCGGACCTGTTATGGTAGGAGATGCGATTTCCGGCGAGGGGTTCCGGCGATCGAAAAAGGGTTTTCCGGCGAAGGGGTTCGGCTCTCTCTCTCTCTGAATCGTGCAAATGAAGCGGTGGGGGGGGGGGGGGGGGGTATTTATAGGTGAAGTCAGCCAATCGGAGGCCGCCACGTGTAGCGCGTTGAGAAAATGGGTTGGCGCGTCGATAAAATCACTCGGTGCGTCTCAAAATGACTTAGTTCGAAAGCTGATTTTTAGGGCGCGCTGGCTGTCAGTGCGTCCTGAAATTCCTGAAAATGCCTAATTTATTGGATGCACTGAGGGTCAGTGCGTCCTAAAATTCTTGAATTTTTGGATGCGCTGGACGAATTTCTGGACGCGCTGGGGGCAGTGCGTCCTGAAATTCACTTTGTATAAATGGCTGAATTTCATGATGCGTCGGGTGAATTTCTCGACGCGCTGGGGGCAGTGCATCCTTAAATTCACTTCATAAAATCGTCTGAATTTCTTGATGCGCTGGCCGAATTTCTGGACGCGCTGGGGGCAGTGCGTCCTGAAATTCACTTTCTGAAAATGACTGAATTTCATGATGCGCTGGCCATAGATTTTCTCGATGCGCCGAAGTACTCGTTTTTTACAAGATTGGGTTTTGCAAAATGGAGGGCTTGTGGGGCCCGCTTTCCAATGAATGTCGATGCACTGGTCCTATTTCTTCTTGATTGAGGTAACCCTCCCAAATTTGGAGGGTTCTGATCATGATGACCGGTGAGGTCCACCACTGGCCCAATTTCCCATTTTTGGTTAAGTCTGATGTGCGTTGCGATTTTTGACGCGGTTTCCGATGCACTGGCCCTAAATCCAATCAAGTGGTGATTTGGACACTCGTAATCACTATTTCGACGACCCTTACTTTTGGGACCCCAACATTATTTAATAATTTAAATGACTTTTTATATTGATAAATTAATAATAAATCATCCGTAGGGAATTACGGTATGATCCCTTTATTAAAGTTGTTTAGAATAAACCCGAGAACAGTGTAGATGCATATTTCACAAAACTCACAAATTTACAATAATTACGAAAATGCCATTAGTTAAACTTAAATAAAATTGCCATTTTTAAGTTTTATAATTTTTGGAGATCATTGTCACATGAAATTTTATATGTTAGTTCTATGACATAATTTAACCGTACACGTCAAATTTCAGCCCTCTGATCATCCTACAAATGCCCTAATCAGAATTTGGACCTTAAGTGGCTCTCCTTAACTCGGATATGCCCCAATCTTGGTACTAACAACTAATAATTGGTGTCCCACCTTCTGATCGGAGTGGATTTCACATAACCATCATGGTGGGACCCGGTGGCGGTACACACGGTTGGCCACGCGGTCAAACCGCGTTTGACCACATTGCACGCGAGAGAGACAGGTTGTTCGTCTTCTCCTCCGACGCTGCAGCAACAACGTCCGCTCATTGCCATCTGTGGGCCTCCACTTGACCTTCACGTGGGCCCCATCGTTTATATCAATGCCGTTCATCAGAGCTCCATCACACCTAAGTTCAGTCCGTCCAAAAAAAATCTCTGTCGAAAGTTGATTGTGCGGCCCACTTCAATCGATTGTTTGGAAACCAAGAAAACCAAGATCATGTCGGATCCGATCCGTTGCTTCGCATGCGTCCCTGAAATTTTAGGAGATTGTTTTCATGGACCCCACCTACTATTTGAACAGTCTACATGTGATTAAGTGCAAGAAAGTCGGGCGGGATGAGTGCCAAGCGGTGCCAACGACAAAGCCGGTCGAGAGTTTCCCGCATCGACCCACCGACTTTGGGAGTCTTTAAAAGACCTCCTTAGATGCATCTCCCTCTTCACAGGTGTCCGACCTAGAGAGAGAGAGAGAGAGAGAGAGAGAGAGAGAGAGAGAGAGAGAGAGAGAGAGAAGTAGCTTGCTGTAGCTGTTATTGTTGCTGGGGCAACATCCCAAACGATAAGGAAGAAAGAAGAGGGAAAGAAAGAAAGAAAGAAAGAAAGAAGAAAGAAGGAGAGAGAAAGAAAGAAGAAGATCAAGTCGACTCGCTGAGTGAACTCAGATTCTAGTTAGGTCCTATTTGAAACCTAGAGATCAGCAAATCAGTGAGTGATTCATCTCACGTAACTTTCTTTGTTAATTTTCTTTAGTGTTCTCCCTTGTTTTCGTTCAATTTATAAAGTCTCATTCTCTAGTTAGGATTTTAGGCATGCTTTCATGCTTTCTTCCTTATCATGGAATCTTAGGTAAGAGATTCATCCATCTCCTATCTTTATCCCTAAAGTTCACTTGCCAATTATTCTTTTCTTATTGAATTAATTTTCTCAAGTTTTCATTTTTAATGCACATGTCAGAATTCCACAACAATTCGACTTAGGATTTCGGACATGTGATGTCACCAACATGCACCCCTAGATACACATAGTATTTTTAAGATTCCACGTGACATCATTCTCAAACTTCCTGATAAACAACAACTTAGGATTTGATAATATACAATACATAACTCTTGGAACAATCTTAGCTCGTCAACACACTAAACCTTACACGACGGCCTTCTCAAATTCCATGATTGACAATAACTAAAGTAAGATAAAGAATTACCTAAATGAAGATAACACATGCATGGTGTGATTGTGCTTGAATTTTGGATATGCATTGTATGCTTGAAGAAATGCTTCTATAACTCATGACATGAGCATACATCTATACACTACGACAAAACAGGAGCATGGTTGATTTGACTCCTGGCGTGCATGGTTGATTTGCCGCCTCGCTGTACCGATTAGATGAGCCTGGTTGATTTACGACAAGTTCCTAATGTTCAGTGGTAGCAAGTTCTGGTCGTTTTACTTATTGAGCATGGTTGATTTGCTCAGTTGGATCAGTGGTGCATGGTTGATTTGCCCACTAGCTTGCATGATTGATTTGCCGCCTCGATGTACCGGTTAAGTGAGCATGGTTGATTTGCGACAGGTTCCTAATGTTCAGTGGCAGGGAGTTGCTAGACATTTATTACTCTTACACATATCATAACATAAATGACATCATTATAATCGTGTTCCATTTATAATAAATCATAAAGTGTATCAATCATAACCTCATCCTCATACAATTCTATCTGTTGATTATTCACATCCTATCTCTTATTAACTGGAATATTAACTGTGATGGAAATGATCTCACTAGGCTTTTAGCTCACCAAAATTACCATAGTTTTTGCAGGTTTTCAAGAAGAACAAGACATAAGCAAAGGAGAGTATTCGGGGGGTCTCATCCTACTCGAGCATCAATCGTGACAGATTTATTTTGGTTTTGTAAAAATTCAATATAATAAGGCATTAGTGGAAAAGAGATTTTATATTTAGGGATTTATTTTAGATATATAATGTATGGGATGGAATCTCAAGGAATCTATGCTCGAATTTTAAATTCACACCCTGAAACTTGGGCTTTGGGTTGTTGTACTCGGTCCCGAATTTCAGGGCATGACAAAAAGCACCTATGAGAGGGGCCATCTCACGTCCCTTATGATAATGCATATATTGAGGGAGAAGATGAGCCTCAGACTCCTGCCCTCCATGTTGGAAGCTCATCCCAACAATCTGCTCAGTAGAGTGGACAACAGCGGTCCCATAATCGTAGGGCCTGACTATCCGCCCTCGAAGAACAGGTCGGCCGGATGAATTGAAATATGGGGGACTTGGGATAGCAGTTCGGGGGATTCGCCTAGCAACTGGACGAGATCCTCACTATCCTGGCCAGCCTGGCTCCACCGCCTCCACCACTGGTTCACCCACCCTCACACTCTAATAGGGCAAGGGAAAACTCGCGGGCAGGACTGCCTTAGCCGCAGTTGTCTCACCAAAAAATAGCCCAGCCCTAGGATTAGGAAGATGATGTCACCAGCTGAGCGAAAACCATGCGAATCCATCCGACAGTTGATTTGCCCCCAAATGATATGAGGCATCGGTTAGAGGAGCGGCGTTCAACTTGGCAAAACGAAGCTCCATATCGTGTTGATGATAACATCCCAGCCTGAGAAGCATAACTAAGCAAACTCAAAGAGCAAATCGGTGATTTGCAATGAGCACAGAAGGCCAGAGCTCCAATCACCATCGACGCTCTCGTTGACTCAGCAGAGTCTCTATTTACCGATGACATAGGATCAAAACCACTTCCATAAAATTTCAAAGTGCCGTAGTTAAAATAATACAATGGAGTAGGCGACCCCGCTGAGCACTTGGAGAACTTCAGGGTCCAGATGGAGCTCTTGGGTGTCAATAATAACATCATGTGTAAGACCTTCCTATTATCTCTGACGAGCTCGGCCTGGATCTAGTTTCGAAACTTGAAGCCGAGGTCCATCAATTCGTTCATTCAACTCAACAAGTCTTTCACGACTCAGTTCATCAGAAGCGCTGACCCAAGGAAGCATTCAACCCACCTCGCTGCGATCAAACAGAAGGAAGGTAAGTCCTTAAAGGATTACCTCGCCTGCTTAAATGCTGAGGTAGTCTAGATAGAGAATCTATCTCATTAAGTGATACTCCACAGCATGATTGGAGGACTTAGGGACCAGAAGTTCCTCTGGTTTATCGGCCAAGATCCACCCCAGTCAGTGGCTGAATTTTTAGATCGGGCGTAAAAGCACATCAACATTGAAGAGCTAGTCAATGCGCACAAGTCATCATCAAGGAGAAAGGACACGAAGGACGATCATGGGTCTAAGCGGTGGAAGGATGATCGAGGGTCATCTAGCCGAGACAATGCTCCCAGAGGAGTTAAGGCTAAGGCCCTCGTAAGTTGGTACACGCCGCTAAACATGACCATTAATCAAGTGTACCAGGCTCTTAAGGACAAGAAGATGTTCACTCACCTAGGGAAAATCAAAATTGATCTCGACCGAAGGAGCAGATCAAAGTACTGCCTCTTCCACAAGGACCACGATCACAATACCGCGGATCGCAACGAGTTGAAGCGTAAGATCGAGAACCTAATCTAGTAGGGGTTCTTGCACGAATATGTTGCCCAGCGTCAAGATGATTAGAGGGCGACAACACGAGATGATCAGCAAGAAGATCAGATTAACAACAACTCGGTCGAGGAGATTCACACCATCTTTGGTGGACCGACTTGGGGAATTCTGGTAATGCCCGAAAAGCATATGCTACGTAAGCTCGAACAGCCGAACCTGGGCACTCTATTAACATGATGAACTAACCTTAAAAAATCTTAAAGGTCAGCTCCCCCACCATTACTTTCACCGACGATGATGTTCAAGGGATTTTGGACCCTCACAACGACTCCCTCGTTGTCTCGATGATGGTTGTCAATAAGAAATTATTCAAGATGATGGTAGACACGAGTAGCTCGATCGACATTCTTTATGCCTTGGCCTTCGAGGATGAAGATAGATCGGTCCCGGCTCTGACCTGTTATCACCGCCCTGACTGGATTCACAGGAGATAACATAATGCCAGATGGAGTGGTGACTCTCCCAATAAAATTAGGTAAGGAGCCGATCCAGAAATTAATAGTGGTGGACTTTCTCGTCGTCAACACACCATCAACATACAATGCAATTATCAGTCGCCCTGCCCTTAGAGCTCTCAAGGCCTCAATATCCATTTACCATTTGAGAATGAAATTTTCAGTTGATAAAGCGATTGGAGTCGTAGGGAAATTAATAGGAAGCTCGGTGATGCTATGAGTTGCCCTTGCGTGGCAAAATCCAAGTCTCCACTATCACAAGGACGACCTCCTTAAACCCTAGAGAGGACTTCATGGAGAGAGGCTCGGCCACCGAGGATTTGCTCACCATCCTAGTTGTTGACGACGATCCAATGAAAGTGGTTCAGGTCAAGTGTCAGCTTAACTTAGAGCTTCGAGAAAAGATCGGTGTGTTTCTGAAGGAGCATAGGGATGTGTTCTCTTGGTCCCACCAGGATATGCCAGCGATGGACCCTAAGGTGATGGTCCATCGGTTGAACGTCGACCCAGCCTTTAACTAGTCCGGCAGAAGCGATGTTTCTTCAATGCGGAAAGATACGTAGCGATTAATGGAGAAATCAATAAGTTGCTTCAGGCCGGGTTTATTGAGGAGGTGAAATATTCAGATTGGCTTGACAACACAAAGTTTCAAGAGTTTCGCCAAGGGCTCAGAATAAAAAAATGTATACTCCTCTCTTCACCATCCCCAAGCCAACGACCAAGCGGAGGCAATCAACAAAATCATCAAAGGACATCTGAAAACTAAGCTCGGCCAGAGCAAAGAGATGTGGCCCGAGGAGCTTCCTGATGTGCTGTGAGCATATCGAACCACAACTCGGATAACTACTGGCAAAACGCCCTTCTCTCTGGGGTTTGGGTTTGAGGTCATCGTCTCGATCGAAATCGGAATGACTAGCAATCGCACTAGTCATTTCCAACCAGAGGAAAATGAAAACCAGTTGCGCTTGAGCTTGGATCTGCTTAAAGAAGGGATGGCTCTTGTAAGAGGATTGTAGCATATCAGTAATGCGTCGCACAATACTACAATGTAAGGGTCAGAACGCGATGTTTCAGAATAGGCAACCTCGTCCTCCGCAAGGTCCCTAAAGAAATAAAGGGGAAGACCTCAAGCCCATTCAACCCGAACTGGGAAGGTCCCTTCAAGGTCATCGCATTAACTCGGCTAGGAACTTATCGGCTCGAAGATATGGAGGGTCGACCTTTGCCACATTCATGGAATGTCAAGCATCTTAAAGGCTCGGTTCAGAAGAAAGGTATACGGGCTTAAACGAAAATATTGTAAGTTACACCATCAATAAATAAAGTTTTATCTACGTTTTTATTAAAATTTTTGCCATAAGTGATCAGGTAAGACCAAAAGCCCAGAGCTCGATCCCCAGCAAGTCCAAGGTCAACAATGACCGCACTATTTATTGCACTTGATCTAAGGGCACAATTCGACTAAGGTGGTTCCGACCTCTCCACAGCCACTAAAACCATATAAGGTCGTCTATGGCATAAGGGCTTCTAAGCTCACTTGCCAAACACTCGGAATATTCCAATGCTCTGAGCAGTATCTTGCTCAACCATGGAGTTGGGGGGGATGCCATCACAACAAAACATTCAATCACAAGCATGAGCAAAAAGCAAAGTGCACAAGTGATGAACAAAAATAGAACAGCCTTAGTAGGGCTCGATTAAAAAAATCTAAATTGAACATGTTGGGGCTCAAAATTTCACCCATGATGAAATGATGAATGATGGTTCAATAGTAATGATCTGGATCGGCTCAAGACTTGAAAAACAGCCAGGAAACGCGATCAGATGCTAGTGCAGCCTTAACCTAAGCAGCCTGCGCAATCACAACCAGAACCAATATCCACTATTTGGGAGCTGATCTGGACATCCACTTCACCACCAAATGATCCGAAAGGCCCCAAAACCCCTAACCCCCAAGTTCGGAAGCCAGACTATGCATATTTTTTATTTCCCGCTTCAAGGAGCGAAGTCCCTATGCTAGGAGCTGACCGGGAGAGTCCAAATTAGGAAACAACTACCAAAATTCACTGCATTTGATCCTCCACACCCTGACCCATTCATTAGGTAGCTCGATAAGAGGCTAAAAGTACTTTGGCGTCAGTGACTTCGGTCCATGAAAAGGTACCTGTCCTTGAAGGGGTTGCCCGTTGGAACCTGGGTCTAGAAATATTCTAAATCTAGAGCCAGTTTTCTCTCTTACAGAGTGCAGAATCCTGAAAATATTATAAGTCTGGAGCATGATAAGAGTGACATGCGCCCATAGTGAGGTCACATGCGCCCATGATGAGGGACTCACATGCGCCTAGGGGGTCCTCCCTCATTTCAAGTGGAAATTCCTCCCGAAAAACTAAGTAGAGGCCACATGTACCCACTACAGGGGCACATGCTCCCACAAGATCATATTCGCCCACTCTCTATCCCCATGCGCCTGGAACTTTGCATCCGCTCAATGCTGATTGGATCCATACCTGAAAGACTTACTATAAATAGTTCGAGCACCTGATGACCTCATATCAAATTCACCTGCAAACCGACATGAGCACGACGCAAGGTAACATGCTCCCGCTTTGAAATCCCCTTAGTGGAAGATCGAAATCCTTCGCCAGACAGCCAGAATCCATCACCGGAAAAGGATTTCCCTCGCCGGAGTGCAAGTGGTGAGAGAGAGGGAGAAAACCTCGAAAATCTTCTAAGTGTTGAGAGCACATGCGCCCATGGCCTTAGGGAGAAGCCTCTCGAATTTGGTTAAGTCCTTGGGCACATGCGCCTGGAGGCCCCCCTCTTTCTCTACATGCGCCTACTCTCAGAGCAGGGCGAATTTGTCAGTCTAAGTGTGTGTGTGTGTGTGTGTGGGGGGGGGGGGGGGGGGGGGGGCTCATGCACCCACTCCCACACCATGCGCCCATGGCCATAATGACATGCTCCCGCACTCCCCATCTCTCCTCTCACATGCACTTGCCCCTTGGGGTAGGGCCGATTTTGGCTAAGGAGTGAAGTCCCTCTCCACTCATGCTCACCTCTCTCTCACATGCGCTCACTCTCATACTACATGCGTCAGCCCTCTTTCAACATGCGCCTGGCGTAGGTTTCCTGCACTGCACACCTGTCTGCACTGCACTGCACTACATACCTACACCTGTACACACACACACACACATTGTATACCTTATTTACATAAAAATGTTTAAGTAAATGTCATATTTTAATTTATGTTTCTATTTACTTTAAGTTATTCATGTAAATAAGGAAGTACCTCTATTTGAATTCAATAAAAATACTCAAAAATTAAAATTTTAATAATAAAGATTTTAAGTTTCCATCTCAAGTACAAATTGCAACTTTTTGACACTCCCCAAAAAGTTTGTCTTTTAAACGAAGGGGTTTTCCTCGAATTTAAACTGTTTCAAAAAATCCAAAATGCCCTAATTAGGCTAAAACAACAAAGACCGGTAAAATATTCATGATATATTATGGTCGATGTGTGAATAAATTAATAATCCAGGTTTTTACTTAAAATTTTCAGGCAGCGATACAACCAAAACATCATTTTAGTGCAAATTCGTACAGAAATGGACCTATGACTTGATAATATTCCTTGCCTCATGCATCAAAATTTATTTTTACTTAATCAAGCATTCACTTGGTGCTAATCCTCACTGTTAATCATATATTAGTACAATTAAGAAGGCGACAACCCCAAGTACATAGCCATTTTCATGCTCCAAAGTACATAGCATAGTTCATCGTGCTTGAGCTTTCAAAAGGCATAGTTCAACACTAGATTATCTGATTCATCCAATCATCCATTGCAAAGGATCATACTCCAATTAAATTAAGCATATGCCTAAGACAGATTAACTTAATCAAGTGCCCAGTTCACTCAGTTTCCCAACCATCAACTATTATGCGATTCCTCCTTCAAATATGCAAGCATCCAATTACAATTCTACATTCTATCTATGTTTATCCTGCATCAAAGAATTCTTCACTTTGAGTGCAATATTTTTTTATATTCATGCATGCATAAGTAAACCCTCAACACTGTCTTGATCGAGTCCGGATCATCAGTAAGTGCATGAGGACAGGAATGCTCCCGAAGATGAGTTGTCAGACTCCTGCATTGTGCAGCATTCGTTTTCTATCTCTCATATTCATTGTACCAACTCTCTTTAGCTCAGATTGAAGCCTGAGACTAAATAGAAGGGACTATGGTTACCACTCAAAATCGTAATCGAAGAGTTCTAAAAGCACTTGAAATACCTTGCTATGAACTGATATCACCAAAATTAGTCGATGCACTGCCCATCCAAAGCGGGATCCGTTGGTTGAGCTACTCAGGTAGACGCGGTGTGTCTTCTTGCAGGTCACCCGTCCATAGTGACAGTCACTTACTCTGTGTGGCACCACCTGACAGTCGCAGTATGCCTTCCTATGGTCACCCGTCACAGCGAACTGTCACTGGCTCTGTGTCGTACTACTCGACAGCCATAATACGCCTTCCTACGGTCACTAGTCCATAGCGATGGTCACTAGCTCTGTGTTGCACCACATGGTAATCGTACTGTGTTTTTTGTGATCACCCGTCCACAGCGATGGTCACTAGCTCTGTGTTGTACGAATCAGTTAAAACCCTGACTGTCTCTCAACCTAGGACATTCGGAAGAACATGGGACAAAAATATCCAACTTGTCTAAACGATGACTCAGTCCATAACAATACCTAAAACTTAGTCTCTATGATCACAAATTCAAAGACCATAGTCCCGGATGACTTCGTCACCTGCTCAATCTATCTAAGCCTTTCCTCGAATACTCCATCTATTGTACAACTATCATTTATAGTGAAGCTTTGTCGCTTTGTGCCATAGGTTTTCTCCCGTAAGGGTTTCCATGTAAAAATCTTTGTGTTCTCTATGGTGTGCATGATTTATATTTATGCTTCCTTTTTCACTTTATTTAATTTATCTAGAATGTGTGCATATATTTACTTTTGCCTTTTAATTAAAGGTGATAATTCATTTATGTAATTAAGGGCTTATGCCAAATCACGACATGAAATGTACAAAATCTCAGAATCTCTGGAATAAAATTCTCCTTGCGATACCTTCTCTTGTGTACTTTGTGGATGCTTATGATTGTCTATGAGTGTTTCCAATACTCAAAACCCCAGAGCAACTAATACACAAGAAAATTGTCTTGTAGCATTTTCTAATTCTAATAGAATAAAAAAGTTTACAATATAGTTTACAAAAATATCTTTGATAGAAGAAAAAATCAAACGGACCCAGCATCAGCTCCAGCTGATCCAATCTCGGGCACTCGGGCCTCTGCCACCTCAGCTGTACATAGTTGCCCAGGGCCTTCATAGTCTTGGCTTCCGCTCCCGCCTCAGCAGTAAGATCCTCTGCCTTAACGCCCTTGTCCTCGTCAATGGGAGAGAGGTCAAGGTCCAGGAAGTGCTTCTCGATTAAAGATTGGTAGTCCTTGAACCCATAGTTATAAATCTTCTCCTGGACTGCCCTTATCTTGACAAGCTCAGCCTCCTGCTCTGCGGACTTAGACTGGCCTCCTACAATAGGGTAGCCAGGTTCGCCTTCTCACTTTCTGCCACTTTTAGGGCAACCTCCACAGATTCTGCCCTGTTCTCTGTAGATTGTCGCTGGGCTCCTTCCTCTTCAGGGCATCCTCAGCGGTCCAGAATTAAACTTGGGCAACCTCGAGGTCGGATTGGGACACCTTAGTCTCCGACCTGGCAAACTCCAGGTCCTTCTCGGTCGTCTCTGCCTTTTTCTTCCATGACGAAGCCGTGTAGAGGGCTTCCTTCGCACGCCGTTTATAGTTAGCAAGGGCCCGGTGCATCATGATCCCCAAGGCTGCATCCTGAAATGAGAAGAATAAGTTAGAAAGACATGCACAGAAGCAAAGCACGAAAGTAAAGCAAAGTATGACCTTACCCTGAGGCTGCTATCGATGATGGAATCGATCAACTAATCTGGGTCCGACTAGCCCAGCATGTCTAGATTTTCACCGATGCAAGGGTTGGCCAGTGTGTAGGAGTTGATGTCGTCTATCCACGAAGGATATTCCTCAGAGATTGGTGGCATCAGTATCTTTAGATTGTCAGTGGTCGAAAACAAGCACACCCTAGTGGAGCTACCGGAGCGTGGAGTGGGAAGCACCTTAGTCAAGCTGGCCTGCATCGTAGGCCATTTTATAGTTACGCCCGTCGTCTCAATGAGAGGAGGATGAGAAGCTCATGGCACGACCTGTATTGGAGAGTTAGGGGGCAGTTCTTGCCCAGGCCTAGTGTTAAGAGCTTGTGGCTGCTGAGGCAGCCGCTGTCGAGATGGATCCTCCGACCTTGGCCCCTGGGTCGTCTTCTTCTTTGGGGGTTGGGAGGTCTCCTCCCTGTCCAGAATGTTAGCGGGGAGCTTCCGAACCTTGGAGGGAGCCTTTGGAGCTATTCCTGCATCAAAGAAGGACAATGAGGTCAGAAGCTAAGTAAAAGTTGCTAACTACAAGGTCAGTGAGCAGATGACCGACCTGCCTCGCGCACTGACTCGAGAGTGATTAATTGCTGGTAATCTCTTTCTTCTACTAAGCGCGACCTCGCAACTCAGATTTGTCTCTCCTGATCAGAGGACAAGGTCGGCCGATATCATGCGAAGGCTGCAAAAAGCAACATCAACAGGTCAGAGATAGAATAACGACTAAGAAAATGCAACAAAGCGCACATGTTGGTAGACCTCCTGACCTGGTTTGGCGAACTCAACACGACCTCGGTACTTCAAAGGCCAAGGCTCGTCCAGTGCCGCCTCCCATGCTCCCGAGGCAAAAAACCTTTTTTCCTTCTAGGTCTTCGTGGAGTACAGAAGACCAGGGATTATCGAATTGCCCTGACCTGGGCAGATTGAGAAATAGTACAACCCCCGACCTCCCAAGGACTTTAGAGTATACAGCACGAAGAGCTCATTCGAGGTCAGCTCTGTATTCCTAACACGTCACCACAAGACATAGTAACCGGCGATACATTCCTAATCGTTGGGTCAAAGCTAACCTAAGATAGGCTCAGAATACTCGACACTTCCTGCATAAACGGACCAAGTGGCAGACGTAGACCAGCCACGAAATGGATTGGGAAACAGCGACCTTGCCCTTGCGAGGTCGGCTTGGTAACTCTCCCTTCTCATTAACCCTAAAACAAACTGAATCAAGGACATCGTACGTCTCCCTTAGATCCTTGAGCTCGTCATCAGATATCAGGGACACTACATCATCCAGCTCAAAGGAAGAAGAATTGCACGGACCTCCGGTGGCCACTTTGGAACTAGAGCTCGAAGCCCTCTACAGATATGGTTCGGGAACTGGACTCCGCGGGTTGATCTACTCCTCGAGAATCCAAGGAAGGAAGAAAGGTCTTCTGGTCATCACATCCTACCCTAGGAATAGCGTCGAAATCTGAGGACTCGAACATTGAAAAACAAAAGAGAGAAAGGTAAGGAAGCAAAAGCAGGAAACGTACCAGATTTACTGGCATAGAGGGCTCTGGGAAGACGATCGGAGAGCAGAAGAGGTTTCAAGAAATGTAAAAATGGCTAAGGGAGTTTTTATATTCCCAGACTTCTCTGGTCGTACGATGCCATGTGGCGATAAAAGAATCACCTCAATTAATGAATGCACCTCTTCAATACCCGACTTCTCCACCTGCCTCTCCCTCATTCGTCCGTGCAATGCATAGCGCTCTGATACCCTTCTCTCTCCTGACACACGGTAGAGCGGGGCGAGCTGAGCATTTAATGCACCATAACCAACAACACATGTTGCCCACTCATCCAATGAAATTTAAAAGACGTAGAAGAAATCGTACAACATGATAACGACACTTCAGAAAACATGTTCGAGAAACGTGTTAAAGAAGCAACAACCCTACAAAAATCTCAGAGCAGCAGATCTCCTCGAAATCAACCATTCAATTCATTGATCATTACTCCCAGCCCCTCAAATACTTAGACCAGGGAGTAAGGTGGCTTCTGTTATGGGAATAACCTATGCTAAATCGACAAGGAGAGTAGCTCATGGGCCCAAGCCCAGATTCATTAGCTTGGCTACCTGCGTTGTCCACCCTCTGCAAGGAAGAGAGCTAAGGAACATAATCGAGCCAAACTCTCAGGTCGGCCTCAGCGGCAATTAGGCCAAATATGCAAGAGTGGACTGAGGTCATGTCTTCTGACACTTCAGCAGACCTGATCATTAGATCGACCTCAATCCCGCCTTTCAGCGACCATCGACCTAGATCACTGTCAAGATAACCGCAGGCGAAAGACCGGGGACGTGGCCGAGAGGAAGCGACACGTCACTAGCCATAATGGGCGCAATCCATGACTCTGAGAATCATGCCACTCGATGGGAATCTCTCCCGTAACCACAGCCACGATCATGGCCTACGATTACTCCTCCGATAGCTAGAAACTAAGGGCTCCACCTCTATTTGAAGGTACGCAATATGATCTGCCTAATAGCTATCTTGCATTCCCTACTCAAATCCATCTGACTTAGTCATTGGAGGACTAACGGCTGGTCCCCAGCCACCTTCTTAGCCTCTCTTCGTGCTATGCAGGAACAAGCTTTCCAGATCTAACCAGATCATCAGCAAATGATCATCTCAGCGTATTAACTCTAGTTGGCCTCTTGTCCACCTCATCTATTGTCCAAAAATTTGTAATAACAGAGTGCATCCAAACACACTCTATAATTTTGACACTTACTTATCTGGAACTCTAGGGTTTGGTTGGTAAGTACCTGATGGTCGGTTGTGATCTTGAACTTGAGAACTCAGCAATGAAGAATGCACGTTACTACAAATAGAGAAATGGAGTGTTGTTCTTGTAAATTTTAGGTTTATGGTTTCTATGAGTGGGGTCCATGGTTTAAATTATCCAAACCATTGATATGATAAGCCTCAACATGCAGTGTTTATGCACCACCAAAAATCATCAGGACTGGGAGACCCCGAAAGTATAATATTTGTTCTTGTAATATGTTAATTGTCTCAATTGATGACCACATATTGAACAATTAGGATTCTTCCAACGTGAAAAGTTTTTGGTGCACAGACCATCCAAAGTGGGGTCCTCAATGCTCCATCGCTTTCATGGCCTTTGGTTTCAATCTTTTTTCATTTTCATTTTTTTTTTCGTCTCCTTATATTTCACAAAGGGCCCTGCTTTCCATATCGAGTTTTTTTATGTGATAATGGAATCTGTCATCTTCTTATATGAAAATAAATAAAGAAAGAAAGAGATTACAATCCTCCTGGCATAATTTGGTTATGACCCTTGATCATAAGGAACATCTCGATGTAGGAAATTTATATCTATGTTGTCTATCTGTTTTTCTATATCATTTTAGGCCATGATCGTAAAAATGAGGATATAAATTTCTAGGCTATACCACAAGAAATAGTGGTTATTAACCATTAAAAACATTTTATAGGCCACAAAATTTTTGGATCAAGCTGATGTCACGTCCCAAAATTCGGATACAGAGTGTGCAGCCTTTGACCCTGAGTTATGTTCCATGACTCGTACACTGTGTACTTAAACTGATGAATCATATAGTTGTTTGAAGGCATAGATTTATGTGTACTCTAAGTTCCATTTAAAGTCCATCATTCACACACAACAATCAACACCAATCACCAACAATTCACAAGCATTCACAACTGACATCTATAATGTTTACAAAATACCAGTTATTACACCACAATCCACCCATTTGAGACCTTTTTAAATAACATCTTTTATGTTTTATTAAGACTTTATTTAACCATGATTATCAAAGATCATTCAGCAAAGGATATTCAGTGGCATATACCATAACAATGTCTAAATCATCAAATGGTAAAAATAAAAACTAGAATTTCCTAAGCAGCAATTTATTTTACGTGATTAGTTCAATTAATCCATCATAGTAAGTTCATAATCAGTCATGTATGGCCACTTTTCTCGTGGATCAAACACTGACTCGGCCTCATTCTCCTACACTTGTGTTAAAGGTTGGAATTTGATCACCTCTATACAATTTTTCATTCAGCAAAAGTCAACTGGCCAAGCCCAATGAGTGAACCCATCATGGTTTGTGTACCTCACAATTGAAATAGTACAACACAATAAAAAATAACCAACAAATGCTAAAATACTGAAATGTTTATGAGTGAAAGAATGTCGTGCAATGCAATCATGAATGATACAAATGACGCATCAAATGGGAAAATCGTTCACTTGCTTGGGTTGGATATCTGTCAACCCACATCTGCGCTTGGCAGGCTTCTACCATATTGGTTAGGCTTGGACAAGGCCTGTTTCCACCCTTGGGCAGGCATATACATATAATAGGCATCTAAGGATGGTCCTCATACTCAAATGTTGAGGTTTTTTTTTTAATATGCTAAAGCAACTCCGACAGTCATGAACCGTCGGAAATTGCGAGGGCTCATCGCCGTCGGAAATTCCGACGGTCGACCGACGGCTTATCGCCGTCGGAATTTCCGACGGCCCATAACCGTCGGAAAGCAATTGTGACGCCCCCTTTCCCGACGGCCCATCCGACGGCCAAAAGCCGTCGGCAAAGCCCTTTGCCGACGGCTTTCGGCCGTCGGGAAAAGTCATTTTTCTGGTAGTGTAAAAACTCGGTATGAAGTGTGCATGCAAAACCATCTAGAACGAGCCTCTAGGAATCATCATAGGAGCGCTATGCAATACAAATGATGAATGTTCAATCATCAATGCATCAATATACACAAGTTGTCACATACATCTCTTCGTATGAGACGAAACTCCGATTTAATGATTTGAATGATATAACATCTCAGTATAAAGAAATTCATAGTATTAGCAATTCAATACAATCATTTATTCATTAGTAAATCAATTTAATACAACGATACAACAAACATAGTAATCACATCAAATCTACTTTAATCATAACAGAGAGGAAATATGTTGGGATCACTCACCTGTAACTTAGTGACAATGATTTTGAGATATGTTTTGATTTAATCAACTTATGAATCTCCTAATTACATGCCATAACCAAATCATACTTCCATTTAAGTAATTTCACAAGATTGGTCCACCTTGGATTTTTTTTTAAGTTAGTCATGCAACGCACCCACCATGTTAGCTGGGCAACGAACCCACTTGGTTAGATCATGGTCCTCAATGTGGGGCCCATTTGATTAAACCAAAGTGGTCTAGGTATTACGACGTTGTTATAATGATCTAGGGTTGTTTAATACATCTTATATCAACATTTTATCAGATGAAGGATATCAAATGAAGGATTTAGAATCAAATAGAACTATCCAGTAGATTAATGGTCAACGACCTGTCGATCGAAGGTAGCTTCAATTGATCAAGAAAATTCTGAATTAAGACTATTAATCTCTGAACACTTTTTGCCTATTTCGATTGAATCGAAGCCTCTTTCTATTAATCGAAAATGCCGGATCTGACTCAATTTTTTACGATTCAATTTTGTAACTTGGGATTTTTCTTATTTCTTTATATTTAAAATTTATCATTCTTCATGGACCAGATCTGAACCATCCATTAGCTCCCACATCATCAAGTTAGGGATTGGCCAATAGGTTGTTTAGATCCGAGCCATTCATTATCTGCATTATTCCTATATCATGTATTTTTTTATCAACAATCCTTCTTATGATCAGCATGGCCCACCAGATGATCAGACCCATCTAGAATTCTGGATCTTCCTATAGATATATCTTAGAATTTACATAGATGGTATAGACCGAATTTGATGCATCTGATGATCCATCGTAGAACCAGATATATGATTCAATGTCTAAGATTAACTCTGATTGAAGCAGGCCCATCCAATGATTAGATAGATTTGAAATTCAACAACATGGTATATTTTGATATCAGGGATCATATGATCTGATCATATCTGATTTGGTACATCCAGACGCACCCAAATCAATCTCTACGACAATATATTTTGCTCAAGATTTAAGTCTTTTTATCGAATTTACTCAGAAAATAAGTTGAATGCACTAAAAAAAAATAAAGAGAAAGGAATTGTGGACTTACCAAATTTGATCTCTTCCAATCCCTCCTCTCTTTCTCTTTTTAGGATTTTTTGATTAGGCAAATCTTATCTAGATGAGCTCACTTTTCATTTTTGAAATTGGTGGCAGAAATTGATCCTTTGACCACTCCCACAACCAAGAGTGTCTTTACCATGTAGCCTAGTAGTCGATTTTATTTATTTACTACAAAATTAAATATTTAAGTTGGTTTAAGTGTCTAAGTGGGGAGTGTATGTGTGTATTGCCTATGTAAAAATTTGGGGTTGTTACAATCTACTCCCTAAAAGAAAATTTTCTTCTTCAAAATTTAATATACTCAAGTTGGGTGGTGCGTCTGCAAATCGATGTGTCTTGCATTGGCATTTCTTCTAGTTGCAGTTCTTGATATGATTGCGATCGTAACAGGTATGCGAAACTTGTGGGTGTTGTTTTTGTGGAGATATGAATTATGATTTATAGAAGCCACACGGCACTGTGGTTAAAGCTCCAAATGTTGCGACTGCAATTTCGATTGCTATAGTTGAGACTTTGAATACTGAGGTTGAAATCCCTAAGGTTGCGGTTTCTAGTATGGGTGGTCAGTGTTGTCCTTTATTTCTTAATCTATTGCACGGCGTTGGTGGGATCTTGCTTCAGATCCTTGCTTCTTTCTTCATCTCCTTCCATCTCTTCCCGATGCCCTCATAAATTTTCATCATTTTGCTTATGGAACAGACTAGTAGAATTCATTATTCTTTCTCAAAATGATATGGCTCACATATTTAACCTAAGTTGACCAGTCTACTAAAGGGTCATTTACCTAATGAATCAAGTGGGAATCCTTCAATTATACTTGTAGGATGTTGGTGCTTGGTTGTGGCATTATTTGCTAGTGCTTTGGTCTTCGTGTTGTAAAGTAGTTGCATTGCACGCTTGTGTCCCGTAGTATTGGGGCGATGTTGGATAGTTGAAACCTTGACATGGGTCTATACATTGTTGAATGATGCCATGGTGTCGATGCGTTCCGAGGTTGAAGTTGTGACACGTCCTCTTGCCCTTAGTTATTGACACAGGAAAGACTTAACATATAGTTGTGACTACTGAGATAGCTTGAAGTGTCATGTAAATGGTCTTGATGTTGTGACCTCGGGTAAGGCTATAGCGCTCCCTATGGATATGGTACAGATGATCTCGAGGATGAGGGTTGCACTGTAGAGTAGGGTGGGAATCGTTAATACATAGATAGCGGCACATGTTACTGAGGCAGTTTGAAGACTAACTGAAGTGACAGTTCTTGACTCTGCAACGGAGATGAGGCAAGGATAAAACTTACAAGGGTCATACGACATAAAAATGCATGATTAGTGTTGGCAAATGGATTATTTATGTCAAAATTAGAATGTTGAATAGTGCAAGCGGTTTATGAAAAGCATTATTAATGATTTAGATGGAAAATAAATCAAGCGTATAAAGTTAGATAGGATAGGGAATACATGAGAAAGTGTATGTGAGCATGTAATTAAAAGTGGAGTTTGTTGGTTAGTAAATTTTAATGGTTAAATATGCACATACAAGGGAGGTAGATAAGAAGAACGGGCTAAATTTGTAAGTAGACATGGTTATAAGCAGACGAAAAATTTTCGAAGTCAATTTTAATGATCGAGCATGGACATGCAACATGAACTTTGGATTCTTAATTGTAACAGGTCTTCAGGACTAGAGGGGTAGACGATGGGGATTCTCGGTGGTCTAACCCTATGATTGACTTGCCTTGCCTAGTAATCTAAGGGTGTGTTTGGTGCATCGACTCAGATGGGATTAAGTGGGATGGAATTGCATTAGATGCAATAATTACATGTGCCAGAGGTTGTCCCTGATCCCGTGGGATGGAGGTAACCATCCATGGCATGTTTGGATGGAAATCCTAGTATGGGATTTCGGGCTCAATCCCACATTAGAGTGTTTGGAAAGTGGTGGATGCCAATCTGCTAATTTCATCTCACCTAATATGCATGTTTGGAAAGCGGTGGATACCAAAACGCTTTTTGTGCCTCTCAGGTGGTAGCTGGCACCTCATCTGCGCACATGCTTATTTTATCCTTCATTCACATCCGTTGATCTCTCGCTGATCAAACTCATACTTCCAGTGTCCAACCATATTGGGTCCTAATCCGTCTAGACTAATAAATCGACTGTCCACCACGTCCCTGTGGACCCCAACCCTCCAGATTGGTAACCACGCTCCTTTTTTACAGTCTCCACGGCTTCGCAAGAAATTGACCGTCAAGAATCATAGAGATAATGGGTGTCAATTCAACAGTGCACAACACACCGTTGGTTCGAGTCGCAGGATCGACCCTCACCAGCCCATCTAACCCTCCTTTTGTTTTCATGGTTAACGGGGCCAACCGATGGGCCGGCTGCTATAGATCAGATGTGGGGACCGTTTAAATGTAGGTGTACGGTAGACGACCACCTTTGTTTCCCACCTCCGGTACAAAAAAGCCATGTGCACTGGAAGCGGATTGTTCAAAGGGATTGCTGGATAGGTTCCGTAGAGATGTCCTGTCAGTGATCCATGTCATCCATATCATTTTAAATAGGACATAAGTATAAAAGCAGAGGTTCGATACTAAAAAAAAAATAAAAAAAAAATAAAAAAGCCATGAAACCTTACGAACAATAGCCAGGAAAAATATAAAAGATTACAACATACAAGACAGTGCAGACTGCCAACACAAAAATGGCAACCGAGCTGTAAGCTTCTATTACGCCCGCCATCGGTATGGACAATCCCCACTATTTCATGTTGCACGGTCCGTTGAATAAAATACCTATTCCAACTATTAGCTTCATTACTAAATAGTGTTACAAATATCCTCACATTTGTAAGCAGAAATTCAGTTTTGAAGACGGATTCAAGGGAAAATTTCTACCACTGGCTGTCCTGCAGTTTACGTGACATCACTTGAAGACTTTGTCCTGCAATCCAAAGAAAGATATAAAATGTGAGGATAGATGGTTGAAACAGAAAATTTTGAATACTTAATTATGAAACCTGAAGATCAAAATTTTATGTGGTTTGAACATGTATATTGAAAATGTTTTAAAGGTTATTTGAGATGGTGTTGTACAATGGCAGAACTTAATACCTTGCTCAAGTAAAACCTCATGAACATCACAAAGACTTTTAAGAGCACCCCTGTTGCAGCCAATGGACTCGGCGGATCCCGGAGACATACTACTTTTCAGTGACAGAATAGGAAGCCCTTTTATTGGGTTAGTATAGTCTGCAAAACAGGAATTCCCTGTAAAGAATACAAATAGAAACTCACATTACCCCTAATGTATACAAGTAGAAAATTCAAAAACTACTTACCTCTTGAGTAGAAAAATCCATATAAAAATTCCTACCAAACCAATTGCTACGGCTTAGTTCAAAACTACTTACCTCTTAACCCCAAAAACTTGAAAAGAATCACCCCAATGAGCCTTTTTTCGAATACCTATCACATCTTTCTCTTAGTAGATAATCCTATCCATATATAGCTTAGTAATAATATGCAGCACACATTCAACATTTAACAAGATAACCTCAAGAATAAGGAGGGAATAAAGAAAACTACATAAACACTACCACAATTTTCAACATGACAGAGAGGAAATATGAAATGGCCATCCCTCAAAAGCTCAAATGAACACGCATGAATTCAAATTACATACTATAACGAGAGAAAAAAAAAAAAAAAAAAAAACAGAAATGAATAATCAGAATAAAAGATAATAAACTTAACAACTATTAACATAAAATAAGTTGCAAACAAAACTGAGTTTTATATCTTTGTCCAGTCTAAAAGAAATGCTCTAGAATGTGGTTCCACATAAAATTAGTCCTAACACCACGTGGGTCTGTCTAGAGCTTAATGACAATATACAAAGCAAGAAAGAGAACCAGAATCCCAACAACTACAAAGGAAACTCTATCCCCAACTGACATGGGGCTCTCATCTCTCAACGTATCCCTACAAACCATGGTAAGAGTCTCACGTCGGATCAATTCTCCTGATGATTTCGATGTCATGACCTCGTCATTGATTGATGGGCCGCCATATCTATGTATTGGATTGGTCATAAGAGACTGGAATGAATCTAACTATGCTTTCGCATCTTTCCATCTGCTGAATGATTCGTGTCGGTTGCCACTGAATCTTGTAACTTGCAATTCTGCCTCCTGCCAAGTGTGGTATATTCCCGGTCGCCGCCCAACAACAACAACATAATATTTTTCCTTACCCATATCTATTTATATGTCGATAATACTAATATCGTAAATTGGTTATTCAGAGAACAGGAATGAAAGCGACATAACATTGCAATACATAAAGCAATGAGCAGGCAAATATGCGTGAAGTATAGTATCTAAGTAATATTAATAACATTCAAGAAAGTTAGCAGAACAAAGAGAAGCTCCAGCAGAAATTCTACTTGCAAAAAAAAGTAGTCCATGGAAATAAATAAAACCAAACTATCGACAAACGAAAAGAAAAAGGTGCAAAGTTATAACATGTCCATCTTGCTCACTACTAGGTACGAAACCATAATCCGAATGAACCAAAAAGACAAAAGGTGTAAAGTTATGACATGTCCATCCTGCAAAGTTATAACATCAAGAAGAACCACCGGCTCCTGACTCCAACTCGGCAAGCTTATCTTTCAACCACTCAACGCGTCGGTCTGCTCGAAGACTAACACAAAAGAAAGCAAGACTCTTGTCACTGCTGAGAAGCTCACCACCCTGATGAACTCTTTATTGGTCAACCCTCGTACCTCTTCGAGGATGTCCAACACTTTGGTTGTTCGATTCACTTCCTTTCCTAGTCTGAAATTTTGCATAGCATCCGCTATAGTTTTCAGAGACTAGCCTAGTACGTCACAGGGATGAGCCAGTCGTTGTCTTCTATAAGAATTATTTCCGAAACTATTACTTTTTGAATTAGATGTACGGATAGGATTGTTGCTTAATGAACAACTGCCCTAAGGCTGACTTTAAGTAGAGAATTGATAATTCAGTGTGGAATCTCTTGGATTATCATCAAACAAATCAACATAATCTTCAAAATCCTCTTCTGGTTCTTCCCATATTTCATTCAAATCTCGTTGAATATGAGATGACGTTGACGACATGTTCCGACTCCCAACATTGTAACGCCCCGTAGCTTAATCAGTACCAACTATGACTGACAAATCATCCATTTTCTCAATTCTCTTACCGTGAAGTCTTGCAGTTCGCGGATGGGACTACATGAAAGAATTCGCACAAGTAATTAACAAGCAGTGAATGTTACACAACGAAAGAAAGTTATAAAACAATAACGTTTGTTTAGTTTTCCAACTATTTAAGAAGATACGATATGTTCTTACCCTTAGATAACCTTCCCAGACCTCACCGGGGGCCGTTACAACCATTTGCTCGTTGTCCCATTTAAAGCTACTTGAAGCGAGCATGTCCTTGACATCGCTATACTCCCTTTTACGATAGCTCAAACGGTTTCTTACATTGTCCCAAGTTAGTGTTGTGTTTGTTCATTTTGTCACCTAATCAGCAGTACCCTTCTCTTTTAAATATGTTGTTGGCTTTACGACCTAGAGCAATTTGTTCAACCAATGTATCCAATATTATTTGATCCATTTCTTGAGTCCATTTTATTTTTGGTGCTCGAGATGGTGGTGTTGGGGTGTGGAGCCAATCACACCAGATTGCTGACCAAGAGGTGGTCGGGCGCCCGAACGGTTTGTGGACTAGGCGCCCGATATTCATGTATTAGAGACAACAGTCTCTGGATTGTTCTGTGAACAGTGGGCACCCGACGGTCAAGTGGACCGGGCGCCCGATAATTAGGTGTTTCCCTCTGGAGCTCACTGGAAAAATTTTGTAATGGGCGGGCGCCCTACCATGCGCGATCTGTTTCGCGGGGTTTCCTTATTTGAGTCTAATTTTTGGGGTTTTACTATATATATGGGTGTAATCCGGGATTAGGGTAAGGGATTAGGGTTTTTATATGTCCAAGGTGAGAAAGAGGCGAAAGGTTAGCAAAAATGGCCATCTCTGTGAATCGGAGCATCGGAGAGGGTAAGTGTATTGCTTATAACTTTGTCTTCTTCATAGTGGAAGTTTGAACAGTGGTTTTTTTACCCTTGTTTGGAATTTTTCCACATAAAATCTATCTTATGGTTTGTTGGTTTATTTGAATTCCTCTTCTAGTTGTTATTTCTTCCTGTTTATCGTTTGTGGGTGAGACTGAAAATTGGATCTCGGTTCACCGGTGTTGTTGGCGTGCTGTGCAACAACTGGTATCAGATCTATTGGTTTAGTTCAAGTGGGAGTGATGACGGAAGAAGGAAAAACTAGAATTGAGAAGTTTGATGGTTCAAACTTTACCTTCTAGAAGATGCAGATGGAGGATTATCTATATTAGAATGACCTCTATATTCTTGTAGAAGGAAAAGAGAAGAAACCAGAAAAAATGACAGATGATGAATGGGCTTTAGTGGATCAGAAGGTTTTAGGAATGATCCAACTCTTTTTGTTTAAGAGCGTCGCCTTCAATATATCCAAGGTAAAGACCACAAAGGAATTAATGCAAGCTCTAGCTATGATGTATGAGAAACCCTCGGCGTCCAACAAGGTTCATCTTATAAAGCAGCTATTCAACATGAAGATCTCAGATGGTAGGGGGCATGGCCGAACATCTAAACGAGTTCAATACAGTCACGAGCCAATTGAAATCCGTTGGCATCACTTTTGATGATGAGGTCAGGGCGCTATTGATCTTGTCCAGTTTGCCAAACGGTTGAGATGGTTTTGTGATTGCCGCGAGCAATTCCTCAGGAACGACAAAGTTGAAATTCGATGATGTGGTAGGTCTAATTCTTAGCGAATAATCTAGATGGAAGGCATCAGGAGTTTCAGGGGATTCCTGGAATGCTCTAAATGTTGAAGGAAGAGGAAGATCGTTGAACAAAGGTAGCAATAAACACAGGAGTTCTAAGTTAAGGAAATCCAAGGGATCGAAAGACAAGGATGGGTATTGGCATTGTGGGAAGAAGGGGCACATGAAGCAGGATTGCAGGGCACTTAAGAAACAAGAAGGAAGCTATCAAGGTGGGAAGGATTCAGTGTATCTATCTAAAGAGAGTGACATAGAGACGTTGATCTTGTTTCTTGATGCGTAGAATGAGTCTTGGGTTGTAGACTGGGTGCTTTGTTTCATGCTACTTCGTTAAAGGAAGTTCTTCGTGATTATGTGTCAGGTGACTTCAGGAGAGTCTACCTAGGTGATGATGAGCCATGTAGTTGTTCCCTTCCCCAAGTATAGGGTTGCGATGTAGTAATAATCTCGATAAGACCGAGGTCGATTCACAGGGACTTGTGTAGGAATTCACAAAACACTTCCAATGATTTCTAATCGAGAACTAACTAAACATGATTTTGGAATTGGGTGTAGATAGAAATTTTAAACTAAAACTGAATGTAATTAATAATGAAAAGGCACAAGGGGTTCAAGGATCCACTTGTAGCAATCCTTGATGCTTAATTCGCTGTAGTTTCGGAATTACACAACTAGAATCGAAATTAAATCCTATCTACTCAGATGATAGAGCAGTTATAACAAACAATCTGCCATATGTGTGATTCATGTACATGATTCCCCCAATTCAAGTTAGGACTAGAGCACACTCAATTGCATAAGTCAATCCTAGTTCTAATAGATTAAGATCACAATCATAATCATTATTAAACTCTATCACAAAGCATAACTAGATCATGATTTGAACTTCATTCAAATCACATACACAATCATACACAATTCAGAATTTCTAGAAAAGTAGAACTTTTGGTATGAAGCTCCCACATGAGAATCAAAGGTCTAGAGCATATTGAATCCGATTCCTCAGAGTGTATAGGTCTAGAATCATTCAAAACAATTAAGAACTCAAGCAATTCTTCTAAACATCCATGAGCCATCATAAGATTAAGAAAAACTACTTAGAACTTTATTTAAACTTCAACCATTATTCTTTATTAATAATCCAACTTGAAACCAAAACAAACAAATTAAAACATCTTAAATTCACTACAAGCTTCACCTCTTAGCCCTAGCTAAGAGGTTTAGCCATTCATGATCCAAGGAAACATGAAAGCTACTAAAAACATAAAACTAGAAGAACAAACTAGGAGGAGTTGTAGAACTCTGGATCCAACTTCCGTCGCCTCCCACTGTGGTAAATCTCTTCTAAGATGCCTTAGGAATGAGCTAGAGGAATCCTTTTATAGCTTTGGGGTCCAAGGTGCGAAGAAATTTTGAGAAATCCCACAAGATTAGAGTTTTGCGCAGAGATTTTCGAAGCTTGTAGAAGAAGCTCTGTTACGCAGTCGACCGGTCGGACGACCGGTCTGAGCCCATGGACGACCGATCTAAAAAGTGAAAAAAAATGTCTAGAGAGTTTTCTGCCCAAAAATTAATTCAACTGACCGGTCGGACGACTGGTCTGAGTAGTGGACGACCGATCGTGAATGGTCCAGCAAGGTTAGCAGCAAGTCCCTTCTGTTAAGTGTTCGGACCGGTCGGACGACCGGTCCTAGGCTATGGACGACTAGTCTTCAGTGTATTCTTCTGCCTTCTTTCTTCTCTCCTTTGTTTCTTTCTTCCATGCTTTGGCACTTGGTCTTCAATGCTTGTAAATAGCGTCTCTAAGCCTTCAATTGGTGAATTCTCTCTCTCTTCCTACAACCACAAAACCATGCATTAGTTGGGTCTTTAATCATGTATTTCAAGCATAGTTAGTGATGAAATGGGGTTAGAATATACACATTTAAGAGCTTAACACACCCCCCAACCAGCATTTTGCTAGTCCCGAGCAAAACATGCGTGAAACAAATTTCATTCTTTAAAACTCAACTCTCCTTTAGAAACTATGCTTCTATACATTCTAAGACATACAAGTGTAAAAATCGAAAAAAAACTAAGTGATAAAGATTGAAACCTTAAACTTTCCAAAATATACTAAGTACTCATATGAAATTTCCGCTGATTGATTGATAAATAGAAGACTCCCAATAATTTAACCTAGTGTGCTCAGTGAATGCTCATCTCATGGATTTCCGGGGTTACCTTCCTTATGAATTAGCTAAGGTATGGATTCAACAGGTGTATAGATCAACAAAAAGCCTATGACAGAAATTTGCCTTATCGTCCTTCCGACAGCTTTCACACTACGTCCCATTTCCGACTTTGGTTATGGGTAGACCATCCCCCGGTTGGTAATAGGTAGCCCTTTTCAGAATTTTCCACCATATTCTCCATCATTCCCATATTTTCATTCTTCCTTTCTCGTGTTCTTTTTCATTAAATAGGATTTTTAGAAATCCATATCTTTCATTATTTTCCCATGGACAAGGATGGACAAAGTACCCCGGCTTGATTTCTCAACACCTCAAATCCAAACTTAACAAATCCACAATTCTACATAATCCTTTCAAGGCATGAGAATCGTGTAATGTGAATTAGGTGTAAAAGTGTTTAGAAATTCTATCAATCATAAAAATAGGGAAATTCGCATATAAAACTAGTATATTAGAGATTGTTTAAGATATTCAACTTCATTCACTTCGCCTCTCCTTTTTCTTATACTTACACTATCCCAAATGTATAGAAACAGAGTTTTCTAATGGAGTTTTGAATTTGTAGAAAAATAGAAAATTTTCTACATAATTGCTCGAGATGTTACAAAATGCTAGATTCATCCTAGTGGTCCCCCACCCCCAACCAAATCTTGCATTGTCCTCAATGTAAAAGATATGCAATGAGCAAAACATGAGAGCAATTATAAAATAAAGGGGATGAGGAATGAGAGTACCTGAGATAATAAAAACTGAAATTTTACCTCCTTCTATCAAACCTATGAAAAAGCAAACCAAAAGCAACAAAACCCTAATCCTAACTACTCTATACCTCTATCAGATAAGGAGATCAAACATCCTGGTACACAAGATCAATCAGAGGTATGGACATACCTTCTGACAAAAAAATTCTCAAAGAACGACTTTAATCGCTGACCATTTGCTTTAAAGATATTACCGTTCCTTGGATTCAACAACTCGACGGTCCCATATGGATAAATAGTTTTTACAATGTAGGGACTGGTCCATCAAGATCTCAATTTTTCAGGAAATAAATGTAATCGAGAATTATACATAAGGACCTTTTGATTAATCGTGAAGGTCTTACGAAGAATGTTCTTATCATGGAACACTTTCGTCTTGTCCTTGTAAATTCTCGCAATTTCATATGCCTCGTTCTGGATTCTGCAAGTTCATTCAATTGAAGTTTGCGCAACGAGCTTGCTTTGTTAGAATTAAAATTCATCTTCTTTATCGCCCAATATGCCCTATGTTCCAACTCCACGGGCATGTGACAAGCTTTTCTATAGACAAGTCTATAGGGAGACATTCTAATGGGGGTCTTGAAAGCAGTACGGTAAGCCCAGAGTGCATCGATTAGTCGAAGTGACCAATCCGTGCGATCGGGGTTCACTATTTTCTCCAAAATATGTTTAATCTCCTTGTTGGATACCTCAGCTTGTCCACTTGTTTGTGGGTGATAGGGAGTACTCACTTTGTGATTTACGCCATATTTCTTCATCAAAGCTTCAAACGGGCAGTTATAAAAATGAGATCCTCCATCACTTATAATGACTCGAGGTGTTCCAAACCGGCAAAGGATATTTTCCTTTAAGAAACGAATGACTGTTTTATGGTCATTGTTCCGGCATGGAATCGCCTCAACCTATTTTGAAACATAATCGATGGCTAACAATATATATAAATTTCTGAAAGAAGATGGGAATTAGACCCATGAAATCTATGCCCCAACAATAAAAAATTTCGATTGGTAAGATGGGATTGAGTGGCATCATATTTCTACGGGATATTCCTCCCAATTTTTGACAAGGCCTACACGTTTTACAAAACTCATGGGTATCTTTAAACATGGTGGGCCAATAAAACCCACATTACAGAATTTTAGGCTGTGGTCTTCTTAGTTGAAATGTGGCAACCACACGCCTGAGAATGACAAAAGGAGATGATACTGTGTTATTCATCATCCAGCACACATCTCCTTATGATTTGATTGGGACAATACTTGAATAAGTATGGGTCGTCTCATAGGAATTTTCTCACCTCGTTGAAGAACTTATCTTTATCTTGTTTTTTCCACTATGTGCAGAATTGTACATGTAGAAAGATAGTGTAGCAATGTCCGGATACCATGGCAATTGGGAGACTTTAAAAAGTTGTTCATCAGGGAACATGTCATTGATTGTGGTCGTCTCAAGGGAATTGGTGAGAACAAGTCTAGAGAGATGGTCAGTCACGACGTTTTCTACTCCTTTCTTATCACGTATTTCTATGTTGAATTCTTGGAGTAGGAGGATCCATCTTAACAAGCGTGGCTTAGCATCCTTCTTAAAGAGAAGGTACAGCGTAGCATGGTCAGTGAATATGATGATCTTGGATCCAATCAAGTAGAACCTAAACTTGTCTAAAGTAAAAACTACGGACTAAAAGTTCTTTTTCTGTAGTAGTGTAGTTTTCTTGAGCCGAGTTTAAAGTTCTACTTGCATAGTAGATGACGCATAGCTTTTTCTCTTTTCTCTGACCTAGCACAGCTCCAATAGTGTAGTCGCTCGCATCGCACATGATTTCAAAAGGAAGGCTCCAGTCAAGTGGTCGCATTATGGGAGCACATGTCAACATACCTTTTAGTTTGTCAAAGGCATTTTGACAATCTTTAGTCCACTCGAATGAGTTTTCCTTTTGAAGGAGGTTACATAAAGGACGAGAGAGTTAACTAAAGTCCTTTATGGACCGTCTATAGAATCTGGCGTGTCCCAAAAAGGACCGCACATCTCGTACGCTCTTGGGTGGTGGAAGGTTAGAGATAAGATCGATTTTAGCTTTTTCCACCTCGATTCCATTTTGTGAGATGATGTGACTAAGTATTATTCCTTTTGAACCATGAAGTGACATTTCTCCCAATTCAACACGAGGTTCTTTTCTTTACATCTTTTCAAAACAGTTTTTAAGTGCATAAGGCACTCATCAAAGTTACAACCAAATACAGAGAAATCGTCCATGAAGACTTCGAGAATCGTCCCCACCATATTAGAAAAAATACTCAACATACAACGTTGAAAGGTGACAGGGGCATTGCATAGTCCAAACGGCATCCTTCGATAGGCAAAAGTGCGAAATGGACATGTGAATGTTGTCTTCTCTGGGTCCTCTAGGGCAATCTCTATTTGGTTATTCCCTGAACTCCCATCAAGGAAGCAAAAGTGGGAATGACCCGCCAACCTTTCTAAAATTTGATCAACAAACGGTAGGGGGAAGTGGTCTTTCCTCGTGACTGTGTTTAGCTTCCTGTAGTCAATGCACATTCTCCAACCGGTAGTGACTCTAGTTGGTATGAGTTCATTATTGGCATTGGCTACGATGGTTATTCCCGGATTTCTTAGGCACCACTTGAGTTGGACTCACCCATTGACTATCTGATATTGGGTAAATGATACCCACATCCAATAGTTTCACCACTTCGGCCTTAACCACCTCCTTCATGTTTGGATTGAGGTGTCTTTATGGTTGCCTAAATGTCTTGACATTTTCCTCAAGGTGTATGCGATGAATACAAATCAGTGGGTCTATGCCTTTGAGATCCGCAATCGACCATCTAATGGCGCTCTTATGCTCTATTAGAGTGGATATTAGCCTACTCTCTTGTTCCTCATCCAAGTGGGAAGAAATCACCACCTAGATATGTCTCATCTCGACCTAAATATATATATTTCAAATCACTTGGTAATGGTTTTAGGTCGAGCTTTGGTGCCTTGATATTGGATGGAAGAGGCTTGTTCTCGCTTAAGGGTAAAGGTTCAAATAGTGCCCTCCATCTTTTATTATCAAGTACCGGCATAACATCCAAAATGGCATCCATCTCTCGTATTGTGTCATCATTCATCTCATGAGAGTGGGTCAAACATGCCTCAAAAGGGTCGGAAGAGAATGTCAAGGGGAATGTATCATCCACGAATGATTCAATCAAATTTATCTCGTGGATCTCGTCATCAACTTCCCGTGGTTGTTTGCATAAATCAAATATATTCAACTCGAGTATCATATTTCCAAAGGACATTTGTACAAGCCTATTTCTACAATTGATAATCGCATTTGAAGTAGCTAGAAAAGGGCAGCCAAGTATGACGGGAATTTGAGCACCGGTACCTATCACGGGATGTGTATCCAAGACAATAAAGTCTACTAGGTAGTAGAATTTATCAACTTGGACTAAGACATTCTCAATAATCCCTCTCGGTATACGAATAGATCTATCAGCAAGTTGGAGTGTGGTTTTGGTGGGTTTCAATTCACCTAACCCAAGTTGTTCATAAACTGAGTATAGGATGAGGTTGACACTTGCCCCTAAATCGAGTAAGGCTTGTTTGATCCGGTAGTCACCTATGATGCATGAGATGGTTGGACTACCCGGATCCTTGTATTTTTTAGGCACCTCTTGTTTGATAATAGTGCTCAAATTCTCAGTCAAAAGTACTTTTTTGTGAACATTGTGTTTCCTTTTGACTGTACACAATTCCTTTAGAAATTTGGCATAAGATGGTATTTTTTTATAGCATCCAAAAACAAAATGTTGATCTTCACTTGCTTAAAAACCTCTAAAATTTTCAGGTTTTTGTCTAAAGGTTTGGGTGAAATCAACCTTTGGGGAAACGGAGCAACCGGCTTGTATTGCCTTTCCGATTCTTTCACATGTGAAGTGTTGTTTGGGCTATCATCCTCTTTGAAATTTTCTGATCATTAGGCTTTGGGGCCTTCACCGGATTAGATTTATCAATTATCTTTCCACTCCTCAAGGTGTTGGTAGCTTGAACATACTCCGTATGTTAGGGGGACGAGCTTGTGTCTTGTATTTCAAATTGGGTTCTTGGGTTAGGAAGAGGTTGGGCAGGAAGTGTGCCTTTCTCCCTAACACTGAGATGAGATTTAACTCTAACCATTGAGGTTTTCAAGTCATTAATGGCTTGAGATGAATTTTGATTGAATTTCAGTTGCTATTGCATGAACCCATCAATTTTTAGAGAATTAGTCTTGTTATATTCAACTTGAACTGATACGAATGCACCCAACATCTCCTCTAGCGTAGCTTTGGTGTGATTACTAGGGATGGACCTAGTACGGGTTGAGCTTGGGGAGTGTTGTTTGCATTCGTAGTTGGTCCATTCCTCCAACTGAAGTTGGGATGGTTCTTCCAACTAGAATTATACGTGTTTGAGTTTGGAGCACTAAATGGCCGTTGATAACTGTTTATGGCATTTGATTATTCTTGTAAGATATCTTGGAATGCAGAAATTGTTAGACAATCCTGTGTTGCATGTTGATTTTCGGCACAAATTCCATAAACAGTTTCAACGTCTTTTGAGTTGATAGTCTCTCTTTTCTTCAATTCCATGGCCTCGACTTTTCTTATGAGGCTAGCCACACGTGCACTTATGTTATCTTCTTCTGAAAGGACATAAATTCCTCCTTTTTTTCCTTTTGTTGGCTTGTCTTGAAATTTGTTGGTCTAGATGTATCCCAAGACTGTGCATTCTCGGCCAATTCATCAAAATAGTCCCATGCTTCCTCAGCTTCCTTATTCATGAATACTCCATTGCACATCATCTCTACGAATTGGCGCATGGGTGAAGTCAGTCCTTCATAGAAAAAGCTTATTACCCGCCAAATTTCGTAGCCATGATTTGGGCATGCATTTAACAAGTCCTTGAACCTCTCCCAACATTGGAAGAATGTCTCATCCTCTTTTTGAGCAAAATTCATTATAAGGCGCCTCAACATGATTGTTTTCTGAGTAGGGAAGAACTTTTTAATGAACTCCCTAGTCATCTCAGTCCATGTGCCAATTGATCTTGGCCTTAATGCATGAAGCAAAGCCTTAGCTTTCTCTTTAAGGAAAAGAGGAAATAATTTGAGTCTCACCACATCATCTATTACATTTGCAAAGTGCATTGTGGCTATCACCTCATCAAATTCCTTAAGATGTTGATAGGCACTTTCACTGTCTAAGTCCATGCAATTTTTTAAGGAGTTGGATTACTCCTGGTTTCAAATCTATGTTCCCTGCATTAATTGAAAAAATTATGCACGAGGGAGTGCTCGCTCTTGCAGATTGTAAGTAATCACGTAATGTTCTAGGTTGGGAAACATTCTCAACCACATTCTCTCCTGTTTCAGTTTGGTTTTAGCCCAGATTTTGATTGGCCATAGGATTGGGTTGATTTCCAACCATACTTTCAGACAAAATTGGAGAATCTAAACGTTTCTTAGCACGTAGCTCCCTATTAATCCCTTCAACGATTCCCCCTTCACTAATGAGTCGATTATTAGAATCACGAACCCAATGTGGCATGCAAATCTCAAAAAAATAACAATAAGAAAAAGGTTTAAAAAACCTGATTTGAAGTTACTACTTCGACTACTAGAATTCCAGTAAAAACAAAATAAAGCTAACAAACTAAGTTAGTAAAGGACTCCTAAAAATCTCAAATAGAAACTATTTTAAGAAATTTTATGAAAAACCATCAAAATCCCTTACAACGGCGCCAAAAACTTGTTCGCTTCCCCAAGTGTAGGGTTACGATGTAGTAATAATCTCGGTAAGACCGAGGTCGATCCAAAGGGACTTGTGTAGGAATTCACAAAATACTTTCAATGATTTCTAATCAAGAACTAACTAAACAGGATTTTGGAATTGGGTGTAGATAGATATTTTGAACTAATGAAAAAAGCACTAGGGGTTCAAGGATCCACTTGTAGCAATCCTTGATGCTTAATTCGCTGTGGTTTCAGAATTACACAACTAGAATCGAAATTAAATCCTATCTAGTCGGATGATAGAGCAGTTATAACAAACAATCTGTCATATGTGTGATTCATGTACACGATTCCCTCAATTCAAGTTAGGACTTGAGCACACTCAATTGCATAAGTCAATCCTAGTTCTAATAGATTAAGATCACAATCATAATCATTATTAAACTCTATCACAAAGCATAACCAGATCATGATTTGAACTTCATTCAAATCACATACACAATCACACATAATTCAAAATTTCCAGAAAAGTAGAACTTTTGGTATGAAGCTCCCACATGAGAATCAAAGGTCTAGAGCGTATTGAATCCGATTCCTCGGAGTGTGCAGGTCTATAATCATTCAAAACAATTAAGAACTCAAGTAATTCTTCTAAACATCCATGAGCCATCATAAGATTAAGAAAAACTATTAGAACTTTATTCAAGCTTCAACCATTGTTCTTTACTAATAATCCAACTTGAAACCAAAACAAACCAATTGAAACATCTTAGAGTCACTACAAGCTTCATCTCTTAGCCCTAGCTAAGAGGTTTAGCCATTCATGATCCAAGGAAACATGAAAGCTACTAAAAACATAAAACTAGAAGAACAAACTAGGAGGAGTTGTAGAACTCCGAATCTGACTTTCGTCGCTTGCTACGGTGGTAAATCTCTTCCAGGATGCCTTAGGAATGAGCTAGAGGAATCCTTTTATAGCTTTGGGGCCCTAGGTGCAAAGAAACTTTGAGAAATCCCATAAGATTAGCATTTTGCGTAGAGATTTTCAGAGCTTGTAGAAGAAGCTCTGTTACGCAGTCGACCGGTCTGAGCCCATGGACGACCGATCTGACGACCGGTCTCAAAAGTAAAAAAAATGTCTAAAGAGTTTTCTGCCCAAAAATTAATTCAACGACCACTTGGACGACCTGTCTGAGCAATGGACGACCGGTCGGACGACCGGTCATGAATGGTCCAGCAAGGTTAGCAATAGGGTCCCTTCTGTTGAGTGTTCGAACCGGTCGGACGACCGGTCCTAGGCTATGGATGACTGGTCTTCAGTGTATTCTTCTACCTTCTTTCTTCTCTCCTTTGTTTTTTTCTTCCATGCTTTGGCACTTGGTCTTCAATGCTTGTAAATAGTGTCTCTAAGCCTTCAATTGGTGAATTCTCTCTCTCTTCCTACAACCACAAAACCATGCATTAGTTGGGTCTCTAATCATGTATTTCAAGTATAGTTAGTAATGAAATGGGGTTAGAATATACACATTTAAGAGGTTAACAGCAGTATTGTTGGCAAGGGAGATGTTCACATAAGTCAAAAAAACAAAACGATCTTGAAGCATGTACCAAGTTTAAGAAGGAACTTGATCTCAGTGAGGCAGTTAACCGGTACTGGATATGTGACGACATTCACGAGCATTGCATGGAAGGTCACAAAAGGTGCCTTGGTAATATCTCGAGGCAAGAAGGAAGGTATTTTGTACGTGACTTTCGGATCGTAGAGCTCACTCGCAGTCGCATCAACTGGAGTGAACTGGTGGTTATGGCATCAGAGGTTAGGACAAATGAGTGAGAAAGAGATGAAAGTGCTATTGTCAAATGGGAAGCTACCAGGTTTGAAGACAATTGATCTGGAATTCTACGAGGATTGCGTATATGGTAAGCAGAAGAGAATAAGCTTCAAGAAAGCAGGACGAGCTCCAAAGACGCATCTGTTGAAGCTTGTACACATCGATTTGTGGGTACCGGCACAGGTATCATCTCTTGGTGGATCACGTTATTTTGTCTCTTTTATTGATAATGTTAGTAGAAAACTGTGGGTCTATTTCTTAAAGCACAAATATGATATATTCGATGTATTCAAGAAGTGGAAAGTAATGATAGAAAATAAGACAAGTAAAACTGTAAAGTGTCTTAGATCTGATAATGGGGGAGAGTACTGTGATAAGAGGTTTGAAGAGTATTGTGCAACAAATGGGATCAAACATCAGAAAATGATTCCAGGGACACTGTAGAACGGTGTAGCTGAGCGCATTAACAGGGCCATCCTTGAGCGCGCCAGAAGCATGAGGTTACATGCAGGGTTGCCTAAGACATTTTGGGCAGATGCTGTGAATACTGTCGTATATCTCATCAATAGAAGTCCCTCAACACCATTGGATGGTGGGTTACCAGAAGAAACGTGGACTGGGAAAGAAGTAAACCTTGCACATCTCAAAGTGTCCGGTTGCATTTCATATGTTCACATTGATGCAGAGCACAGAAACAAGCTGGATACGAAGTCTAGAAGGTCACATTTATAGGCTACCGGTAGAAGATTTTGGCTATCGATTTTGGGATAAGGAAAATAAAAAAATCATCAGAAGCAAGGACGTAGTCTTCAATGAAAAAGTGATGCATAAGGACAT
The DNA here is from genome assembly GCA_003013855.2 of Liriodendron chinense. Classification (NCBI taxonomy): domain Eukaryota; kingdom Viridiplantae; phylum Streptophyta; class Magnoliopsida; order Magnoliales; family Magnoliaceae; genus Liriodendron; species Liriodendron chinense. The sequence continues at coordinate 249,776 of PVNU02000151.1, forward strand.
TTTGCAGCAAAAGCAGAATAAGACCAATGAGAAAGAATTCATAGAGTTGGAAGAGTTACTAGACACGGGTGTTACAGTGCCACAGGATGAGTATGCACAGGAGCATGATGAGGCAGAGCCGTAGACATCGGTTATAAGGAGGTCTACTCGGAAGAGAAGACCCAAGGTCCAATATTCACCCTCATTACATTATCTACTACTAACAGATAATGGTGAACCAGAGTGTTTTGAAGAGGCACTATAGTTAGATACACGTGTTAAGTAGGAGCAGACTATGGATGATGAGATGAACTCTCTTGAGTCCAATCGTACATGAGAGCTAGTCACTCTACCTAAGGTTAAGAAAGCTCTTCATAACAAGTGGGTTTACAGACTAAAAGAGAGCATGATGGTTCGAAGAGATACAAAGCCAAACTGTTTGTGAAAGGTTTTCAACAAAAGGCAGGTATCGACTTCACCAAAATATTTTCACTAGTGGTGAAGATGACTACGATTCGCACGGTCTTGAGTATAGTGGCTACAGAGGACTTACATCTAGAGCAGCTAGATATTAAGACAGCCTTTTTTCATGGGGACCTTGAAAAAGAGATATATATATGCATCAGCCGATAAGAAATGTGGCACCAGGAAAGGAGAACAATGTGTGTAGACTGAAAAAGAGTCTATACGGCCTGAAGCAGGCCCTGAGGCAGTGGTACAAGAAGTTCGACAGTTTCATGTTGAGAAACGAGTTCAGGAGATGTCATGCAGACCACTGTTGCTACTTGAAGAAGTTTGATACGTCGTACATCATCATTCTTCTATACGTTGATGATATGCTTGTAGCCGGATCAAGCATGAAGGACATCTCAGTTTTCAAAAGACAATTGTCTAGAGAATTTGCCATGAAGGATTTAAGAGCTGCAAAACTAAATTCTAGGCATGAGGATAAAGCGTGGCAGGAAAAATAAGAAGCTAATTTTGTCACAGGCAGAGTACATAGCGAAGGTACTTGATCGATTCAGTATGTGAGATGTTAAGTCGATTAGCACTCCATTAACCAACCACTTCAAGCTTTCTAAGGTGCAAGGAGCTAAGATGCAGGAGGAACGAGACTACATGGCTAAAGTCCCTTACGAGTCAACTATAGGGAGTCTCATGTATGCTATAGGTTAGCACAAGGCCAGATATTACTCAAGCAGTGGAAGTTGTTAGTAGGTTATGAACAACCCCAGGGAAGGAACATTGGGAAGCTGTGAAGTGGATCCTCAGATACCTGGTAGGTACTATGGATGTAGGGTTGTGTTGTGGAGGATCGAAATTGAGCTACAGGGCTACAGTCGATTCAGACTTGGCAGGGGACATCAACAGTAGAAGGAGCACAACAGGGTATGTCTTTACCCTTGGTAGTGCTGCAGTCAGTTAGGTCTCTCAGTTATAGAAGATAGTTCCATCAATACAATGAAAGCAGAGTATGTTGCAGCTATAGAAGCGTTCAAGAAGATGGTGTGGATGCAAGGTTTTATGATAGAGTTGGGGAAGAAGCAAGCAGATTGTAAGCCTATATAGTGACAGTTAGAGTGCAACACACTTGGCTAAGAATTCAACCTTTCATTTAAGGACCAAGCATATTGACATCAGATATCACTTCATACGTTCGTTATTGGAAGATGGATTGATTGCTCTGGAGAAGATCCATACAAGTGAAAACCCTACAGATATTTTGACCAAGGCGGTCACATGGGAGAAGTTGAAGCTCTGTTTAGCTTTAATTGGTCTTTAGGGTTGAAGACGGAGAGGTGGTGCACTTCAGATGTAGAAGACGAAGAACTACACTGATGTGTCTCCAAGTGAGAGATTGTTGGGATGTGGAGCCAATCACACCAGATTGCTGACCAGGGAGGTGGTCGGGTGCCCAGACGGTCTGTGGACTGGGCACCTAATATTCATGTATTAGAGACAACAGTCTCTAGACTGTTCTGTGAACAGTTGGGCGCCCGACGGTCAAGTGAACCGGGTGCCCGATAATCGGGCGTGTCCCTCTGGAGCTTGCCTCGACGAATTTTGTAATGGGCGAGCGTCCCGACCAAACCTGACCGGGTGCCCGACCATGCGCAATCTGTTTAACGGGGTTTCCTTATTTGAGTCTAATTTTCAAGTTTTACTATATATATGGGTGTAATCCGAGATTAGGGCAATGGATTAGGGTTTCTATATGTCCAAGGTGAGAAAGAGGCGAGAGGTTAGCAAAAAGGGTCATTTCTGTGCATGGGAGCATTAGAGAAGGTAAGTGTATTGCTTGTAACTTTGTCTTCTTCATAGTGGAAGCTTGCACCATGGTTTTTTACCCTTATTTGGGGTTTTCCAAGTAAAATTTATCTTATGGTTTGTTGGTTTGTTTGAATTCCTCTTCTAATTGTTATTTCTTCCTGTTTATCGTTTGTGGGTGAGACCGGAGATTCGATCTCAGTTCACATGCGTTGTTGGCATGCTACGTAACAAGTGGCTCTACAAGTGCTCTAGTTGGAGGGAGGTCAGTGGTGAAGCACATGTTGGAAGAACCGGAGTTTTTTCCAGTGATTGTGTTAGCGTCCACATATTCCCAATCCGACCTATGAATACAAATAGTAGTTAGGATGTTGACGATACATATCAAGACTTTACAATGAAATTTATAATTGAGCGAATTTCATATAAACTTTCTTGTCTGATGATACACAACATTAACCCAAATGTGTTAATAAAAATAAAATAAAACGTAAATATTCTCGACCAGCCTACATTCAAACTATAGATAAGAAGAGATTGTCTAATGGTTCCTACTATTGTTCTGAGCATCTATCCATATGCGTTCTGCAATCTCATTGCGCACCCTCATCTATGCATCTTTCTCTTGCTGAGTAACTCGCAACAACCACTGCCTCTCATCATTTGCAGAGACCTCATACTGCGTTGGGTTACTCTCTGCCTCCCCTATTGGTATACCAGCAGCACGAAGATCTTCGTCTGAATCATGTTCCATTCGTAGGAAATTATGTAGCATAGAGCAAGCTACTATAATATTTACTTATGTTTCGAAAGAGTACTGACACCACCGCCTTTAAAATTGGAAATCTGCCTTTCATTAATCTGAAGCAACACTCTATTGCGTTTTGCAACTATGCATGTCAGTAGTTGAAAAGTTATTTCACGTTTGAGGGAGCTCTCTCACTTTGATACTCTTGTAATTAGTATTGAACACGATGGTAGAGAGCCATGAAACCAGGCGAATGTCCGTATCCTACATCAACAATATAGTACTTTCCTATATATGTCAAGTAGTGAATACTTTAGTGTTTGAGTAGTAGGGGATTTTTTTTTATAAAAGTTTATAATAACTGAAGTAATGATGATTACCATGTGCGACAGTGAGTGGATCATCATTTTGTGTCAATGTGTTATGTAGGACCCTTGCGTCGGAACAGACCCTTCCCAACCGGCTAAAATATATATATTTTTCATATCAAATGAACACGCAGCGAGAACATTTTGAGACAAGAATCTTTTTCTGTTGTGGAAGGCAGCATGATTGGTTGATTGTATGTGTGTAGGAATGTGGGTGCCGTCAATTGCCCCAACGCAATCCTATAAACCCATTGTCAAATTCGTTATTGTTAGCGAATGCCATAGAAGTATAGCGAAATCCATATATAGAAAGAATCATATTGACTAAAATGATACATGGAAGTATGTTGCCCAATACGGATTTCTCTGAATCTCAATAGGGATTTTTGGACCAGCCTGTTTAACATACTCTGGGTAGAGAGAGACAATTGTGTTTAGAACTCAATTGAAGTGACGGCTAACAGTCTCACCAAAATGAATGAATCGGTGTCCTACTACTCGATTACGCACATTATGTCCCAAAGTGTGTAGAAAAATTACGTGTTGTTTTTCGAGAGTAACGTTACAACTATTGCGCGGATTTGTCTTTTACCTAATCACATTACACAGCTAGAAGAATGCATGTCGAGTCATCCTCAACTGAGTGACACAATCCATATCACTGGTGCGCACGATCGATTTGATGAACCTTGCCGCTTATCATCCCCCTTGACATGGCAGGTTGTCTAAACAAATAAGCCCTACAATTCTCCCCTACTGTAGCTACGCAAGCCATCGATGCAAAAGCAACGATTTGCTGCTCCGTTTCTTCGTCATCCGAGCTATCCATACCCTATATATTTCTAACACTTTTAGCATAAAAGGAAATCACAATTGAACGCCTTGTGTGAGACCCTTCTCAAACCCTCTTATAGTTATTCATACCTAAGTAAAGACTTTGAAACAACAAGTTAGAAATTTTCTTCACAAATTGTGGGGGGTCTTGATTTTCATGTTGCAAAATGAATGAACTTCTATAGTCTATACGGCATAAACTTCAAGTCAAAATTTAATCCAACTAGAGAAATGACATGGCTATGACTGTTCATACTGTGCACCTAATGAACAGTATCATAAGGCAGCATAACTCCTATCGCCAAGTAATGTAATGGTAAGAATGACAAAATGTAAATCTTACGTGAAGAAGTCAACAAAACCAGATCTTATCTGAAGAAGTCAACCAGATCTTATATGATATACATATTCCTAATTCGATGTACAACAACGACAAACAATATAAAGAAACATATTTGGCTATCCATTTAATGAGTGAGCCCACATGCATGACAATCCAAACTGTCCATACTCATGTCATCTATTGTGATGGAGCATATTCTGAAAATTACATCAAACGATTTGGACGGTCTTAGCCATCTGTTTTCTTTTGTTGAATTCGAGATTTGGCAGAATTTATGTTTAATCATCCATTTGATTTGCTACCTCCTATATGGTTAGGACTACTCAATCAGTGTGATTTTCCGGTTTATGCTCCATAGTATTGCTCACCACAAATTTAATGGTCCATATTTTTGTACATGTATGCCAAGTGTCATATGGCTAAGTCTCCACAACTTTCAGAGTGGTGGTTAACCATCACCATACTCTACCTGTTATCTGGCAGTTGAATCTTTTACAAAATTGAAACCATCGAACCAACCTCTTTTATTCTCAACAAAGAAACAAGCATTTGTTACCGAACAAAAAGGAACAAGCATTGATATTCCATGAGAGATAAATTAATACTCTGCTGAGTGTGATTGTTAATGCACAGGTACTAAGAACATCCATGACATGAAAAGCGCTCAAATCTAAGCCTCCGAGTTGTGGGCCCCAATTTAGATGGATTATTAATAAAATAAAATTAATTTAATTTAATTATTTAAGTAGTCCATCTTTCAACATTTAGTGAAAGGTTGAGGTGAAAAAGAGCCAATGGTCTAAATATATTAAGAGTCTCCCCAACATTAGAGGGAGGATTGTTAAATCAATCTGCTCTTTGGTTAGTGACCTATATGCATGGGCCCCAACAAATTTAGATTTAGATTACCTACATATCAACCATCACACTCAGCTAGAGGATCAAATATCTTCCCTTATTGATAATGAGTGCAAAAGATGGAAATGGATTGCCAAAAATATTTACTAAACTGTATAACTTGCACATGGTTTAAAGAGTATTTATGTAATTAAAAAAGAATAGTCATTACCTAAAAAGATGAAGAAAAAATTCCACCTGAAAAGATGGAAATGGATTGCCAAAAATATTATCTAAACTATACATGAGGGCTAATTTTTGTAAATCCAGTTCCGTCTGACATGGGAGGAAATGCAATTACCAAACCATACATTCATCATTTCCAGTGTTAAGCAAAAACTGAAGGGATTTGAGAAAAGCCCCAATTTGAGTTGTAGCTTATAACACTAACACTAGCCCAGACAACAAATGCATGAGGAAAATTGATATACAGTGGAGAAACTGCAAGCTGAATAAATGAATTTTGGAGAGAAGAAACGAAGTTATAGAGAATGTAGGAAGGAATTGTCATACGGATTAAGGGAGCTTTGTCTGATCGCTCCCAGATCTGCCGCCAGATGCAACTTAATCGTGCATGAGTGATGATGAATTAGAGTTATGGAAGTTGATAACTAAAAATACAGGCAAGGAAGAACAAAGGGTTGCAAGCACACCTTCTTCTTGTCGTCCCAGCCACGTTCAGCGACTGATGACACCCACCACCTTGGCAAGACTCTGTAAACCCGTCGTCCCCACCACGATCCAGCATCGATATATACCAAAAGATGGTCGTCATATCCGAGGAGTATCAAAGATGGTGGAAGCAGATGTCGATTCGATGACAGACGAGAGTTCGATACGGTGGATTCATGAGAGTGGTTGGGGAGATGAAGAATGTCATTGAGATATCTCTCATCTCATCCCGGGTTAGACTCGAGGTAGCTTGGAGGATGGGCGTCGTAGCCGAGGCGGGATTTGGAGAATCCCTCGAAGCAAATGTAGGATTGAAAAGAAAACCCTACTCGGCCTATTTCTACTTGTCAAACGAGTACAGTGGATGGGACATGGGATTTTTCGGATCCCATCCCACCTAATTCCCTTTATTACCATGCGCCAAACGCCCCCTAAAGGATATTTTAGGGATTAACTACTTAACTCGCCAGTAATCCTCTCTCAAAGGTATCAGATCCAAGTATTCCTTATGGGCGCCATGATCAATATCGCTTACAGGGTACAATTTATGAATCGGCTGGAATGATACTTCATGGAAGATTTATTAGATTACAAATGAAGGAATTGGTGGCTGGAGTTGATATACAGGATGGTTTAAGAGAAACGGAGTCAAAATATATAATAAGGTTGAATGAAAAATATTTCAAGTTTTAATAGCGCTTGTCACACTGATGTTATCGATAGCTCCGAACACTAGATTAGTCTCTAAATTTCTTTGGTAATGAATTTATAAGTCTAATATTACTTTATAAAAGTTTTCCATAAATTGAGGTCTACAGAAAAATTAAAAAACTTCAAACGGTGAGGACCGTCCAGAAATAAACAATTTCTAACTAGTTTTATCAAAACCTAAATTTAGTACTAAAAAATCTGAATTCACATATTCTATTTTTTAACTAAAGTTATCAACCTACGATTAGGATTTTAAATCACTTTATCAGAGTTGTACTTATTTAGTTATGAGTTTCTAAAGTTGGGTGATTTTTGCAATAAAGAAAATGTGGGGAACAAAAATTCTTAAAATTATTCTATGGTCTATATTGGTTTTCTATTTACTAACTGTTGTTCTTATCTTTATTTTATATACTTAGATATGTCAAATTAAGTCAAAAAATTGTATAGAGATCCTATTGTAAGTCTAGTATGTCACTGTAAAGTTTCAACACATTCTACTAACTACAAAAAATCCTAAAATTCCTATAGTTGGATTTGTCCAAAAACAGATGAATTTTGACCAATCTACACTAATCCTCTAAATCATCATAGTAACTACCATGTTATTATTTTATAAATATTTTTCTATGATATTATACTTGTCTAGTTATGATCTAGCTTCTGAATTGCCCCATTCAAAGTTGGAATTGCGTAGTTATGAATTTTACAAATTAGGTCATTTCTCTTGTCCATTACTGTCTAGCAGAAGGTCGAAGATTAAAATTTATAAAAATTCGTTCCAGAGTCCTAATTTTTATTTCTACGCTAGGTACAACCTAAATAAGATTGGCTTCCATACAAAGTCATTCTAAAGGAATCTTACCTTTGATTTCTAAGTTCTTCATTCAATATAACAATCAAATAGGGAATCTTAACTGCCACATTTCTAATTTCAAGGGGTCTACTAATTATATAAGTGTAGGGGGGGAATATAACCTAAAGGTACACAGTAGGTTTGAAAACAAGCCTCCCTCTAATACCATTCTGTCATATCCCAAAATTCAAATACAGAGTGTGCACTATCATACCCAAATTATGGTCCATAACTCGTACACTAATGTACTTAAACCAATGAGTCATACAGTTATTAGAGGCATCGATTTATCTGTATAAGTTTAATTTAAAATCCATCATTCACACATAATAATCAATACCCATCACCAATAATTCATGAACATTCACAACCATACATCTCTAATGTTCACAAAATACCAGCTATTATTACATCGCAGTCCACCTATTTGGGACTTTATTTAACCATGATTATCAAAGATCATTCAGCAAAGGACATTCAGTATCATATACCATAACAATGTTTAATTCATTAAATGGTAAAAATAAAAATTAGAATTTCTTAAACAATAGTTTATTTCAAGTGATCAGTTCAATTAGTCCATTGTAGCAACTTCATCATCAGTCATGTATGGGCACGTCTCTTATGGATCCACCATTGACTCAATCTCATTCTCATGCACTTACATTAAAGGTTCTGCTTTGATCACCTTTGTACAATTTTTCATTCAACAAACGCCAGCTGACCAGGCACAATGAGTGAACCCATCATGGTTCAAGCATGTCACAATTAAAATAGTACAACAAAATACAAAATAACCAATAAATTTCAAAATATTGAAATAATTATGAGTGCAAGAATGTTGTGCGATGCAATCATGAATGATGTAGACAATGTATCAAGTGGAAAAACCATCCACTTTCTTAGGTTAGATATCCATCAACCTACATCTATTCTTAAAAGGCTTCTACCATATTGGGTAGACATTCGCAAGGCTCGCATTTGTCCCTTGATCAGGCTTCTACATATAGTAAACATCTAGGGATAGTTCCCTGGGAACTCGAAATGAATTGTGTATACAAAATCATCTAGAGCAGGCCTCTAAGAATCAGGACAGAAGCACTATACAATGCAAATGACAAATGTTCAATCATCAATGCATCAATATACACAAGTTGTTACATACATCTCTCCTATGAGAGGAAACTCTGATTTCATGGTTTCAATAATTTAACATCTTAGTACAAAACAATTTAAAGTAATAGCAATTTAATACAATCATTCGTTCATCTTTAAATCAATTTAATACAACGATCCAAAAAACATAGCAATCATATTAAATCTACTTTAATCATAATGGAGAGGAAATGTGTTGGGATCACTCACCTATAACTTGGTGACAATGATTCTGAGATATTTTCCGATTCAATCAACTTACAAATCCTCTAATTATATGGCATAAACAAATCTTACTTCCCTTAAAATTGAAATTGCGCATTTTACTCACACTTAGGGCGCGTATACTTTGTGGAAGCTCAAAGAACAGAGCTTAGAACTATGGCTAAGTCTAGAGGGGGAGTGATTAGGACCTTTTAAAAATTATGCCTTAATTGAAATTAATTAACAATTAAACTCAATTAAAGCATTAACACTTAGGCTTCCTAAGCCAAGTGGGTCCAATCACATAGACTGCAAAAGATATAGCAATAAAGCAACTAGTCTAATTAGTAAAAATACATCTTATGTCTGAATCTACTTATCATGTGCATAGCGTACATTCTATTCGAACAATCATATAATTAATAATTAAACTACTAATGCTAGAATAACAATGTGCTCAAATCAATCACAAACACAAGCATGTATAGTGATTCAGTTTTCTTACTCCACTCCCGATTATCGTACCCAACTCATGAGTACACCATATTAAATCAGGTTCATCTCTCAACCTTTCACGAAAGTTTTAACAGCAGGTTTACCTCTCAACCTGAACGGAGGTTTTGATTAGGTTCACCTCTCAACTCTTCGGCCCTACACAAGAGATCACCTACAATGGTTTTTAAAGGTAACCAATAACTTTGGTTCTATACAAGAACCCACGTATTCTCCCTGCCAGAGGCTCCCCTTAGAGACTTCACTTTAAGCTCTACACAAGAGCTAAGGTTCTACATAAGAACCTATGTATTCTCCTGTTGAAGGCTCCCCTTGGAGCCTAGGTCCTACTCAATAACTTATCAAGTTTAGGTCTCAAACTCTCACAATCAATCTTACTAAAGAAAGAGCATACACTGGACTTTTACAAATGACAACTTACTTTTCAAATTGAGCCCCTTTTGTCGCGTCGTCTTGAGTCGCTTCTTCTAGCTCTCTTGTGCTTGAATCAGCTCCTCATGTTCCCCCAATCCTTGATGCCAATGCTTTGCCAATGCTCCAACTCCAACGATCAATCGCCTTGCATATGATGTCCTAGTGAAGTGCCCAAGGTGATGGAAGGTGGTTGAATCATCTACAACTGATAGGAAGTTGATTACCTAGAGGAATTCAACTAAAAGATCTCTAAGAGAGGTTTAGACAAAGGTTTTACCTATAGGCATAGTGTCTAAATTTCTAGAGATCACAAGGGAACAAGTTCATCTTCAATTGAGCTTTGAATGCTCCAACATGTGATAATTCATAAGGAAGATTACTTGATTAGTATAGGATAACCTAATAATCTTAGCTATAATGGTGGCTTCTAATGCACTAAAAAATTCTTACAATACCCAAGAACCAAGTCCCCTTTAAATAGCCCAAAAATTTCAATATCTATAAAAATTGGTAGAAAACAACTCTTTCGATAGGATCGAAGGACCCTTCTATGGGATCGACATCCCACACGATGGCATCGCAGAACGTTCTAGAGAGTTCAATAAGTTGCTAGACATAATGATCGATGGCATCAAACATGCTTTAATGGGATCGAAAAGCGCCCTTTGATGGCATTTAAGAATTGTCTAAAGAGTTTAGATAGAAGCTGGACATAATGTTTGATGGCATCAACACGGTCTTCAATGGGATCGAAGTCCTATCGAAGTGATCTTCAATGGGATCGAAGACCAGTCGAAAACTGCTATTGAGCAGATGTTTATAGCAGCTTGGGGCTTCTAAAGCCTTACATATATATTAAGGTTCATTTATGACTCCTAAGGCTAATGAGTGATGACTAAAAGTATAACTATTAAGCCAAAGTCATCTAGAGGCTAAGGTTGTTTGGTTCTAAGGGTTAGGATCACCAAGGCACCTCTGATTTACCTATTCTTCCTCCTTAATACTTCTTGTCCACTTGAATCTTCAGTCTTCAGCTTGCCAAGGCTCAACCAACATTAAGCCACATGGATGCACATGATTGACAAATGAGTACACTAACAATCTCTCCCCATGTCAATTACGTGAAAAAAACCTAACCTAGACCTTCTTATGGTCCATACCAAGGAAAATACCAAAACAACAAAATAAATTACATGTCAAAGTAAAATATTACAATTAGAATTTCAAACTAAGACATGTAACCCTAGCAATACTCCTCTTCAATTGCTCCCCCATAATCCATCAACCCCCTGTGATAATAAATAAATCCTCTAAAACAAAATACAATTTGCTTTGGTGGGACTTGGATCTTTCTCCCCCTTTTGTTAGAAATTGACAAACTACTTTTTCCCCTTTATTGATACATCAATTAAGATTAGGGTAGGAAAAGTTAGAATGTCAACATTTTAACTATAAGTGTATGCTAACCAAAGAGATAAGGGTGCATGAATATTAAAAGTATGGACCATGCAAAGACATGATCAACAAGATATATTTCTATCTAAGCATAGATGATCATGCATATTTCAGTTATTTCAAGATATTCATACAAGCATAAGTGACCAAGGTATAGATTAGCAAGACATGAAGCACAAAATTCATAAAGATTAGCTATTCTAGGCAAGATGACAGTTTAACATATGATACTAAAATATTGTTAGTGCGTTTTTATGTTGCATACTAGTGTACCTTATTTATCAATTACGTAGGTCCATGCGTCAAGGTGTTGGTTGAGCCCAAAGAAGATGAAGACCAAAGACACAATAGGACAGTTGCATCAAAGAAGAAACTGGTAAATCATAGATGCCTTGGTGAGCCAAAACTCTTAAACCTTAACTAAAACCAAACCTTGAAATGACTTAACCCAATAGGTAAAATTTTAGTCATCTTAGAATGGCCTAAGGAGTCCCAAAAGACCAACCTTTAGAAGGCCTAAGAGGTTCATGAACTTCTCTAAACAAACAGACCAAAACAATAGAATTCATGTGTCTGGCGACTGGTCAGAGACCGGTCATAAGCACTCAGCGACCGGTCTCAAGTACCAAGTGACCAGTCGCCAGAGGCCAAAACAGGTCAGCAGCCTACCTGTGTAAATGAGACTAGTCGCTGGAAAATGCAACCAATCACAGGCACTTGCAATCGATCACAGGACCCTACGCGACCAGTCACAAATGACTGATATGAGATAGCAACCAATTTTCCCTGGCCTAATTAGACCAGTCGCTTGTCAAATGCATTCGGTCACTGGCCCTTAGCGACTAATAGTAGGCACCAGTCGACCGGTCACCAAAGAGCCATTGGCTGCTATTTTTAAACCGTTAGAGCTTTATCTATATAAAGACGAGGCGAGGTTCTTAGGCCTAAGAGAGAGAATTTAGTGCATTAAAAGCCATTTACATTGCTCACATCATTAGGCTCTAATCCTATCAATACCCAAGTCATCTTCCTTATGATTCATCACAAGTTAGAGCATTTAAAAGCTCAATGAAGATGAACTTTCTGCCTCCTAATTTTAGATGTTTTAAACACCTACACCATAAGTAGATCCTTAGTTTAAACCTCTCTAGAGATCCAATTAGGTGAATCCCTTTAAACTTTCAACATACAACTAGTTGTATAAGATTTATCACCTCTCATCACCTTACTTGTCTCAGGAAGATCATATGCAAGGTGACTGATCGTTGGAGCTGAGGCTTTAGCAAAGCATCAGCAACAAAATTGGGGGAGCAAGGGGAGACGATTAAAGCAGGGGAGAGCGAAGATCAAGCAACCCAAAAGGCGCTGAACAAGGGGCTCGATCAGACAAGTAAGTTGTCAAGTAGAGGAGTCTGGTTACATTTTTTTCTTGTGGAGGATTAAGTGTGAGAGTTTGGAATCTAACTCGACCAAGGCTCCAAGGGAAGTCTCCGATGGAAGTGTACACTAAGTTCTGGTGTAGGACCGAAGGGTTAGGAGGAACTTGTAAACTCCTGGGTTAGGTGAAACTCGTTAAACACCTTAGTTGGGTGGAACCTAATTTAAACACCTACGTCGAGAGATGAACCTGCAAAATCTCCGTTCAGGTTGAAAGGTGAACCTATATGTAAAACCTTCGGTAAAAAGTTGAGAAGTTAACCTGATTTAAAACTTTCGTCATAGTAAAATCCAGTGTTCTCATGGGTTAGGAATGACAACCAGGAGTGAAGTAGACAAGTAGTCAAACCATTATACATGCTTGTGTTTGGGATTGATTTGAGCACATTGTTATTCTAACATTATTATTTAATTGTTGACTATATAAATGCATGAATGGAATGTATGATATGCATGATAGGTAGATTCTCATACACAACTTATAGTTTCACTTGCTAGACTAGTTATTTCATTAGTATTATCATTTGTAGTCTAGACATTACACATTAATTAGAAGCTCAACTTGTTACATCATTTATAATCTATATGCTTATGTTAGTTTGCTTAATCTTTTCTAGTCTTTGTAATTAAATCCACTTAAGCTTAGAAGCTAAGTGTTACTTCTTAATTAGTTTATAATTACTAATTAGTTTAATTAGACAAGAGTTTTTAAAATATTTAAAAATATCCTAATTCCCCCCCCCCCCCCCCCCCCCCCCCCCCCCCCCTTAAGACTTGGCCATAGTTCTAGTAGCTCCATCAAACTACCGCATATAGCATAAGGTTTCGTGTTAAACGATCCGACAAAATTTCAAATACAAGCTTAAGCTAAACTATCAAGGGATAATAAGGTTGGAATCCTCTAATATGCCCATAAACACACTAATGAGGCTAAAATCCTCATATTTACCTATAGTGTTTAGAATCAATGAGGCTAGAATTCTCTAATTTAACTATTAAGCTCACATAGACCTTCTAAGGTCACCTATCCCTCTTTACAACCAACTTAGGTGTGAGATTTCTAGGACCCGGACTAAGTTCAGGAGAGAATGTTTCTTCCTTGAATGTATCTCTATTAGGTGCATCTTAGTTAAAGATCTATGTTCAGTGGGAGATCTAACTATTTGATGCCTACCTACATTATCATTGTCACAACTAATGATTTTCTTAGTTTTTACGTTTAATAGGACAATGAGCTTTATTAACTCCCTCATATGATTTTTCGTTTTTAGAGAGGATGAGAATCTTCTTTTTTTCTCCGGGGATTTTCTACAAAGACTCTTCATGCATTGTGACAGTCTCCCGGTCGCAACATATTTAACTATACAATTTGAAATTGAGGTGGATTAGGGCCTATAAAGCCTTACATATTAGGGTTCATTTAGGACTCCTAAGGATAACGAGTGATGACTAAAGGTATACCTATTAAGCTAAAGTCATCTAAAGGCTAAGGTTATTTTGGTTCTAAGGGTTAAGATCACCAAGGCACCTCTAATTTACCTATTCTTCTTCCTTGATGCTTCTTGTCCACTTGAATCTTCGGTCTTCATCTTACCAAGGCTCATCATACATTAAGACACATTGACATACATGATTGACGAATAAGGTGCACTCGTATGTTATAAATAAGTGAACTAACATAAGTAATTTCACAAGATTGGCCTTTTGATTGATTAAGTTTTATTTGGGGTCCACATGAAGAATTTAGCCTTCTAATTTGGATCCTTTTAGATCCCAGCCTTAACACAAGGTTAGTGGATTATAATCCTCAATGTGGGGCCCACTTGATTAAACTAAAGAGGTCTAAGTATTCCGATGTCATTATAACGATCTAACGTTGTTTAATACATGTATATCATCGTTTTATCAAATGAAGGATATCAAATTTTGGATTTGGAATTAACCAAAACAGTCCAGTAGATTATCGACCGAAGATCACTTCAATTGATCTAGAAAATCCCGAATTAAGTCTATTAGACTCTGAATAATTTTTTTCCTATTTCGATCGATTCGAAGCCTCCTTTGATTGATCGAAAGATGATGGATTTGACTCAATTTTTGGCGATCCGATTTCACAACTTTTAGATTTTTCTTATTTTTTTAGATTTAAATATTTATCATTCTTCATGGACCATATCAGAACCATCCATTGGCTCCCACATCATCAAGTTAGGGATGGGCCAATAGGTTGTTTAGATCTGAACTATTCATTATCCGTGTTATTCCTATATCATGTTTCTTTATCAACAATTCTTCTTATGATCAGGATGGGCCACCAGATGATCAGACCCTTCTAAAATTCTGGATGTTACTGTGGATTTATCTTAGAATGTACATAGATGGTCTAGATCAAATTTGATACATCCGATGATCCATCATAGAACCATCGATCCTTCCACCACTCCCACAACTAAGTGTCTTTACCATGTGGCCTAGCAGTTGGTTTTGTTTATTTACTACAAAATTAAATATTTAAGTTGGTTTAAGTATTTAAGTGGGGAGTGCATGTGTGCATTGCCTATATAAAATGTTGGGTTGTTACAGTTGATATTTGTGTTTTTTTTTTTCCTTTCATCCAAGCCTATATAACCTTATTAATAAACATTATGGTGGGCGTTCAATTATCACTTTTTCTAGTTGTGTGGTCCACCTGACATTTGCATCTGCTTATTTTTTGGAATATGCCCTAAAACAAGCTGGCAAAACAGATGGACAGTGTGAATATACAATGCATACAACAAGTTGGCCCTACGGTCAAGGTCTTGCCGACATTGTTGGTTCCTGTCAAAGAGTAATAATGACCATTTCATTTTTTTATTTTTATTTTTTAACTTTTTCGAAGAACCCTCCTATTTTCAATTTGAATCAAACATTTAGTGGTGCCCAGCTTGGATTGCCAAGGATTTCAAAGAAACGCCCTTGGTCCAATGATGAGTATAAACTGACTTATATGGTTGGTAGAATTCATTTTTTATAAAGAAATGACCTAGATGGCTCGTAGAAGTCATGTTTTATAAAGAATGAAAAACACATAAACCCAACGCACACAAAAAGAATCAGAAGTTTCCCATCTGCTTGAAATAGCCATCACTCAGTGTATGCGTGTAGGCTTTGGATGTTATGGTTGACAGTGGTGAATGGAGTATGCTTACTTGTGGCTTAGCTCCACCCGAAAGGCTGCATCTATACTTGTTTTTAGTTGGTGAGGGGTGCCAGTGCTCCAAAAAATTCCCACCATGAGAAGAACCAGGCAAAAAAGCTCGAATTGAAGGAAGAGTCAAATTAGAAGAACTAGGAGTGTTTGAATTGACTATTTTGATAAAATATTACATTGGTCCATGCTTTTATATAGTCCCAGTATTTATAATAAATACAACTATCGCAGAAAATCTTAATTTCTTGGACTTTTAAAATTGGTCTATTCCCCATTTTAAGGAATATTAAATATGATAAATTTTATTTGAAAACTTCTAGAATCCTAAAGGACTTCCGAATAATATTTTTGAGTTTTGCTATTAGATGGGAAAATTAGATAGGAAAAAATATTTTGTTACAATTTCATGAACGGGATAGAAAAATACCTTTAGGTTCAATGGGTAGTACATGGTATGTTTGAGCATGAATATATGGTGTTTGAGTTGTTACTCTTTCATCTGACTATTGTGAATAAACACTTTCAGATTCATCAGTTTTTAATATTTTTTGGTGTGTTCGTTTAGAGCCCGATGAAGAAGAGGATCCCTCATTAGGGGTTCTGTGTTAGTGACTTCTCCTGCAAATTTTCTCTAGTAAAAAAGTCAGGAAGAGAATTAGCAGAGCAATTTATAAATGTAATTTCAAAATTGAATATAGCTAAAATGCTTTGCCAACTGGTGAAAATCTACATTGATGCTAGATTTTTGACATTTTTTCCAAGTACTTTAGCGCTTTTGCAATTAATTTTAAGAAGAAAATTTTGGTTTAAGACATTGGATTGGAATTTATTGATACAATGGACGATGGATAAAATTTCCTTTTTAATTATGGAGTATTTTTATTGGGTCTCATTCCACAATATTAATGTGAATTTTGCTAATTGTTCATTAACATTTATTTTTTGTTTTAATATTCTACCATATCCTGCTTATGTTTCAACAATTTTCTCTGGTTCAGGAGTAGGAATACTATGGCATGGAAGGGCTTTAACCTTTTGTTTAATTCTTTGAACAACTCATGTATGATCAAATGACCAAGCTGAAAGGTTTTTATCCTCTTGAGTTAACAATTCTTGTTCTTGAGCAAGATTTTAATAAAAATCTAAGAGATAGGTAAGGCAACAAAAATATCTTCTAATTAAGATTTTTCTTTAAACTTATCTAGGAATTTGTCTGTGAATTGAATGACCCCTTGGGGTGATTTTACCTTCTGTTATTTTGTGACCTAGAAAATTTATTTTCAGTTTAAAAGTCTTATTTTTCTTTTGGATATTACCAACCCATTACGTTTTATTACGTTGAGAAATATATTCAAATGTTTCCAATGTTGATCATGGACTTAGAGAAGATTGATGTATGTGTGTGTGTGTGTGTGATTGAAAAGTTAGCATAGGGACACAAAATTTCATTCATTATTCTTTAAAATACAGAGGGAGCATTCTTTAATTCAAATGGCATTACATTCCATTTATAATGTCCAAATTGAATAGTTAATGCTATCTTATACTAGTCTTTTGGTTTAATTTAAATTTGCCAGAGACCTGATTTCGTATCAAATTTAGAAAAGATAGTGGCTTCATAGAGCCATTTTAATAGGTCCTCTTGTTTAGGATTAGGATATCTAATCCATTGTAACAACTTAATGGTTTATAGTTTATAACTAAGCACGGAGTTTTTTTATTTTTCAATTTTTTTTTTTACATAACACCAAGTAGAGTGACCATCTGATTATAACTGCCATGCAGTTGGAATGGCAATTTTTTTTAGACCTTGGAATTATGTCCGTCCAAGTGGGACCCACAATTCTATGATCCAGACATTAATAACGTGGTACTGCATGGATTGCTGTTGCCTAGAAAAAGTTTTTACTTGGAAAATCCTATACATTCAATCTTTGGCCTTTTATTTCCATTATTCAGTCTTATTGGACCATACCAAATGAAGCTTTAACTCTTTCAAATGTGGGAGATTTTGGGGGATCCCCAATCGATGTTGGGCCCCATTGATCAATGGCTAGGCAAGCATAACAGGATGTCCTCACGGGGGTGCATCATGGCCTTATAATTTCTCTAGCCTAAGTTGCTTAATCAGTCAAATTGCATGGTCTGGATTGGATTTCATCAATGGCAATTTGCAATTCTAGTCGTTTATTTTGTTTGTTTCCCACTCTTTACGTTCTAATGTTCAATAGGATTCTCTTTTGTTAGTTACTGTTCCAATTAAAACCCGAAATTTAGACTCAATTCAAAAGACCATCAGTTCCATATGGCAAGAGGCATGCTGAACAATGATTTGGAGAGTCCCTCGGGCAAGCCATGGTGCAAAAATCATGCCAATTCAGACAGTCTAAATATATTATTAATAGCATGAAAAATGGACATTCAGAACAAAAGGGGAAAAAAAAAAAAAAGGGTCCAATCATCACCTTGAAACATGTATTCGGTAGGGCCTACCATAGATTGCTATGATCTTAACTAAATGGACGGTTGCAAAGAAATGAACCACATTCAGAGGGTTAGAATCATCTGGTTGACACAATTTTCACACGACTGGCGCCAGGTGCAAATGAATGGACAGTCTATGTATCATTTACAGCTTTGGAGACGTTTTACTAGTGTCCCACAATGGATAATAATGTATAAATTAAGAAAAGTATGCACAAGAAGAAAAGAACTCGGCACAACTCAGTCTGGAATTCAACTAGTTTAAGAAAAGAACCGGGCAGCCCAAAACTCCGACACAATTAGTAAATAGGCTGGGTCTAGGAGCCCTTAAGATAACCAAACCAGTCGACTACTTGGATCGGATTTGTAAATGGGTCCAATTTGGATAGTCCTAAAATTGATCTGACCCAAATCCAGCTCAGTCCTAGACTCCATGCAAACCCATGTATGTAGTTCATTACAAAGTCCTTTTCCTCTTCTTCGTAAAAGAGTACATCACCTATAAGCCTGGAAGCACCCCATTACAAAGAGAGTTGACCACCTACAGCTTGCTGCATGTTACCTTTGGTGTGACCCACAGAGAGGTAATCTCACCTATAGTTTCCAGCGTGTTGACTTTGCACATGGCCCACTCATGTTGAACATACATGCCATGTAAACTGTTGGCCCCAACATAAAGGTTACCTACCTTGAAAATCAGGACCATCCATTCACTAGATGGACCACATGCTCCCGGAGCTCATTTGATTTTGAACCTAGAAATGGTCAACATATTTTTTGGATCAAATTTCTGAAGACCCCACCATATTTCTACAACTGGCCCAAACCAGACCCGGATCCTACCCATGATATAATGGGCTGGGACTGAATCCTCTCATTCGCAGTGGGTCTTATTATTTTGACTTTCACCCACCCTAGAGTTTAATGAGTTGATTCTGGGGCCAAAACTAGACCCCATTGTCAAGTGGTTGGGTCCAAGACTCCCCTGACCTGCCCCCGATTTTAATTGGTTGGGTCTGGGACCAAAATACAAAGCCAATTATCAAATGCGTTCAGGTCTGAGATTCCCCTCAACCTGACCCATTTGCACCCTGCTGAAAACTCAAGCCAATCTACTGTAAGGTGGATACAGACGGCCAATTGTCTATTTCCTAATAGGCAGTTTTTCTCAAATACGTTTTGTCTACTCCTACCAAATAAGTGGTGCAATTTTGGGACTAGGGCATGCTTGTGGTGGGCCTTACCTGGCAAATGGCCTGGATGTCAAACACATGCAACATCAGTGCATGTGCCATGCATTGCCCCTTCAAATTATCCTTGCATGAATTGCCCAGCAGTTCTCCAAAATAGTTGATCTGGTACTGGTTATCAACCTGCACATAAGATCAGAAAGGGGAAAAAAAAAAAAACACTTAACTCCCAAGTGAAATTTAATTTTGGAAACACTGCACTATCATATCTATATTTTTACCTGTTTGAAAGGAATGAATGAGATTGAAATGATGGGACCATCCCAATCCACTTTGTATGTGTATTACAGACATTATCGGACACTATAATCATTCTCAGGATGTTATTTGTTGATTTAGAAGCAGTGAAAGAAGGTTTCTGCTGTTGTAATAACTTGCAAGAATAAAACCTATCCATCAACGAACAGATACAAGTCAAAACAAAAACCATAGAAATGGAAATCACTAGTGAGGGATCTGCTCGGCTGCGGTGGACCAACATCGGCACCGACACTTCTACTGCTAACTGATGCAAACCCAGTTCGAGATTGCTTTCGCCTGCAAATTAGATGATTGTTAGAATGATGGCCTCCTATCAAAAGATGCATTGAACATTCTACTAAACAGATATGGAAATTTATTGTTGCAATCCAGGAAAATAGGTTTATGATTCATGAAATCAGATGCTCAGCTTTTGTTTCAGAAAAGAAGCATAGAGGCATCACAAGATTCACAACTCTCTCAGTCATGGTGTCAACATGATGCTGGGAAACCAGAATAAGGAAGGCAATTTTATCCTACCACATGGATACAACCTATTTTTAGGATGCTGGTTGTTATTTATTGGGAATATTTTGAGCATTTTAGGGTACCTTCATATTTGGGGCAAGTTTCTATGATTTGGAGTGGATTTATATATTTGTACACGTTGATGTTGTCATTCCACAAGACCCCTTCCTAATATCTTTAGTAGCTTGCTACAATTTGTTTTTAACAAAGCTTGGGGAAGTCTTTAATTGAGTTTTAATTGGAAAAGGAGGTGTGACTGTGGGTTAGTTAAGGGCCAAGTAGATCCCATGCTTGGATAAAACGATTCTTGAGTTGCAAAACATTCTAAGAAAGGGGCATGAGGGTGGTCTTTACTGCTGCCTTGTTCCCTACTTGAAATTTCAGACTGATTTTCTTTGCTTAATGACAATCCATACCAGTCGCTCTCTCGGCTCTTCTTTGATAATCTTGTGTGGACTGGCTATCTTCATAGTAAGTTGCAGTTTGCATTACTGATCCAACTTGACAAATTAATCATATTAGAGGAACGGAGTGGACTGGCTATCTTCATAGTAACTCGCAGTTTGCCATTACTGATCCAACTTGCCAAAGAAATCATATTAGAGGGAGGAAGGGAGGGAGAGTAAATCCAACACCATCGTTTCTTTGTTTATTATTTTTTTATTAGATGAATAGAGCAAGAACCAACTACAAGCAAGAAAAACCTCTTTGATCTGCAAGCAGATAAGAGAAGGAAGCAACAGAACATCGATCAAGTGCTTGGATGCACTATCAAATTGAATTGCAATCATTAGTCTTAACAGGTAGACCTAACCAAACTGCCATTTCCTTCAATAGCATTCATGTCGAGGGTTTGGTACCAAAATTGCAATCACGTTACTGTTAAGTGGACTTAGAAGGAAAATGACTGCAATTTGTGTGCTACTTCCTCACTAGGACTAAACAGTAAGTTCGCAATGCAACTCACTTATGCATCCAAACAGAAAGAATGATCTGATAACACAGCAACAATCCACATACCGGAGAAAGCTCTTAACTGAGCTCCACAAAGAAGAAACTTGTTTGACCCCCTTCCCCAAAGCAGGGTTTCTTTGACCCCCTTCTTGTTATACTCATCAAGATTGCCTGTCATGGTCCCTGCAAACATGTGCAGCAGAAAACCTGAAGAATCTCTGGTGAAACTATGCATCAATCCTTTTCAAGAAGATAACAGTTATTACCTTCTGAAGGAACGGAATGGTCTCGGCTGGATGTCTTGAGTGAAGCCAACTTCTCAACAAGTGAACGCTCTGCATCACTGTCATGACCATGATAAAAGTCAAAATACTAATAGTTAGTACTCGCAAACGAGGTGATAAGACAGGCTCAAAGAATATCTGAGACTCTGATAAGGCAGTTGATTTTATTTTTTTTTTGGGAAAGGAGAAGGCAGTCAATATGACTCAGTAAAATCATCAAGGCATGCATTAATTGCTAAAAGACCTGTCGCAACCCATCATGGCATCATTAGGCATATGAAAAGCTGTACTGCATACTTGTAATGTCATTCAACAAGCACTAAAACACTCTTGCTGCATGGCTGTATCAGAGCAGGCCATGTGCACAAAAACCTGAGGCTCTCCACCGATTTCTCACAATCACACACTTGAAGAATGATTTTGATACTCAGCCAAGTCAATCCAATTTTGGAGGTAACTGACATGAGCGCATATGTGAATGGAGGCTCACTTGTGTTCTATGTATGTCAGCTGATACTTTTCATCAATCAAACAATTCACTGATTCATATTCATAGCAGTTGAGGTGGCTGAGTGACAATGATTATGGATGGTAGCCAGCAGTAAGTTACATATTTTTCCCTTTTACTCCCAAGTTTTTCCTACACGAATCGACTTAGTCATGTTGAGCTTTGCCTTTGCATATCAATTTACACAGTTTTAAAACCTTGTTTAGGACCCACGAGCAGAAGAGGAAAGCATGAACAAGAGCAGGCGCAAGGGAGCAGAGCCAAAGGTTAGGAGCACAAAGGGAATTTGTATATAAACTTTATAGTGATAAACTCATAAGAGATCATTTATTACTATGGCTATTCAAAATCAATATAAATCCAACCGATATAGTCACTCTAATCGATATACAGATTAAACTAATTCTTGACAGTTCCTGTTCAAATCTTTGGCAAAACAGGATTCACAAAACCGCCCCAGCCATTGCTAATATAGTCACTGTAATCGATATCCATATGAAACTAATTCTTGACAGTTCCTGTTCAAATCTTTGGCAAAACAGGATTCACAAAACCAACCCAAAATAGCTGGGGCTAGGCTATGATGATAATGATGTGACACATGCAGCACATGCATGCGCACCCATGCACAAATGCAATGCATACATACCACACTACACAACTACACAGACACAGACACAGACATACAAAAACAGCATGCGTACACACATGCAATGCATACATACCACACTACACAACTACATAGACATGCAAAAACATAAACAGACATATGCACGCACACACGTGACATGTGAGAGGTCTCAAGTCCAACCCATGGGACCACAAGTTACAGTCCACCCGGCGGACATCTTCCAACCTTTAAAGTGCATGCGACATCCAACGATTTGAATAGGTTGGCCCCACCATGAGCATCATCTAGTGCAAAAACTATCCCCATCTAATCATCAGGTGGGTCACAGCATAGAAAACAATCTGTCCATTGATAAATAGGAAACTATAAGTGTGGGTGGGACGATGTGGCTGCTCTTTACACATGATGATCCTCATGATGTGACCAACATATTGGACCAGTTGGATCTTGCACGCACATGAATGGCTAAAAGTCATGTGCGTCTATAGGACCCTCCCTTCACCACCCCCATGAGGATGGTCTACAGGGTTCATTACTACTCTTACTATAGGAAGCTTACCCAGCCAACACTTAGATCATCTGGCTCTACCCAATTGGGGGCATTATGAGGTCAAACTTATGGGAGTCAGCTCCACCATGATGTGCGTCGGACTGGACATTCACCCCCATCTGTTAGATGAACCCTTCCATGTTGGGCCATGGACCTAAAAATCAGGACAATCCATGACTTAGGTGGACCACACTATAGACAACAGTTGAGAGTGGATGCCCACCTGTTGAAACATTTCTGATTGTTTATAGGGCCCACTGAGATGTGGTTCAGACATCTAACACATTCATTGTGTGTGTTCCACTTGGATGAGAGGTCACACCAAATTTCAGGTCATTCCAAAATTCAGGTAGGCCCCACCAAGTGACACACACATTATTTACGATCATAATGTGTGGCCGGATGAAGTGGGCCTCACTGTGACGTTTAAGTGAAATCCACCTCGATTGCCAGGCATGTCACCCCATTTTAGCCATAGGAGCCAAAAATCAGCCCAGTCCGTGATTTAGGTGAGCCATACTAAGGGAAGCAGTTAAGAGAGGGATGCCCAACCTTGATTTTGACATGGCCCACTAAGATGTTTATGAGAAATCCACTCCAACGATTAGATGCATCATCCCAAATTAAATCTAGGGCCAAATAATGAGGTTGAAATGTGATTCACGTGGGCCACACCAAAGGAAACAGTTAGAGAGACATTCAACCTTGATTTTTTTTCAGCACCGACTGTGATGATTATATGTAATCCCCTCCAACCATTTCATGCCACACTAAAATGTACGCCCAAGTCCCAAAAATCAGCCCTATCCATGATTCAAGTGGGCGTAGCTTCGACAAGTAGTCCGAAGAATGGCCACCATTCATCGTTGAACCAGTCTAATCGAGCAGTCCAATTTCATTCTTAACCTATCATTTTGTACCAAAAATGGTGTCATCGGCATTCTGATAGTAGAACACAAGTAAGAAAACTTTTTTACATGCATGCACGTACACGTGCATGCGCGCGCACACACATATATGGAAAAGGTACACACATATATGGAAAAGGTACTATGAGGTTGACCTCATGGGAGCTTCACTTTAAGTCGAGCTCTATGGACCCCATCGTGATGTGTGTCGGACATCCACCCCATCAATCAGATGCACCCTTCCAGGTGGGCCATGGGCCTAAAAATCAGGGCAATCCATGACTTAGGTGGGCCACACCACATACAACAGTTGAGAGTGCATGTCCACCCGTTGAAATCTTCCTAATTGTTTAGAAGGTCCACTAAGATGTGATTCACACATCTAGCCTGTCCATTGTGTATTCTCACTTGGATGACGGGTCATACCAAATTTCAGGCCATTCCAAGACTCAAGTGGACCCCCCCAAGTGCTTTTAGATGTTTTAGGCATGATTTCACATGGTTTAGATGGTGTGGCGCAATTGAATTTTGGATACAACTGAGTTTTGGGACATCCCATAGCCTAGAGGGCACCCGCCAAATTCACAGTGTGGATGTCTGACACACCTCACGGTGAGGCCCATAAAGATGGACCTCATGGGAAGTTCCCAACACACACACACACACACACACACACACACACACACACATGGATTTTGCTAATGCCCACCTTTTAACGGCATAAAGGGTGATCTATCATCCATTAGAACCATTCATTCATTCATACAACTAGGAGCAAGCCATGGTGCAAGAATCACGCCAATCGAATGATCCTAACACTTTGAATGAGGCCAATTTAGAGAGAGAGAGAGAGAGAGAGAGAGAGAGAGAGAGAGAGAGAGACCCAAGCCCTTGAAAAGGTGATTAACATCAGTGTTTTAAATAGTGGTAGCGTGTTGCGTAGCATTCAGCCCTCCGTAGCGCGTAGAGTAAGTAGCGTAATGTGAGCTACACGATACTTCTATTTTTTAATTTAAAAATAGCAAAAATATGATAAATAGTATGGAAAATATATATATATATACCTAAAAGATTATTCACTTTTTCGAGTATAAGCATGTTCAAACAAGTTATTAATCATCATTTATCAAAAGGCAATTCACATACATAAACCAAATCAAATTATTATCACATCAATAACTTTTAAAAAAAAAAATTAATAATGCCTAATTGAAACCACAAGTCACAATTACGAAAAGAATTTTTTCTTGAAGGATTAAAATCCCACAAGTTGAGACTATTAAGTACAAAATACAATATATAATTACCTTTAAAAAAATACAAAATATAATTATCATTTATTAAATAAAAAAAAGGCAATAGCGTACACTACATACGCTACTCATATGATACAACCCCTATGGTGTACACTACAGCGGATTTACACTATTTGCTAACGCTACGTAGCATTGTAGCTACACTATGGGCGCTACCACTATGCTATGGGCGCTATTCAAAACATTGATTAACATGCCTAAAAATAAGCCTACATAGTGGGTCACATCAGGATGGAGATCACCTTACAAATGGGTTGGATGCAAGGGTTTAAAATATCGTCTGAAACTGGTACGTATTGCCCGATATGTACCAGTATCACCCGTGAACAATATAGCTGTATTGACCCGACATAGCGGCGACACTAGATCGTATCGGTGGTGAACGATACGATACCCAATACACCGATTTAAAACCTTGGTTGGACATGACAACCTCTCAATTGAATGTGGAGCTGTGGTTCAGTTACAGAGACCATTGGATTTAACTGCCCCTTGTCAATCTCCCAAATTTGAAGATCCTGCTCTTTTTGTTTCTCACTGTATGATGCCTTACTGTTTGCCACATGTGGAACTTCACTACAAGTCCATGCATCTTCCGAAAACATGATAAGCCTCACATGCAAATTAAGTTCTCTTGCATGCATGCACTAGGAACATGCCTGTCCAAATACATTCACATGAGGAATACTATTGATTTTGATGTATGACTGAAAGATATTGGATTGTTGTGGAATGCAATTACTGCAAGCATTGCATGGTTTCCCCCCCTATTGTTGGGCTTGTCAGTCTTTTATCCAACTTAGTATGAATGGTGAAACAGGAATCATGTAGCTGATCCTAACTACTCGGGATAAGGCTTAGATGATGATGTTGATGATGATGATGATGGGCTTGTCGGTCTTTTAACTCTTGAAACTGTATATGACATCTTCAATCTTTTCTTTTGCTCTTTGTTGGCTGAATTTGAATAATGCCTTAATTTGTTTTCATACAAACCTCTGTAATTTGATGTGTGGAAATATTAGAACCCATCTGGCTCTTTGATGCTAATGATGCATGCAGATGCAGGTTCAAAAATACTCTCTGATGTTGCCCACCATTTGCATTACAACCTATGGTTCTCATATCTCTCACACAATCACTGTGTCATGATCCACCATCATGTATTATTGAATAGGTCCCCCATGGTCACATGTTCGGATGATCAATCTGTCGATGAGGTGGCTCACAGTTGAATGTGAACCATTATTATAATTCCATTTAACTTGTATATTTGTAGGACACTTGGCCCACTTGATAAGTCCGGGTCAGTGTTTTGGGATATTGTACGTCCACGGTGGACCTCACTTGATGAGTGGCCTGGATCCCACAATGTAGTCAATAGGTTGGAATTCTGCAGGCAGAATCTGATCAGACACTTGAGAATATAGGAGTAGGAGCCATCCACAATCAACAGAACAACTCTATTGATAGAAACAAATTGAACTGACATTTTTATTAGATGAGCATCGCTTGCATTTTCAAGGATTTATACATGCCTATATGTTTAATGCCATGTCACATCTTAATGTTGAGATGAGATTCAATGATTTGAATGTCTTGAAATTGGATGCATGCAATGTATAGGCACTTAAGCATGTGGACATAAAAATCCTCATCCCTTTTGAACAATTCAGGGATAGGCATTTGCATTGTTTACACCCTTACAATTATAAATCTGTGTAAATTCTCTATCATATTCTAGTATTCCTCCCCGAATATATGATTCTATGCTGATTCCTTTGTTTTCTCTCCATTTAGGAAAATGATATAAAAATCAGCACATGATTCCAATATGTCTAGAACGGTGCAGGGAGAAAACTATTGGAATTTACACATGGGCATTTGAGTTTTCTACATCTAGCAATGCAACTATCAACTCTTGAATGGATATCCAGAATAATTGCCATCACTTACATGTGTTAGGACTCCTCTACACCCATAGGTTCAAGTCCCCCATTGTATATTAGTTTCGTTCCTTGTTGTTGATGAAAGTCATTGGATGGATTGTTTCTTTTGTGTCTGTAGATTGTCTTCATTGCACAAGAAATGAACTCACACTCAAACGTCAATCCATGTAATCAGGGAGTAAGGGAGTCACAGTCACACGTCAATCCATATGATCAAGGAGTGATGGATCCAGAGTTACATGTCAATCCTTCCAATCAATAACTAATGGACTTCCCTCACTCAGAAGATGAAGTAGAATCAACAGACAAAAAAGTGACTACAACTTTGCATCCTAACGAATTCATCACACAAGCAACCGATGAATTAAAATGGAATTTGGGAAGGAATTCATTTCAAAGAACGCTGTGCATGGGTTTTATATAATGCATATGCAAGAATCTGTGAGTTTAGCATACAAAAAAGTTAATGTCGAAAGTCTCAAAAACTGGCGAAATGCTAACGGGGATTTTGAGATGTTCGAAAGAAGGGGTATGTTTGTAACTGCCATTTGGAAAGAACAGATCTGAGGAAGAGACCAGGAATGATGACAAGATGTGAATGCCTGACAAAGATTGTTTTCAATAAAAAGAAGAGTGTAGAGACATGGGTTGTAATCAAGTTTGTAGAAAAACATAGTCACAAGTTAATGACTCCAACAAATCTCATTGTCTAAGATAGCATAGAATGAATCAAATTCTCAATCAAATGTGACTTTAAAAATGAATGTTTAATCCAAATGGCATTACTACCCATTATCCACAAAATGGCTTGAACTACACCGATTGGGCTTTTTGAATGAATAGTAATGCCATCTGACTGAAAACAGAGTTCCCTGTCCCAATTTCAAATCATTTCATCGCCAATGATACTGATGACTTCATGATATTTTCAGAATCCGTGCAAGAGCATCTCCAGCATTTAAATGAATTTTGGCAACTGGTCCAGAATCATCGGCACATAGGGCCTGTTCCAATTCTTCCATTTGTTCCTGAGTTGTGGTTACATAGGCTACTTTTGGGGGTCATTCACCATCAATGACCATTTTTGTTCTAGGCGCTCCTCTAGAGTGCTTTGTGCACATCACACAAATTTGCAAGGCACAACTTGGGGAACTTGAAATTGGAGCAGGAAGGGGATTTCCAACTACAGGAAAGATGGGTGGGATGCGAGGATTAGAAGGATCTGGGAATCAGGAAAACTTCGTTTCCTTGGTAGGATTTTCTTAAAACAACTAATTTTGATTAAACCCTAGACACAGAATTGGCATACAGCTGTCCTCCAAATATCACGATGTCATCGATAATCATTTTTTCTAGCACCCAATTGAAATTTCAGTTGCTAGAGCGCTCCATCTGAATTTGTCCTATTGAAGTATATAATTGAAGTGTAGAAATCTAAATTTGGATTATAGAGGGTTCATGTTTGTAAACCCTCATTTTGAAAACACCACAACATTATTGGGGTATTTAAAATGATAGAGGGTTCCTGTTCGTAAACCCAACTTGTAGGAAAACTATCTAGTTGTCCATCTCTCAATCTCAATTGATCATGGATCTCACTCTCAGATCTTGATGATTGTAGAAACAGGATTCGTAAAATTGATAACAAATAGTTCTGACAAAAGCTATGATGATGAAGAGGAAGAGGATGATATGTGTTTTTTTTACATGTGTCTGCCGATCTCTCGATCTCAATCAATCAATGGATCTCACTCCCAATGTTCTCAAATCGCATATGCGGTTCCATGCGACCGCATATGCGGTTCTGTGCGCATCGCATATGCGATCGCACAATCACATATGCGGTCGCATATTATTATTATTATTATTATTTTACTTTTTGAAAATTAAAAGGGGGGGAAATTGAAAAAAAAAATGTAGAAAAATATAAGAACTTAGGGAAACTTCCCTAGGTTAATAGATAACTAATATAGTAATTTTACACATATAAAATTAGTCTGTGAGAAATAAAATCAATTAAAAAATGAATGAAGTACATCAAATTCAACATTAAACAATATAATTAAGTATCAAAACCATCAATAAGCTATTTATTGTACAAATACAAATTTGAAGTTACATTTTAATGTTTATTATTTAATATTTATACACTATAACACTAACACTACTTACAAGATACAAGTTACAAAATAAATAAATAATACTAATAGTTTAAAATCTAAATAAATGAATGTTGCTTGAATCTTGATCTTCCAAAAGAGAGGGAAACTTCTTTTCTGAATGATCTTCTGGCTTTAATCTTGTAGAAAAGTAGGAACCAGGAACTTGAATGTTGGAACTTGGCTAAAACTTGAAAGTAGGATGTAATAGAGAGAGAGAGAGAGAGAGAGAGAGAGAGAGAGAGAGAGAGAGAGAGAGAGAGAGAGAGAGATTATAATTGCACTTGAAGTAAGATTGTAAGAGTAAAAGAGAGTTTTGGAGTGATAATTTTGCAAATGGAGGAGGTTTGAATGCCTTTTTATAGGCAAAAGTTTTATTTTTTGCAAAATAAAAATAAAAATAAATAAATAATGTGCCAACTGGAAGATATGCGATCGCATATGCTATATGTGATCACATACATCGCATAACCTCGCACATTTAGCATATGCGATCGCATATGCACTGTGATTGGCATATGCGATATGCATATGGGAATTCGCATATGCAAATATGCGGTCGCATTTAACAACAATGCTCACTCCTAAATCTTGATGATTGTAGAAACAACATTTGCAAAACTGATGGAAAATAGTTGTGAAAACACTACAATGATGATGATGAGAGTGATGTGTTTCTACGTGTGTCTGTCAATCTCTCAATCTCAACCGATTGATGGATCTCAACCTTGATGATTGTAGAAACAGGATTCGTAAAACCTACACTAATTAGTCTATGAGCCATGATCATGATGAGAATGTGTTTTTACATGCCTATCGATATCAATCAAGATATTAAAAATCAGTTATGTAACAGCCATTAAGTAATAGTAATGGTGGCAACCGTTACGCATTATGGGCTCATAATGCCATTATGGAAAAAATAGCCCATAATGGCCCGTTACAGGGTGATACAGTGTTTTTTTTTAAAGAGGAGAGAGAGAGAGAGAGAGAGAGAGAGGCCGGAATGGTCTTTATGGCCACTGTCGTAACAGTAACGACACTGCCGTTGCTGTTCCATAACCGTTACCATTATTGAATACCTTGATATCAATCAATTGATGGATCTCTCTCTCTCTCTCTCTCTCTCTCTCTCTCTCTCTCTCTCTCTCTCTCTCAAATCTTGATGACTGTAGCAATAGGATTCATAAAACTGATACCAAATAGTTGTGACAATGTTATGATGATGATGATGACGACGATGATGATAAGGATGATAAGTGTTTTTACATGTCTGTGTGAGGCACCTAGAGCCGGTAAGACAACTCTTTTGCCCATTTAGAAGAATGTGTGTGTGTGAGAGAGATCAAATGAGCAGGGTCACTCCACCAAATTAGAGCTACCAAGTTCATAGGATGGTGCACCTTGACTTACTGAGCAGTTAGACTAAAGACCTACACCCCTTTTTATACGCAGGAATCACATGCCAATTTATACAAATAACTGTGGGACAATAAAATAAGAACTAGCGCAAATTAAAAAAAGTGCTGGAAAAGGACTGCTAAAGAAACATGCCACAACAGGTTGAAGGCCTCAAAGATAATGCATTTTAAAATCATATAAGAGGGGATGGAAAGGGAAAAGGACTTAAACCTGATAGTTTTTGGGATCTTGACGCTCACAATGAAATTGTGATCACCCCGAACAGAAGGTTTTCTAATGTTTGGAACCCCCATAAGAGGCAACTTTATAGTCTCGCCTGGCTGTATCCCAGAAGGAATTTGAAGGTCTCTCAATCCCTCAATTGTTTCCACCTGAAATCAATTTAAGCTATCATGTCAAAAAATAAATAAATATCAATTTTCATTACAAATAGGAAATACTTTTAGTTCCTAACCAGAGTCCAAAGAGGTAAAGGTAATTCACAACCAACCTAAAAAAAAATTAAAATCTTCTTGAAGTCATTCTATGTCCACCAATCCAAATGATGTAGAACTAGGCAAACAACAAACTCGTGAAACATAATCTTAAGTTCAGTAGAACACATGCTTCATTTTCAATCATTATTTACTGCCTACCAGGATTTGCACATAGATAGAAACAAGGAACTATTAGATTCCTTTACATTGTCTTGTTAATGCTTAAGACTACGCTTATGAGTGTTTCCTTCTGATATATAACCAAGCGGCTCATTCCCACTCTTGGCTTAAGTGGCTATCTTCCATTCTTGAAACTTGGCTTTGAGGACCATGGAATGAATCAATTACATAAGCTTGGCAAATATCAGAGTACTAAATTGCCTCTTAAGGTAAAAGGTCTTACAATCAGCAGCTTTACTGTGATAAGCAAATTTTAAAAAATCATGGATCAGCTAAAAGTAAAACAAATGAAAAAAAAAAAAAGTTTCAAAGGTAGGGTCATGCAATTGTATAGAAAAGAACAATAAGATGGAGAGATTAAGGAGCCGAATTGCAGCAAACCTGCCAACATGGCACGTAAGCATGAGTGCCAAGCCATTCATCAGGTGGGTACCATCATGAAAGAGACCTGGCCTGCAAATCAGGCCAATCTACTTAGGTGGACTGCACTTAACGAAAGCAGACATTGGAAATGACCAATGATCTATATTCAACATACAGATGTGGACCACCTAATTCCTAGACCAAGCAGATGTGCCCACTTGGCAGATGTTCAGGAGATCTGAAACATGTAACAAATGGCATTCAACATGAACATGCAGTATTCGAAATTCAGGATCTTCCTCACGTCATGTGGACCACACATGTTTATTGAATATGGGTCATACATGATGTCCTTTCTAGATGTCAATTTTCTTCATATAAGTGTGGCTAACTTGATGTCTGGATTAACCTAATTTATGGTCCTGGGAATGTCCATGCTTGGTCGCAAATAAAGAATGGCCTGGATCACTCACAAGTGTACAATATTGGCATGTCCCACATGATTCACCTCATCCTTGATCTATCCACAAAGGATCTCATTGTACTACACAGGGACAGGTTTAAAATTTTGAACCCACTGAAAGGTTTCCAAGGGTGTTGGTCCATAAAATGTCCCCCATTTCTTATGGACAGTATCAAGACCAGGAAGAATATTGGTTCTTTAAAGCTTTTTAGAGATTTGAAGGATGACTTGCAGCTTGGTTCTTTAAAATGTCCTCTGTTAACTAATAATCTACTAAGGTAGAAATTTTCCAAATTATCTTTTTGGGATTATCATTGTGTACAAAGATGCACCTCAATTTGGAACCTGAGTGTCAAGATATTTGAAGGATGACTTGCAGCTTGGAAAAGGTAATTTGTCCTTTTGTGATAGAATGAGCTTGTTAAGAGCACTCTATCCAATATGCCAGTGTACCTTTTGTGTCTCTCCAAAATCTCAGTGTCCATCTCTAAGAGGCTCAAAAAGTTCAAAGGGATTTCCTTTGGTAGGGAAGGGGTGACAAACACATTCGTTCTAAGATGGAAGGATGATGAGAAAACCAAGTAGGAGGGTGGCTTAGGGGTGGGAAGGATTAGAGAAAGAAAGGGGCCTCTAAGCAAGTGGTGGTGGAGGTTTAGAGAAAAGCCCAATGCACTTTGTAGCAGTGTTTGTAGTATCGGTATTGTTACAAGTATCGTTGGATGGGGACACGGAAACAAGTATCGATATTGCCAATATTGTTGCTGATGCCCGGAAATGTATCGCTGACTAAGGAAAACATTGAGGAAACATGAGAAAATGGCTGGATTTTTCAGCGAAACTTCAGGAGATACTAAAATACACATTTATTTAGGAATAAAAAAAATTTGCAATAAAGATGCATACATAATAAGTTTTCATTTAATGGGGCCCTACAAGCATGTATTGTAGTAAGAAATCAGTGCAACAATAATCAAAATGAGTTCATTTTATACTAATGATATCATTAGAAACACAATAATCACTTATAGTTGTTTCTAAATCAAAGAAAAAGTCATATATCAATCAATCCATGCATGCATGCATATGTACATACATCCATACATGTCAATCCATCCATACATACATTAAAACATCCATCCATGCATACATGCACTAATACATTCATCAATCCATCCATGCATGCATGTATAAATACAGACATACATCCATACATGCCTATCCATCCATTCATACAGCCATACATACATACATTAATACATCCATGCATACAAACATGCATCCATTCATCCACGCACATACATGATCCATCCAACCATCCATCCCACCATCCATCCAACCATCCATCCATCCATCCAACCAACCATCCATCCCACCATCCATCCATGCACACATACAACCATACATATCTATCTAGCCATCCATTCATCCATGCATACACTAATGCATACATCCATCCATGCATCCAAGATCCATCCATACATGCATAACACATACATACATAACACACCATTTATCCATCCATATCCATCAATGCACATATCCACATACATATCTCATACATCCCTACCGTGCATACATAATTATGAAATTTTAAAAAAAAATGTTTTTAAAGTTAACTGATTTTTTTATAATTTTTAATACTCCAAAAAATATATTTTTATTGGAAAATGCAACAAATCCGTTGTCAACTTCCATCCATGAAAAGAAAATAGTAATAAGTTTTTCATGAAACAAAGTCATTATGATAAATAAAAAAAGGATTTTTTTTTGCATTTTTAAAGTTTTAAATAATTTAAAAAATCCAGAAATTGAGGAGTGGTTGAAATCCACTCCACAAACAGATCTTAAAAAAAACAAAACAAAACAAAAACAAAACAAAACAAAAAAAACAAAACAAAAAAAAGCAAAATTTCTATTTTTTTCTAATTTTCACATATTTAATCATATTTTCCCCCCTTTCCAAAATTTCCTTCAAATTGAGGGATTTAATTGTGAAAATGGAAGAGTGGTCGAATTCCACTCACCAACTAGATCCCCCAACAAAAAATAATAATAATAATAATAAATAAATAAATAACTAATTTCTATTCTTTTATTTTCACAAATTTACTCACATTTTCCCCATTACCCAAAATTTTCCCCAAATCGAGGAATTTGATTCATGAAAATGGAAGAGTGATCAAAATCCACTTCCCACAAATCCCCAATTTTTTAAAACAAAATTTCTTTTTTGTTTGTTTGAATTTTTTTCTTCCTTTCTTGAGTCCAGAGCACCAAGCTTTTAATCTGCGATTTCTCCCCCAAATGAGAGGTTCGATCCACGAGGAAGGAAGATGATGTGCCGAAATCCATCGCTCCACTCTAATATGAAAAAATTTCGAAGAAAAAAAATGGATTTTCTTTTTTTTTTTCTGAAATTCATACTATTTACGCACGTACAAGGGGCTTCAACTTATATTGGCAGTAATATAGCCAATACAATAAGACCCTGGAATTTATACAAAGGTGATATATGAGTGATATTTTCGAAATATTGATAATTTAGCATCAAAATTCCAAGATAATTTGCATAGCAACCATGATGAGGACATTTGAGCACCATACCAAAGGAGGGTTGCCAGTCTCCTTATGGTAAGACGACCATTACATGGGGCTCACTTGACCCAATTCACATTCCTAGCCATGTTGAAGACCCCACGTGCATGTTTATGCATCTTTAAGGACCCCACACTTGGAAGATGCGTGTAGGTTGCATATAGGAGCTTGATGGACACATTGGACCGTTAGATCGAGTGGACACGATGATCGGACCGTTGGATCATCATCATTGGACATCTTGATCTGGGGGTCCAAGAAATAATTTAGTTATTTAGTTTATTTACATGTTTCGTTATTTTTGGTATAACTCATGTTTGTGTTGAGATTAAGGAGTTAGGAACAATTTTTAATTCGTTAAGCGTATTTATGTTGAGAATCTTATCTGAGAGTGTCTTTTTGTAAAAGGTCTTTTCTGAGACTATAAAGGGTTGGACGTCCCCACCCTGGCCATTATGCATGTTATGAATGAAAGAGATTTCTCTCCTTTTGCTTTGAGATTGTGCAAAATTTCATCCTATGATTGAATTGGTCGCGTGAAGCCACAAGGAGCGATTCCCTAGTTATCTTTTCTACTTTTCTCTCTTTTCAACAAGGTATCGTCTTCTCTGATCTTCTTCTTTTCTTCCTTCTTCATATCTTTCTTCTTTGTTATCATCCAAAACCTAGACCAACCCATCTTCTCTCTTTTCCCCTCTTTGTTCCTTGTTCCTTCCTCTCTAAAATCCATAATCCTAAGCCTAAAACCCTCAATTCCAATCCCAAAACCTAGATTTCCCAAAACCCCAATCCTAAACCCTAATCCCTAAACCCCCACATCCCAACCCTAATTTTTCAAAACACTAAATCTCAAACCCTCGTTCTCAAAACCCTATTTCCCACAAACCTAATTCCTCAAAACCAAGGTAGGCCAAAATGGTTACGTATCGGCCGTATCGGCCGATATGTAACGGAAACGGCCGAAGCCGTTACGCGATACGGGGTCCAAAACGGGGACCCCCAAATTTTTGGCCCGTAACGGCCATTACACCCTAAAACGGCCGTTACGCCCCCCATAATGGTCGGAAAACGGATTTTTTTTTTTATATAAATTTGATGTTTTTTTATTTTTTCACACTTTTCTTCTCCCATTTCTTTTCTAATCTATTATTTTGCTAAAAACCAGTGTTTGCAGATCGGCCTATTTTACTATATTGGTTAGACACACAAGAGTCCCCATTTTGTAGAAAAAAAATGACTTTTTTTTTCGATTTTCTTCTAGTTTCTCCTCCCTAAAAAAAAAAAAAAAAAAAAACCATTGGGCTTTCAGGCGCTCCGCCCCGAACCCCGGGCAGGGGCGCGCCGCCCCCTGCACCCCCGGCGAGCTGACAGCGGTCCAACTCTGCGTCAGGGTCATAGTTTGTTGAGTCCAGTTAGTTATTTTCTAGATTTTATTGAATCCTCATATAGATCTAGGTCATATAGGATAGCTTACATTGCGTTGAAGTTCAATAGTCAAAACTGCATTGGAGGATACTCATTCAGTCAAAACTAGAATATTTCTCAACTCTCTTGCTTGTTTTACTTTGTCAATGCATTGGTTGTGTTTACATTAATGTCTTGTTACATTTGTATATATTATGGAATTAATTTAAACAATAGTTGCATCAATTTCAGATTAATTTCGGAATAATTTTAAAAATTAGGGAAATTCTTTTTTTTTTTTTTAAATTCTGGTTTAAAGGTTGGATAATATGTGTTACTTATAATAGACAGTTAGAAATTTGAATTTATAAGTTTTGCAGTTAATTCCAGGTTATCAGCTTCATAAATTCATCAGACAGCCCGATACAGCTTTCTCACCAAAGAGTAGACCGCTTCACCACCATAAACATGTTCAAAATTATAAATGAATGCATATTTGGGATGTTTGGAATTTTCTGGATTTAATCCATATTTTTTTAGAATTTTTTGGCAAAAAAAAAAAAAAAATTGGACCGTTACGGGGGGCGTATCGGCCGATACGGCCCGTATCCGTATCGGAAACGGTGGGCACCGTTACGCCCACCGATACCGCTACGGGACACCATGCTCAAAACCCTAATTCCCCATAACCCTAATTCCCAAAACCCTAGTTCTTAAACCCTTTAACAAAACCAAGAGATTCCCTTTTGAATTAAATCAATCCCTATGCTAGAAGTCCTAGTTAATTAGTAATTTATGAGATTTGTATTGCGGAACTATCGTAGGCTTGAATTTGGACATGTCATGATTATGAAATTTCTAAATTTATGGTAAATTAGCTTTATTTTGTCGTTCCATTGCTCTAGTTAATGTATCTTTTGAATTCATGGCATCATATTAGGTTAGATCATTCTGTCCTGCGTCAAACCACAATGATGGTTATATTCTTGATTCCTATGCAGAGAGCAGCAAGTTGGTTTGAACAACACCAAAGTGGTGTGCCAAAGATTGGGGTGTTTGCATGGACAATGGCATCATCATAAGCCTTATCCCAACTAACTGGGGATGGCTTGTGGACAACAACACTCAATAAAATCTTCGTTGTACACCACCTTAAGAGCAAAACACAAAGGATCCCTTAGCATTTGTTGTGTGTGCACGGAAGATGAAAGAAACCATGCATCACTTCTTTATCTATTGGGACATAGCAAGAAGTATCCAGGGCACCTATACAAATGGATGTTCCAAGTTACCAAAGTTGGGGGATTATGTCAGTCATTTGGATGGAATGGAATGATCGCATTGTTATGATACACACAATCCCATGCTAAAGATTGCCAAAAAGATTAGAAGTAGTCTCATTAATGGTGCTTCTAGATCTATTCAAAAAAAAAAAGACTTAAAGAAAAAACAATGCTTATACAAAAGAATCTTAAGGGATCCCAATGTTAGATATCCTAAGTTGTTAGTATGAAGCGATCAATAGCAGCCCCGGGAGAGCAGATCATTGTGAGATGGAAGAAACCACTAGAAAGGCGTTTTGAAGATAAATTATGATGGATCTTGCACAGGAAACCCCAAAAATGGAGTTCAAGTTGTCCTAAGAAAAGACAAGAGCCTGGTCCATATGTGTTTCTTTGTCTAGCTGGTTAAGAAAAGCATCCATAGCCGAAGCTAAGGCTTCTAGGGCAAGCCTTGTGTATCTTTTCTAATCATTTCCCTAGGTTGCTGATTATGGAAGTTGACACACAAAATGTCATTTCATGAGATAACCCTAACTACTCCAATCACTGCAAGCTGAATTTCTTTTTCAAAGAGATTCCTGATCTCACCACCAAGTTAAACATCTCATTTTCTTTGTTAGTAGAGAGGCAAGTGATGTAGTCAAGGTATTCCATAATAGTCAGACACCACCGTTACCTTTACAATACGGGTTGTAACGGCACTTACGGTCTATCTTTCTTATTTATTGAAAGAAAACTTGAAAAACCTATATCAGACTTGTAATGGACCTTTACAGGACCATTACAGGGCCGTTACAAGTCATTTTTTCCATAACGGTTGTTACGACCCCGTAATGTGTAATAGTTGTCACTGTTACCTTTATGTAACGGCCTTTATGGCCTCGTAATAGCCGTTACAACACACGATGTTGTTGGCCACAAGGCCCTTTGTATTTGGAATTCATTCCCACTTTGAAATTATTTTTGTTCTCTAATGGAACTTTTCCTCAACAATCATCATTCAAAAAGAATGTCAAATGCGCAGCCAACAATCAAACCTTTACAAACAAGACCATGAGAATTCTTGTATCCAGTCTAGATGATTGATGAAACAAGATTTGTAAAGCCAATCCTAAATAGGTGGGAAAAGGCTGGGATGATGATGATTATAATTGGTAACAAATCCATATCCACAAGCAAAGATACACAACAAGTGATAAATCACTTGCCTTGTCCTCCCTACAATACATAAATCTAGTTAAGGCTTATTTGGATTTGTTGAAATATAAGTGGAGGAAACATCATTTCCATGAAATAACATTTCCATTGTTTGTTTTTGTAAATTTCTTGGAAATGCCATTTTCATTTCCCTCTCATTTTCTGAAAAATGCCCCCTTCTCATTTCTTGGCCTAGACTTGAGAAACGTCCTTTTGAAGAAATTGAAGGAAATGAGAAGAAATAAACCCTCTATAAAATGCCCTATATGGTAGTCACATGTGTCACCACCCCACCTAAGTTCCCACGTGCAACCATCCATCTTTGAATGCCCCACATGTGCTAATTTGCAAACATTGGCCGCATGTGCCGCCATCCATCTTAAAGCACCACATGTCTCATTGGGCCACGTGTGCAACATGTGCCATCACCTATCTTTTAGTGACCCATGTTTCAATGTGCCACACACTTCATTGTGCCTTGTGCAACATGTGCCACTCTCATCTTCAAATGGCCTACATGTGCCACATGTGCCACACGGTTATTGTCCATCTTTAAGCACTTCACATGTGTGACATGCGCCAATGTTATGCAACATGTGCCCCCAACCACCTTAAAGTGCCCCACATGTACCAATGTACCACAGTCCTTCTTAAAGCACCATAAACATGCTAACGTGCCACATTTGTGACATGTACAACCACCAATCATCAAGCGTGTCAACATGCCACACGCCCAATGTGCCACTCTCATCTTCAAGCACCCCACATGTGCAAATGTACCGCATGTGCTATTGTGCCACATGTGTTGCCACTTGCCATCCATCTTTAAGTGTGTATGTGCCACATGTGTTAATATGCCACATGTGCAACATATGCCACTAGTGTGCTCATCCAGTTGCGAGCTTTGCGGGTTCCTTCTCGCTGAGGAAGAAAAGTCACCATTGGATTAAAAGATTTAACCATCCCTATCTCTTTGCCTTTCCCATTGGGTTTACCTTGTTCACAGGTTGACCCATGGCAGCAAGAAAAGGCTATCTTGTGTTATACTCCGATGACCTCTTGCCTACTGAGGCATGCATAGCATTCAGTTGTGCACACGGGTGAAGCAAGGTATCCCAAAATGGTTACATAACGGAAACGGTCATAACCGTTACACGTTACGGGGTCGAAATGGCCATAACGGCCGTTACAGAAAAAACAGGCTGTAACAGCCCCGTAATAGTATTTTTCATAAAATAAAAAAGGGTCGTATCGGCCGATACGGGGTCCGTAAAGGCCGTTATGGCCCATATTGTAATGGTAACGGTGGTGGCCGTTACGGCCATCGTTACCGTTATGGAACACCTTAGGGTGAAGGTTGACTCGAGTAGCGTTGGTGCGTTGCACGAGTGCCGCACAGAGCGCCCAAATCCGCTATATATTTTACACGGGTTTGCCGTAATGCTGGAACTATGGCGAATGCATCTATCGCCATTGATGCATAATTTACTTAAGTCTGATCATATATTACACATCATAGTATTCGCGGGGGGGGGGGGGGGGGGGGAATGGATATCTTAATAGCGGAACGGTCAAAGGCAAGGGATAGACTCAATCGATCGGAAGGAGTGGAGGGGCGGGGCCGAGCTTGGGCCATGCAAAATAAAAAATGTAGGCTTGGCCCGAATAGTTCGTTCAAAATCCGGGCTGAAGCCAACCTCAGGCCCAACCCGTTGACAATCCTAGGTGTCACCATCAATCTTAGAGCATCACACAAGTGCAAATGTCCCATATGTGCCAATGTGTCACTTGGGATAATGTGACACATGCCATTATCCATTTTCAATGCACACGTGTCACCTTCCATCTTCGAGTAAAATTTTCATGAAAAATTCTTTTCTTCCAAATAACAGATTTAGAATTGATGGAAATTTCAAGAAAATCTTGTTGAAAAACAATAAGAGGAGACGGCTTTTCATTCCTCACCATTTTCTACAAATGGTGTTTCCTTAAAACACCATTTTTGGGCCTATCAAACGTTGCAATTGAAGATCTTGACCAAATAATGTTAGTGCACTTTTCTGTGGCATACTAATGCACCTTATTTGTCAATTACGTAGGTCCATGTGTCTAGGCGTTGGTTGGGCCCAAAGAAGATGAAGACCGAAGTCACAAAAGGACAGTTGCATCAAGGAAGAAAAAACAGGTAAATCAGAGATGCCTTGGTGAGCCAAAACCTTTGAACCTAAACCAAAATTAAACCTTTAGATGACTTAACCTAATAGGTATACTTTTAGTCATCAAAGAATGGCCTTAGGAGTCTCAAAAGACCACCCATTGTAAGGCCTTAGAGGTTATTAAGTTGTTGTAAACAAACTGCCCAAAACAGCATAATTCACTGTGCTAAAGGCCAAATCTGGATAGCAAGATGGCCACTTAATTAGGCCAGTCAACTGCTAACTGCGACTGGTCGACAGCCCTCTGGAGACTAGTCGCAGACCCATGGAGACCAATCGACAGTTAACCGTTGTTGCCCGTTTTTCAACTGTTGGAGCTTTTTCTATATAAAGACGGGGCGCGGTTTGAGGGCTAAGGAGAGAGATTTTAGTGCATTAGAAGCCACCCACATTGTTCATATGATTAGACTCTAATCCTATCCATTCCAAGTCATCTTTCTTGTGTTTCATCACAAGTTGGAGCATTCAAGAGCTTATATGAAGATAAATTTACTCTCTCTTGATCTCTAGATGTTTTAGACACCTACACCATAGGTATATCCTTAGTCTAAACCTCTCTAGATATCCATATAGGTGAATCCTTCTAGGCTTGCAACACACAACCCTTTGTAAAAGGGTCAACCTATCTCCTATTACCTTAGGCATCTCAAAAGAACATCATATCCAAGGTAGTTTATCATTGGAGCTGAGGCCTTGGCAAAGCATCGGCAACAAGATCGAGGGAGCAAAAGGGAGCTGATTGAAGCACGGAGGAGCTGAGATTAAGCAACCCGAAGCGACGTTGAACAAGGGGCTCAATCTGACAACATACCATTATTGAGAGTCCAGTTGCACTCTTTCCTTGTGGAGGATTGAGTGTGAGAGTTTAGAATCAAACTCGACCAAGTCTCCAAGGGGAGCCTCCAACGGGAGTATACGCTAAGTTCTTGAGTAGGACCGAAGGGTTGGGAGGAACCTTGTCAAACTCCTGGGTTGGATGGAACCCGTAAACATCTAAGTTGAGAGACGAACTTGTTAAAATCTCCGTCATAGGTTAGGAGGAACCTTGTTAAACTCCCCGGTAGGGTGGAACCGATTTAAAACACCTAGGTTAGGAGGAACCTAATTTAAACTCCCTTAGTGAATTCCGATGTGCTCAAGGGATGAGTACGGCAACTGGGAGTGGAGTAGGGAAACCGAACCACCATACATTGTCGTGTTTGTGATTGTCATTTGAGCACTCTATTATTCATGCGTTGTCTTTTAATTGTTTAATTATATAAATGATGAATGAGTTGAATGCTATGTTCTAGATAGGCACATTCACACACAAGATGTATGTTCACTAGGCTTGTAGACATATGCTTAGAATGATGAATCTCATATTGTCTACTTAGCTTTCTAGACTAGTTGTTTGATTAGAATTATCTTTTGTAGTCTAGATAATTGCAAATTGACCAGAAGCTTAACATGTTTATCATTCATAATCTATGTCTGCTAGTTTGCTTTATTGCTTAATCTTTGGTAGCCTTTGTGATTGGACCCACTTAAGCTTAGAAGCTAAGTGTTCTTGCTTAACTAGTTTAATTGCTAATTAGTTTAAAGTTAGGCAAGAGTTTTTAAAAGATATTAAAAAAGGCTAATTAGTTTAAAGTTAGGCAAGAGTTTTAAAGTTGGAGATCGAGAAGGCATATGATCATGTCGATTGGGATATTCTTAATCATATGTTGGGACGTCTGGGATGTGGGAAAAAATGGAGGACTTGGATTCAAGTTTGTGTTCGATCATCTAATTATTCGGTGTTGGTAAATGGTGCACAAAAAGGGTGCTTCTCTGCTTCTAGAGGTTTGTGTCAAGGCAATCCACTATCTCCTTATTTATTTGTGGTGGTGATGGACGCTTTTGGAAGGATATTGGAACAAGGGGTTACAACAGGTTTGGCGGAAGGCTTTCAGCTAGACAATTCTAATTTTCAAATTTCACATCTTTAGTATGCTGATGATACTTTGCTCTTATGTGAGGTAAATGAATCAAAAGTAGATAACCTTCGGGTGATTATTACATGTTTCGAGGTGATTTCGGGGCTAAACGTTAATATCGGTAAAAGTGAATTGTTGGGGGTTGGTCTTTCTAAGGTCAAGGTTGAGGGTTATGCAACTCGCTTTGGGTGTAGGGTGGGTTCTTTTTCCGTCTTCTTAGGTCTTCCATTATGTATTGGTAAACTAGTCAAGCATTTATGGAATAAGGTGATGAAAAGGTTCAAAAGAAAATTACATCTTGGAGAGGGAGGCATATTTCTTTGGGAGGTAGGCTTACTTTAATCAAGTCGGCAATGTCAAATCTTCTGGTTTATTTTATGTCCATCTTTAAATGTCCAAAATCAATTGTGGTCAAGTTAGAGAAAATTTATCAAAACTACCTACAGCAAAGGGTGAAAGAAAACCATAAATTTCACTTATTAAAGTGGGAAGAAGTGTGTAAACCATTGGACAAGAGGGGAGCATGTTTGAGGTTTTTAGAATCAATGAATTTGGCATTGTTAGGAAAGTGAGTTTGGAGGTTTGGGGTTGAAGAGGGTAGTCTATGAAGAGAGAAGTGTTGGGTAGGAAGTATGGAGTTGAAGTTGGGGGTAGATGGACAAAATCTTCTTCTTTGTATAGAGCTTCATCATTATGGAAGTTGGTGAATTTAGTTAAACATGTGGGTGTGGGAGGGGGTGGGCTTTTCTTCGGGTAATGGTAAGAAGATTGGTTCTTGAGAGGATCGGTGGTTTGGGGATCAAAAGCTAAATTTTTGTTCCCTAGACTAGCAGTTATTTCCTTAGAGCCAAATATCTGGATTGATCGTTGTTTCTCAATTCATGGTGAGGATATTATTTGGGTGCCTCCCTGTAGAAGACATTTGAATGACGAAAAGGTGGAGGAGTTGCTTAGGTTGTCAGAGATGCTCTCAAATTGTCGGCCATCCATTTCAGAGGTTGATTCGATGATGTGGCTTAAAGAAAAATCTGGTAAGTTTTCAGTAAAATCCTTATTTATGATGATTGATAGAGATCTAAGAGAGCAATTCGAGTGTCATACAACACACATTTGGCGTTATGGTGCTCCTTCAAAAGTGGCTACTATAGCTTAGTGGGGAGGAATAAGGTTCTCATGGTTGATAACTTGTGTAAGCATCCCATGATTATTCCAAATGTATGTTTTTTATGCTTTCAAGATGGGGAATCGGTTGATCATCTCTTTATCCATTGTTCTTTTGTTATAAAGATATGAGAAGGTTTTTTCAAGTTCTTTGGAATCACATGGGCTGTTCCAAGTTCAATTAGTCAGGTTTTCTTAGCTTGGCATAGAGGGGGTAACGGTCAAGTTGGAAAGCGGGTTTGGCAC
Source organism: Liriodendron chinense (assembly GCA_003013855.2). NCBI lineage: Eukaryota > Viridiplantae > Streptophyta > Magnoliopsida > Magnoliales > Magnoliaceae > Liriodendron > Liriodendron chinense. The sequence continues at coordinate 294,548 of PVNU02000151.1, forward strand.
TTGTGTCTTCTAGCAGGTTTATGGAATATTTGGATGGAGAGGAATAGTCATCGTTTCAGACATCAAAGGGGTCAATTTGCGGAAGTGATCAATAGGACAAAATTGAATGTAATTAGTAGGAACAAGCATCTAATGCATTAGTCTTTGCAATTTCCTGCGTTGTGGTCAGAGTTGTAGAGGGTCTTTGATAGTATTTTATTTTCTTCTCTTTCATATTTTTTGGCTCCAACCTTTCTTAGGGCCCATTTGGATTGTAAGTTACTTAAGATAAGCAACTTATCTTGGTTTCTACTTGATGAACAAATAAGTATGTTTGGTACACAACATACCATCCAAAAACTAGAAAAGCGTGTTTGGTTTTCAACACCATAAGTAATCATCTCTCAAGTTTATCTGGTCCCCCTCACATCCACTATCCATCATGTGGGGCCCACCTTTGATGTGGATTGTCCATCATGTGGGCCCACCTCCCATGTGGGTCGTCCATCACGTGGGGCCTGCCATGGATATGGGCCACTCTCATTAGGCCGACCTTTGATGTGGACCGTCCATCATGCGAGGCCCACCTTGATGTGGATCATCCATCATGTGGAGCCTACCATTATCAATTGCCCATCATTTGGAGTCCATCTTCGATGTGGACTGTCCATCATTTGGGCCCCACCTTCAATGTGGGTTGCTCATCATGCGGGGCTCCCCTTGGATGTGGGCTATTCATCATTAGGGTGCGACCTTTGATGTGATCATCCATCATGTGGGTCCACCTCATATAGGCCATCATCATGTGGGTCCAGCTTCAATATCCACTGCCTATCATGTAGAGCCCACCTTTGATGTGGACTGTCCATCATGTTGGCCCCATGATGCAGGATGCCCTAATCATGATGCATGTTCATGAACACAATTAAATCAGCGGAATTAAACAGCAATAACAATATAAAATCTAGCAATCCTCATCATGAACTAAGAAGATCACAAGGAACATGCAATGGAGGGGGCCATTCATCACAACCATGAAGTATGATGTTCAAGTATCACTACAGTTGGATCCGGCGAGGGATGGAACCTCCCGATCTTGCATGGCTATGACCCAATCAGTTAAAAGGAATCTCTAATCCAGAAAATCAGGAGATTTTGGATTAGGGATTTGAAATTCTAAAAATTAGGGTTCTTGGATCAAAATCAGAATTTGGAGATTGTAGAAATCGAAACAAATAGATTAGTAAAGATAGGTTTACCTGGAAGAAGGTTAGAGGGGCATAAGAAGCAATTAGAAGAAAAGAGGATCAGGGAAAAGGAAGAAACATCACCATGAGAGAGAGAGAGAGGAAGAAGAAAGCTCCAAGAGGCTTTTCATTAATCAATAATCCAAGTTAAATTTGTGTTTAGGGCTTTAGCCCTCTTAAATAACCAAATAAAGACATAAAAGTACTAAACTACCCCTAAAACTAAGCAAAACGCGCAAAATAACGTAAGTGCGGGAAAGTTCGGGCGCTCGGTCGGGCGCCCGAAAACGTCCAAAAACATCCAGAGAGTTTCGGGCGCTCGAAAGACCAAACTCGGGCGCCCGATCAGGCGCCCGAAGACAGTGGTCGGACGCCCGATCGGCGCCCGAAGTCTTTAGCTCTTCAGTCTTGTTTCTCCCTTCTTCCTTCACACGTGTCCTCCCTGGATGAGGTCTTCTATATGTCTTATCACATGTGAAGGGTCTTCAGCTCCTCAATAGTCGCCTATCCACAAGGATGGTACTTGTGGTTGGCGCTTTCTTCGTTGGTACACTTGAAATGGTCTTGTGTCCTCATCACCCCACCTTTGAAGTGGGTCGTCCATCATGCCAGCCCTCTTTGGATGTGGGCTATTTATCATTACGGGCTGACCTTTGATGTGGACCATCCATTATGTGGGTCCACATTAATATGGGGTCATCCATCATGTGGGGCCTCCTTTGATGTGGATTGTCCTCTGCATGAGCCCCACCTTTGATGTGGATTGTCCTCTGTGTGAGCCCCACCTTTGATGGGATAGTCCATCACGTGGAGCCTCCTTTGATATGTGGACCGTATGAGAAAGCAACGCCTGACATGAACCATGAGAGAGAGCTTATCAGCTTCTCCTCTCCTTTTGTCTCTCTTGATTCCTCTCTTGAGCAACTAATGAAAAGTAGAAAAGTAAAAAAAAAATTAACTGAAGTGATTTTGTACTTTTAAGTAAAAAAGTTACTTGTAATTAATTATAAACCAAACTTATCTTAAATAAGTCACTTATCTACTGCTGTAAGTAGAAAAGTCACTTATTTGGTGGTATCCAAACGGGCCCTTAATAAAATGATTATCGTTTCAAAAAAAAAAAAAAATGAACCAACAGGACAATGGGGCCCACGAGTCCAGCTGGCTACTTTTTCTAGGTTTTATACACAAAACCTTTGAGCATTCAGTCAAGCTAGACGCGCTTTTTGTGTGGGCCAGCTGGCTTCTTGCTTTGTATTCTTTTCCTATTTCGCTGTTGTGTGCAGGCCTTTAATAAAATTCCATTATCCTTCAAAAAAAAAAAAACAAATGGAATACAGTTGGACAATTGGAGTATTATAAGGGCTTTAATCTACATTGGAGTCTTTGTTAGATTTAATTAAATTCCTTTTTTGTTACAAGTAAGATTTGGTGGGATTGGGAAAGGAAAGCTAGTATCACTAGGAACTAAGTGAAGGGTTTTTACGCTGACTAGGATTTTGTGAACGTAAGGCTATATATAAATAGCATATTCATAAACATATAATGAGATTATTCAATTGATTGGAAAGTACTTCTGTTGTGTTTTGCGATGAGATACAGATCCTAGAAAGTGTTCTCATCTAGAGAACTGTTGGTATGAATCCTATAGTTTGTATCTTGTAGTGAGGCATCATGATTTCCCCTTCTTCTATCTACTCTTAAATCTTTCTCCATTAACTATTTCAAGAGTGCAAGAGTGAAACCTCTTTGAGAACACAACTTCTACGTATGCAAACTTTATTCAAAATATACTCTACCGCTCTTATTCCCTCTCACCCTAGTTTCTTTATGGAAGCACAAAAAAAATTCACTAGACTTCAAATTTTGATTTGCTCCGTATTTACTATCACAATGCATCAAGTAATGATGCATTTCTACAACCAAGCATATTCATAGATAGCAAAACATTAAGAAGGGTTTAAACGAAATGAGAAATGCATTTAGATGAATAAATCATCTCGTACTAGTTTAGAAGTTCATTTAAACTAGCAATCGTCTCACACCACCACCCCACCCATATAGTTGAACCTCACTGCAAGCAACTTCCCATAAGCAGAAGACAGAAACCAAGGGATTTCCCACAAATAATGCATTTAATAACCAAAGATCAAAAGAAGAGCTTCATATTCACTTGTATAACTTAAAATATAGAGTTTGATGTAATCAACCTATGTAATAGGCTATTAGATAACACTTGATTGTAAACAACCCATGTAATGGTCCATTACATTGCAACTGTGGGAGTTCTCTGCTCTAATTGCCAGACCCCAAGGATAAAGGACAGTTGAGTCAGGTTGAAAGCCGGCAACAAACTTATGCAGTAACTTTTAGCCGACCCCAACTAATTGGTATAAGGATTCGACGATGATATATGATGATTATGATGTCAGTTTTAAAATAAAATAAATAATAAAAAAAAGACCTAGAACACAATGCATCTCTTGAGAAATGCAATACTAACTATATTTACCTTGACTGCAGTGCCTAGTATTGCCTCAGTATAATCGATACTAATCTTTGAGTAGAGATTGAGACCTTCCCTCCAAATTCCATGTTTTTCATTCACGTGAAGGAATAGATAGAGATCGCCCACTTTGCCCCTGCATGATAAGAAATAAGCAATGTCAACAACATTTTACTGACAAAAATATTCTGATGACCTCTATATAGCTATATCATTCATTCATTGGAGACATACGAAGCAGATATAAGAGGAGCCACAGTAATCCAAATGCAATTCTAAGTATAATGCAAGAATATTACATTAATAAAGGCAGAATAAAACTAATGTGAAGTTGATAAGCACCTAATTTTGTATAATTAACCCAAGTTACTAAAAGCATTATCATTGGCTTCTCAGTTAATTAACCCTCATTAGGCGACTTTTTGATGTTTCAGAGATTAGGAGAGGTTGTGGATAATCCGAGCCAATCAGGACAATTAAAGGCCATAAAGTGATCAAGATCAAGCATGGGGGCAATCCTGAAGATTATCGAGCCGTAAAAATAAAAGGATGGACCAATTTCTATGGTAGAGATGGAATGAAGATGCTTTGGAATCTTCGCAGATCTAAAGCCTGGAAAACCGCTTCAACGGCCGCACATTATGGAGGCCCAGGCTGTGCATGCTTGGATGATTGTGATCAGGGCACTCACGCAAGATTGGACGGTCAGGATTGAAACATCCATATGCAGGACCCGTCATGCGTCCAACTCACGTGCCAGCAAGCAAGTGGAGACAACTCTCCAATTCTCATGCACGTTAGGGTCCAGCACTGTGGACCCCACCTCCATCACAAGTAGTGGATCATCCATTGTCCATCACATTCGGCTGAAGATTCCACCCTTATCCAAACCGTCCAGCTATCATCAACATCATCCACAGGCTGCAGCAAATGGCTGAGATTGAATCCCAACCATCCAGCCCAGATCATCACCAACCACAATCAATCCACGTCCAACAATGGACGATCTCTCTCTCCAGCAGAGGGATGACCTCAACACCGCATCCAACCATCACGGTGGACCCCACCAATCCAATGGACAGCAGCAAGTTGTCCCAGCCATCCATCAGTTGGGGTCATTCCAGCATTCAACGATTCAGTTGATGCGGCAACCATCCATTTTCAGTCATCCAACTGCTGGGCCACCTTCATCATCCATCAGCCATCGTCCATCTTCAGCACCAGAAGCCGGTGTGTCACCAGCTGCTCCAACCGTCCATGCCTCATCCAACGTCCAAGGTGGACCCCACCATTCATAGTCCAGCAAGATAATCAGTCGTCCATCCATCTTGGGCAGTAACTGGACGATCCAGCAATCCAACACGTGCTGGCCAAACCTGCATCTGACCGTCCATCAGTAGGAACGTCATCAACCCCATCCATATCAGCACCATCTGGCAGCTGAACTTCCATAGTCCACACCAGCAGCTAAGCTGCTCATCTTCTCCATCCAACCTGCACATGCAAGCTGCTTCGATTCACAAGACCACTACCCAACTTCAAGCCATTCACAGCACTCATTCTCCATCAGCCATGAAGCTGCATCCAAACACCAACGTCCAGCCATCCAAAACGTTAGCTCCAGATGAAGCTGATTAAGATGGAGATTAATCTTCACCGTCCAAACATCTCCAACGTTGAGCTCTTCAACTCAGCAGCTAACGAGCAGCAGCAGCTGGCCGGACGTCCACCTTCACATGAGTGGAATCAGCAATAGAGTAGCCTCTCTCCATCTCACGTGTGACCTAAAGCCGAAGGAGATCTCAATTTTCCAGCAAATAAGGAGTCTTCCACCATCTCATGTGGACAGCAAGATGAAGCTCCATTTCTCACACATGTCAAGCTTGCAAAGGAGCTCATCATCTCTCACATGTGTGACCTCCAAGCAAACTCTCCATACTTAGTATTATAGAATAAAGTTGGTTGAAACATGCGATGAGCGACTTCCTCAAGCAGCCTTGTATAGTCTACATATGACATGCGAGCAAGTAGCTTTGTATGGTCTACATACAACATGCGAGCGCTTCTTTGATTACTATAAACTGCGAGCAGGTCAATACAATATATATCGTCTAGCGAACAGGATTGGGCGCATCTTGGCTTATGAAGAACCAATCCAGATAGACGTGCTCACTAGCCTATCGTTCATCCACATTCGAGTAGATCTTATCGCTAGTCGGTTGACAAAGACATTACCTGGATCGTAGTCCCAGCAGCCCGTATAGTTCAAGAGTTGGACAGATTATAGATCCACTTATATCTATTCTCACCCACCAATCTTGGATTAAAGGGGATTAGCATCAAGCAATGTGACCATCTAGGTCTCTAACCAGATAAGACAACGTCGTCTTATCCCCTGATATCGGGAAGATCTCAACCATTTACGTGACAAACTAGTCCACCGGGACCTAAATAAATAGAAGTTCCCATGGATGAGGAAGGTAAGCAATATCTTAGCCCACGTTTCACACTTTATCTTACGTTGAAGTCTATCACTAACTTAAGCATCAGAGGGCTAACGGCCGAATGTCGGCCACCCTTAGTTTCATCTGCGGTTTTCAGGTAGAAGGAAGGAGGCTATCTTCAGGAGGACTATGAATCATTAGGAGGAGTTGTTATCAGTTTTTGACATCAACAGATTGGCGTCGTCTGTGGGAACGACATCTAATTCGTTCTCACTATTATATCTCTTACCCTCCATCATGCCTCCAAAGAAAACCAACCATCCCTCCACCTCAAGGCAAACATTGCCTCCAGTTGAAGCCCCTGAACTAGATCCGAATCCTCCTCGGTCCATATCAAGAGTTCCTCCATTACTGCGCAATCCGCCGGATCTTGTGGTCCAGAATCCGTTCCAAGTTTTGTCTGGCGGTTTAGATGGTGCTATGTGTTATCTGGGAGATACTCTCCTCACTCTTCAAGCCGGGTTCTAGAATCTCATAAACCGGTTTGATCAATGCTTTCCTCAGCCACAACAAGCCCCGGAGGGACCACCATTGCAACTTGCACCTGCAGCTTCTAGGGATTCGCTAGACGGACTTCAAGAGCAACATAACCCTCCTCCAAACCATGTCACCCACGACACTCAAGCTCCAACGCAGCGTCCGCAGACCATTCGCTCCAGTGTATCTAGGCAATGTCAACTGGAAGAGCCTGACGCTAAAACCTCCGGTTATACTCAGCCATGGGAAGGAGATCTCAAAAAAATCGAAGATCGTTTCGCCCACATTGAGCAACGATATCAATCTAACCTTCCAATAATGACTCTCACATCAATTCATCGAGCAGAGCTTCCCTTTACTCGTCAAGTTATGGAGGCCCCTTTGCCTAAGAAATTTCGAACGCCCAATATAGTCCCGTATACTGGCATTGGTGATCCTCTCGAGCATCTAGAAACGTACAGGTCTGTCATGGAGTTAGAAGGATATAGTTCGAAGATTATGTGTAGAGCCTTCTCTTTAACTCTAAAGGACGCTGTGCGCACATGTTTCCATGGTCTAAAGCCCCGATCGATAGATTCTTTTTCTCAATTGTTGGAGCTCTTCCTGTCTCAGTATATGGGAAGCATCCGCACAAAGAAACCAGCGTCTCATCTGTCAGATCTGAAGCAGCGCCACAATTAGACGATTAAAGAATTTACAGTTCGGTTCACAGCAGAAGCCGTTCAGACGGAAGGTTACACTGAGGATAAAGGCCTCACTGCTCTGATCGCAGGCGTCACTAGCGAAAGGTTCCGATTCACCCTAGATAAAAATCCTCCGAAAACGATGGCCGAGTTTCAAGCTAGGCCCAAAAATACATTAACACTGAAGAAGTAGCCCTCGCTCGTCATGATGGCCAAGGGAAGAAACGTAAATTCGAAGAAGCATCTTTTTTCGACAAGAAGTATCATCGTGATCAACGTGATCGTTCTCCTAGAAAGCCATACACAAGGAGATATCATAACTATACTCCTCTCAACCGATCTCCAAAGAAGTTGCTGATGGAGATCAAGAACAAATCTTATGTTAAGTGGCCCCCGAGGATTAAATCAGATCCAGAGAAGAGAGACAAGAGGAAGTTTTGATAACTCCACAAAGATCATGGACACAATACCCAAGATTGTATATCCCTCAAAGATCAAATAAAGACGCTTATTCGCAGGGGGCACCTTCGTGACTATGTCGCACAGCAGAATCATTCCACTCAGAAACCTAGCGCACCAACACGTCTTGAAAATTAGACCCAGAGGAAAAGGTCACCGCAACGTCGTCAGTCGCAAGAAGATGCAGAGTCAGCTGGTGAAATCAGAACCATAGTGCTTGTGGAGGCGATTCACAAGCCGCGAGGAAAGCCTACGTCCACAAAGCATATCAAAACCTCAACATGTTTACTAGATGAAGAAATCATCCAGCTCATCAAAATCAAATTATTAGCCGATCTCCTTTTCCAATAAAGACGCCGAAGGGATTCACTTCCCCCACAAAGATTCCATCGTAGTGGCATTAAAGGTAGCTAATTATCTAACCCATCGTATCATGTTGAATACAGGTAACTCTGCGGATGTGCTCTATTTGAAATCCTACGACAAGATGGCTCTCACCAAAAACCTGCTGAAGCCAATCTCCACGCCCCTCGTCGGCTTTAGAGGTGAAGTGGTCATACCATGAGGAAGTATCGACCTCCCTGTCACCTTCGGCGAGGCCCCCCGCCAAGATTACCATATTTATCAATTTTCTCGTGGTAAATCGAAAATTCGCATATAATGTCATCTTGGGACGACCATCGCTCACCAATCTAGGGGCAGCTTTGCATCCCCTGTACTTGTGCATCAAATTCCCCACTCTGAATGATGTCGGAGTAATTAGAGGGAACCAAAAAGAAGCCCGAGCATGTTATGAGATAGCGGTTCAAGATCGGAAGAGCGCCCAAGTCACTCCTATTATGACAGTTGCAAGAGATTCAGCAAGCTCTTCAATCGCGACAACATTGGACCCAAGGGAAGATACACACCAAGCAGGAGCTCCAGGAGAAGAAACTGTCTAAGTCCAATTATCCAAGGCGGATCCAACTAAAAAAAGTCCATGTTGGATCATCTCTGGAGCATATCTTCCGAACTTGCTTGACCAGTTTTTTGGTCAAATATCAAGACGCCTTTTCCTGGTCGCAAAAAGATATGCCAAGCATCGACCCTAAAGTTGATGTTCATCGACTAAAGGTTGATCTGAAATTTAAGCCCATCCATCAACGTCGACGTGCGTTCACAGCCGAAAGACAAATGGTCATAAAAACAGAAGTCGACAAATTGCTGGCCGTTGATTTCGTTAAAGAAGTCGATCACCCTGAGTGGCTCGCAAACATCGTCCTCATTCGTAAAGCGAATGGCAAATGGAGGATGTGTATAGATTATACTGATCTGAACAAAGCATGTCCAAAAGACAATTTCCCGACCCCCTGCATTAACCAGTTAGTTGATTCAACAACTGAGCACGCTCTACTCAGTTTCATTGACGCCTATTCTAGTTATAACCAAATCATGATGCATCCACCTGATCGTGAGAAGACAGCCTTTATTATAGACCGTGGCCTATATTGTTACAAGGTAATGCCATTCGGTCCCAAGAATGCTGGGGCCACTTACCAACGACTAGTCGACAAGATGTTTGCTACGCAAATTGACAAACCTATGGAGGTATACGTTGACAATATGCTCGTGAAGAGTGTTATAGCAGACGATCATCTCACCGACCTCCGTGAAGCCTTTAATCTTATGCGGAAGTATCGAATGAAGCTGAACCCAGAAAAATGTGCATTTGGGATCTCTGCGGGAAAATTCCTCAAATTTATGGTCGGGCGACAAGGCATTGAGGCTGAGATTGAGAAGATAAAGCCTTAATTGAGATGAAATCACCCTCTACAGTAAAAAAAGTCCAGCGCTTGGCTAGACGCATTGCGTCCTTGAATCAGTTCATCTCACGCGCATTCGACAGTTGCTTCCCTTTTTTTAAGTTACTACGAGCAACCACAAAGTCCAACTGGAACTGGACCCAGCAATGTGAAGAAGCCTTTCAACAGCTAAAGCAATACACGGGCACACCAACCATCCTGTCCAAACCTACTCCACATGAGCAACTTTTCTTCTATTTAGCTGTCTCCTATGGCCATTAGCACTGCCTTAATAAGAGAAGATTCTGGGGTACAGAAACTCGTTTGTTACGTCAGCCGTGCGATGGTAGATGCTAAAACCAGATACCCTGACATCGAAAAGCTCGCCTTAGCCTTAGTGGTCGCAGCATGAAAGCTACGGCCTTACTTTCAAGCCCATCCTATAATGGTCCCTACAGACCAACCTCTAAGACAAGTCCTTCAAAAACCTGAAGTGTCTGGACGATTAACCAAATGGGCAATCGAACTTAGTGAACATGAAATTGCTTTCTGTTCGCGAATTGCTGTGAAAGGACAAGCTGTTGCAAATTTCATTGCTGAGTTCACACATCCAGTACCTACTCATATTGAAGCAACGATTCCTCCAGTCAAGCCTACTCAAACCAAACTTTCAACATCCGAGCACCCATCTTGGTCACTTTACATGGATGGGTTATCCTGTTCATCCAGAAGTGGGGCAGGATTGATCCTTATTGCCCCAGACGAATCGCAGTTCGAATATACCTTACAATTTGATTTTCATACTTCAAATAATGAGGCAGAGTATGAAGCCCTGATCGCTGGTCTTCAATTAGTTAATGCCCTCACGATAAAAAAAACTTACTCATTCATAGTGATTCTCAACTCATTGTAAATCACATGATTAACGAGTTCGAAACAGAAGAAAGAATGGCCGTTTATAAATCTAAAGTATTGGAATTGCTCTCCAAAATCGACAAATATGAGCTAATTCACATCCCTCGAGCAGAAAACAAACTAGCCGACTCCTTGGCAAAATTAGCTTCGACTCATGAAGGTGATCTAGTTCAAACCACACCTGTTGAGCGTCTTTCTGCACTGAGCATCGACCAAGTAACGGACGAGCAGGTCTCCGCAATGCAACTATCCCCATGTTGGACGGATCCCATTATCCATTTTCTCCAAAATGGAGAACTTCCAATAGACAAGAAATTAGCTCAACAAATACAATATCATGCGGCCAGGTACATTCTCCAAGATGGCATGTTTTTTAGAAGAAGTTACATGCTGCCATATCTGAGGTGTCTTCATCCAGAAGAAGCCAAGCATGTTCTTGAAGAAATACACCAAGGGGTATGCAGTAACCACCCCAAAGGGCGATCAGTGGCTTACAAAGCTATAAGGCAAGGTTATTATTGGCCTACTATGAAAGTAAACGCCATCGAATTTTCGAGAAGATGTGATAAGTGTCAGCGCTACTCTCCAATATCTCATCTACCACCCAAACGAATGACACCTATGGATGGCCCTTGGCCTTTCGCTCAGTGGGGAGTCGACATAATCAGTCCATTACCCAAAGGAAAAGGCCAGAACAGATTTGCAATCGTGGTTGTCGATTACTTTACCAAGTGAGTCGAGGCAGAACTTTTGACCACCATCACCGAGAAGCAAACTACTAGTTTATATGAAGGAATATCATATACTGCTATGGGCTCCCCCGAATTATAATCACCAATAATGGAAGGCAATTCAACAATACGGCATTCACAGACTTTTCCGAAAAGTGGAAGATACGTAATGTATGAACATCTCCTTATCATCCTCAAGCTAATGGTCAGGTACAGGCAGTCAATAAAATCATCAAACATCATTTGAAGACCAAGCTCAAAGAATGCAAGGGCATATGGCCAGAATGTCTACCAGAAGTCCTATGGGCTTGCAGGACAACAGCTCGCACTTCAACAGGAGAAACGCCTTTCTCCCTCGCATTTGGCACCGAGGCGGTTGTCCCAGTCGAAGTTGAGATACCTACATATTGTGTAGAGCATTATGCTCCGATGCAAAATAAAGAATCTTTAAAACTACACCTTGATCTTCTAGAAGAAAGAAGCGATGCATCTTGACTTCGAGCAACCAACAACGAATAGCTCGATCTCACAATTCGAGAGTTAGGCTTAGAACCTTTCAGGTTGGTGATCTAGTGCTTAGGCAGAATGTTGGAACAACTACTCGGTATTTAGATCCAAACTGAGAAGGCCCATATCGAGTTATTAAAGTCGTACGACCAGGAACTTATTACTTGGAAGACATGCGAGGAAGAATTCTGCGTCGCCCTTGACACGCAGAAAATCTGCTCCGTTATTATCCATAAACATTCGAGTATCAAACGCATGAATTATTTTCAAATAAAGATAAACTTCATTCTAGTCTATCGGCTAGGAATCTATACAACTTGGTCGCTACTCCTACTTTCAGGACCTGAATAACCCTGAAGAGAATACTAAACATTCTCTTGACTAAGACTTCTGCTTACTGCAGAGCCAAAGACTCAGTCGATAGATCGATCTATCTCTATGCGAATGTAGCCACCGAGGCCTCCCTGACTAAGCCCGATTCATCTTCATGAATTGAGCAATCACACATTCAACATGATTCATTTTCATGAATTAAAAAAAAAACTAAATAGAAGCCGAAACAATTTTTCATTTAAAATCCGAAAAGGTTACAAAACCAAAATTGGTCCATACAAAATGAAAGGAGAAGTATTCGAGACTAATCTTCCATCGCCTGCTCTTACGTCTCATTTGGGGGAGGAGCGCGACTCTAGACTTCAGGGTCGACCTCAGGAGCCCCTATAGCTTCAGTGGCCTCAGTTACCATAGTAACTTCAATGGCAGCAGCTTCCCTTTCTTCATCAGCGACTTTGACCGCGACTTTCTTAAACTCCTCCAAGTCAAAATTTTGGAGTAATTCGTTGCATAACTTTCACTGCGAAGTCGCGACCAGCGTCATATGACTCATAACGTTCTTCTTCATAAAGCTACAAAGTACGGAACTTATGAACGGCACGAGAACCCTCTTCAGCGATCAGCACAACTAAGGCCGCTCTCTCTTCCTTCCAGTGAACTGAATCTGCGGTCAACTGTGAAAGAGCCGCTCTCTCCTCCTTCCAGTGAACTGAATCTGCGGTCGACTGTGAAAGAGTCGCTCTCTTTTTCTCCAAATTTTCATTGGATTCTTTGAGCCGCGACCTAGATTCTGTGAGCTGCGCCCCGAGATCAGCGTTCTTTTGTTCTAACGTGATCTTATCTTGACAAAAGATCTCTCTTTCTTTCTCGATCTTCTCCTTCATCTCACCAAGACGAGCGTGCCTCTGATCTAGTTCTTGGTATTTGTCAGTCAACACTTGAATTTTTTAAATAAGGATATTCTTCTCCTCATTTGTTTTGGTAATCAAGGCTTCACAAGCCTTCAGGACTTGGTCCTTGGACCGCTTGCTCCAGAGCTTTTTTATTTTCTTCTCCTTCATTTATTATTCGACGAGCAGCCATGAGACACTATAAAAATCTTACCTAAACCATCATCATCCCAGCGTCCAGAGTAAGATCTTCTGGACTAGGTTCAGGGAGATCTCCAAGAGGTGGTGGAGTAACATTATCAAAAAAAAACTTGCAAATAGGGTGCAAGTGACCCGGAATAACAAAAGTTCCAACTCCCGAAGGCTGAGCTACGACCAACCCTCTTCCAACAGCGTCTGGGTGAACAGACTCTCGAGCAGGAATTGACTCACGAGCAGCAACAGGCTCGCGATCCTCCCCCAGCAATTGAAGACTAGGTTCTGATTCGTGTTCCCTTGTAGGAATGCTAGTAAGATCGATGACCAGTTGTTCTTGAGGAGGAACAACAGGAGCAGAGGCCGTGGCTGTAGCAGTATCAACTGGAATGGAAGGTGGCTCGTTCTACCGTGACCTTCGAGCAGGTTCACTCTCTTACCTTGCTGGTTGAGATGGACCAACTGATGTCTTCTTCTGTCGTTTCAAAGCAGAACCTTTCAAACGAGGAAGGACTCCCCTATCTTGTCTTTTCTCACCTACCATGATCTCTTTCCGGAAAATGAGACCAGACTCAGCAAGTTTTGAGAGCATGAGTGTGGACCTAACATCTCTCGCGTCTCTTGACAGCCTGCAAACTTTGATAATCTTCTTGTTGATTCCTCCTCTCAAGTTGGGTTTCTTCCCAGCCGGAATACCTGCAACATAACCAATAAGTTAAAGGGGGCAAATCGTATCAATGTTCGAACAGAAGCAGAAATTTGGCTACCTTCGCCAAAAAAGCGACTAACATTATGTCCTCCAGGAGCTGAACCCTCATTGGATTCCCAATTCCCGGAGGCATAAAACCATTGTCTCCTCCATCCGGGATAATTCGATGAAGGCTTTCCAAGAACATAGTTCTCCCGGTGCCAGTAACACAAGTAATACCAGCCCTCGCTAGAAGGAGTTTTCTTCAGTTGGAACATCCTCAAGAACTCGTCGGCAGATAGTTCATCATTGCCGGCTTGTTTCCAGAGGACATTAGCGCTCAAAGATCTTCCCGGAGAAGTGGTTGAGATCTTCCCGATATCAAGAGATAAGACGACGTTATCTTATTTGGTTAGAAACCTAGACGATCACGTTGCTTGATGTTAATCTCCTTTAATCCAAGATTGGCGGGTGAGAATAGATATAAGTGGATCTATAATCTGGGCCAACTCCTGAATTATATGAGCTGTTGGGACTACGACCCAGGTAATGTCTTTGTCAACCGACTAGCGACCAGATCTACTCGAATGTGGATGAACGATAGGCTAGTGAGCACATCTATCTGAATTGGTTCTTCATAAGCCGATATGCGCCCAATCCTATTCGCTAGATGATAGATATTGTATTGACCTACTCGCAGTTTATAGTTATCAAAGAAGCGCCCGCATGTCGTATGTAGACCATACAAGGCTGCTTGAGGAAGTCGCTCATCGCATTTTTCAACCAACTTTATTCTATAACAGATGCCCCCCAAGTCCTTTACTTCGAAAAAACTAAGCAAAGGACTTGAATTTGTTTAACAATCCGAACGTAACCGCCTGACGCATTTTTCGAAGAGGGATAGCCGTATATGATTAAACATCCGCATTAATGAGTGCCAGCTTTTCGGCGGAAGGAAACGAAAGGGCGCTCGCCATGTGTCCAGGAGTTAATGCGCGTGCCCATTCGACTATCAGTTTTCAGAGAGGACTGTGAATCATTAGGAGGAGTTGTTATCAGTTTTTGACATCAACACTTAGGCTCCAAGCAAACTCTCTATACTTAGGCTCTAAGCAATCTCTCTCTCCCTTGGCCTATAAAAGGAGTCCTCTCCCTTCTCATTTTCATCATCCTATTCTCTTCATCTTCTCTTCTTTTCTTTCTTTCTTTCTTAGCTTTGTAGAATTTTAGTTTATCTTGTAATAGTCTTTCATTTTGTAGAATGGTTGGCTAAACCCTCTAGCTAAGGCTAGGGGTGAAGCCTTAAGTGAAATTTCACGGTTTGGTCTTGTTAGATTCAACAATAGTGGCATGAATGTTGGAGTCTTGTTTTTCATTGGTTTGGTTATCTACCTCGGCGAAAGCTATTGTTGTGCACGGCCCCTTGATCCATCGTAAACTCTGGACACAATGGATGCTTAGAATTCCCTACAGTCATTGAACTAGTGCAGGTAAAGTAATCAATCTGTAAAATCCCTTGATCCATTGTAGACTCCAGGCATAGTGGATGCTTTGGATTCCCTACGATCGATGAACGAGATCTTAACGATTGGATCAATTTATCAATCAAAGCCTCCTATCTTGTAAATATACATCTCATCTTATGAATTTGTGATCTTATCGATTAACTTGTTGGCGAAGTTGTTGATCTGTATAACTCCTTGATCCATTTCGACTCCAGGGCACAGTGAACGCTTGGAATTCCCTGCGATCAACTAAGGAGTGCTTCATGGTCAAATCAATCAGTTAAGATCACTATCTTTTATGAAATATGCAAGTGGTTTAACCGTTTCATCTTTTGATTGGAACGGATCTTTATTCGATTCCAGTTGAGTTATAGTTGAACCAACGAATCAAACCTTATGGATTAATCAAAGGTGGATCCCTAATGCCTTTCCTTTCTTATTCTTATCTATCATCACACACACATCTTGCTCCACTCTGGTGGATAAAGTCAAATTTCATCTCTCCAATCTAAACTAATTCTACTAAGGGTTCTTAACCCCTAATCTATGTGGTTAGACCTCAATCTCGCCGAGTATTTTACTACTTCGTTGCTTGCACTTGGGTGTGCAATCTTTGGATTGTAGCAGAAGTGTAATTGAAAATGTTTACTTCAAAGATCAATGAGAGCCAAGAGTCAGCTAAGAAAATTAGAAGACAGGCATTGAACAATATCCACAAGAAACTAAAATGTCAATGGAAACACTAGTTCACAGTAATCATCTAATAGCAACAACGAAATTAATAAAAAAAAGCAAAATATTTAAAAAGAAAAGCAAAGAGTGCAAATTTCTTAAACAACAGAGCAATGCAAAAGAACCAATAGACAATATAAAGAGGGTAAGTATCAGAAAACAATATAAATACTAACGGTAACAAATGCATACAATCTTGTTGCTTTCCAATAACAGTTGAATAGATACAGAACATATACATACACAAGTATATACATATCATGTCCACTTAAAGCTTCAAGTTTCGATCAGTGTTCTTTGTATTGAGATCGTTAGATGTATCAATGACCCGGGATACGGAAACATGTATCAGTAGCACCAATATTATCACCGATACTCAGAAAAATATTGATGTTTAAGGGAAACATTGGTAGGGAAACATTGAGAAAAAAGTGGAATTTTTCAATGAAACTTTAGGAGATGTTAAAAGAGACGTTTACATGTGTAGAAATCAAAATATTGTAAAAAAAAATTACACGTAATAAGTTTCCAGTTTATAAGGGCCTGACCATGTGTTATCGAAAAAATCAATATAAAACAAATATATAAGTTTTGTAGTTAATCGATAGATTGGCCAACACTCATTCATATATAAAATTTCCACATTAATTAACAGTGAAGAATACATTTTTCCAATATAAAAATGAAGAAAATTAGGATTTTCCCAATTTCCCCCATATATTTTGCCATAAATCCATGCACTGACATGGATTTCCATTGCAATCCATGCTAACATTTAAAAAAAATAAATGAATTTTCTATGAATTTTTCATCACCTTTGAGTTTTGGCCCATCTCCCTTCCAAGTTGAGATTTCTTCCCAAATGCAAAATTTTATTCAAGAAAAACAAAGAGTGATCGAAATAACCTAAGGAATAAAATACCAAAAAAAAACACAGAGAGAGAGAGATTTTTTGGGCTTTTGAAAATTTCCCAGTTTCCTATCAATTCCACCTATTTACATATGTTTCCCTGGTATTAAGGATATTATCGCTGGTATTGGGAGTATTGTCATTGGTATTGGATATATTATTGATGGTATCACCAAGGGACTTATTTTTTATAACATTAGGGTGTCCCTGCCCATTTTGAGGCGAGACCATTCCCTGCGGATGCATGCAATCACCCGCAAACCACGTGCATCAGGTAATCCCAAGGGACTTTTACAAGGGACTCTTCTCAAAGTATCATTGATATCAATAATATTGCCATATATCGCTGATCTTAATGAAAGTATCGACGACATTTAGAAATTTTAATACTTCCAGAAGTTTAGGTATTGCTGACCAGGCGATACGAATAATATCGGCAACATTTGGAACACTGGCTTCAGTACAATTCCTAAATACTTGTACAACTTCACAATGTACCCAAAATATGCTCTTGAACACTAGACAGTTAATATGACAAGAAAACGCTCTCCTTATAAATTCAACCAAGCTTCAAACATACTCACTGTATATAGAGACAGGTGTTGATACAGTGAACTTTCGTGGACATGCTGTGACCAAATGCCTACCTTCTTTTATCGAAGTTTCCTTCTCCTTGAACTTGCATGGTGACTCCATCATTAACACCAGCTGGGATATCTATTTTGAGATTCTGCTTAGTTTGTATTCTGCCTTCGCCTTTACACCTTTGGCAACTTTCAGTGATTATTTTGCCGCCACCGCGACATTTTGAACAAGTAGATACCTAGAAATTTATTAGAACATCTATATAGCATATGTCAAAATCAGAAAGTAGAACTAAGGAGAATACATAATGGTTGAGCAGTAATCCATTACAATGTAAGAAAAACTCGGACAGAATTTGTTACGAATGGCTGGAACAAGGCTATGATGATGACAACTATTATTTAATATAGACAACAAATTACTATCACATATTTTCTTTGGTGACTAGTTAGTATATAACTGTAGTTATCATCATTTAATAATAACAAGTCTATGTATATCATAATTACCAATATCCAATGTCATAAATATCAGACCGGAAAATGAATAGAGAATGCATCTAGTTCTTTTCTCGGTCCAATAGCAAATTTTTGAAATAGAAAATGAACTATAAGGGAAATTTTTGAAATGTGAAATGCAAAATGAAAATGAAGAATTATATCAATTTCAACTTTAAAAATTATTAAGAAGTTAAATGAGGAAACATTAGGAGACAGTCCGTTACTTCAAAATACTTCAAAAATTCCCTAATGCAAAATATTTTTTTAGCAGCACTATATGCAAAAGAATTAAGAAAAGACTTAACTAAACAAAATAAAAGATTCTAGCATTTACATTTTTTCAAGAGTAAGGTAAGTTAAAAGACTATAATTTCTTTATTCATTACCATTTTCCAAAATGAAAAAAAAGCAAAACTTTTTCATTTTCCAAAACTTACCAATTGGAAACAAGTAGAAAGTAGAACTATTAAGTAAAATAATCAAAACTCACTTTTCGTTATAATTAATAACTTGCAATACTAGCACCTGCTTTTGCTTTAATGAAAATCTCAAATTACCTGAGACATTATCCCAAATGGCGTTCTCTGAGATTTCATCACACCTCCCCTACCTCCACAATCTGCACATGGCTTTATGCATCCACTAGATTTTGCACCAGTCCCATCGCAATTATCACATGTTTCAAAACGGGTAACTTCGATTTCCCGTTGTCCTCCAAAAACCGATTCTTCGAAACTCACAGACAGGTCATAACTGCAACACGAAAGATATTTCAGACATAACAAACTAAGCCTAAATTTGCCAGCTGAAACAGACATGAAAAATTCATATTATCAGACGCAAGTGAATGTCTACAATTGGACACTATGAAATATTAAGCTCTGTGGGTATACATAAGCCATATCACCTATAGTCGACATCAAAACATCTCTACAAAGGATAATGTTTAAACCATCCATAAACACTCATGTTAAATACAGAAACTCTGGTCTGAGATATGACCTCAAAATTGGAACCTGTTAAAAGAAAACGAAACAAGGGAATAGCAATCTAGATAGACAAACGAGAGTGGATGAGGCTGATATGACCAATATCATTCCAATATCAGTAAAAACAAAGGCCAGGAGTTGGGCCAGCGAGTTGCATCCTTGGATCTATTTGAGTGCGAAAAAAAGTATTTTGAACTTCTAACAAACATTAAAATAAATAAAAAAAATAAAAAAAAATTAAGACAATATCAAAATATGCATTGGTACTTAGGCAAATGGTGACCAAGAAAGCATGTCAGCATGTTGTCAGAAATCAGAGCTAAGAACTTTGATGTTATAGTAAAACTAATTTTAAATCATTTTGCATAAAGCAATAGTCACCTTAGTATTGTCCTGTAATGAATACAGCTGGATTGCAAACAAATAGTCTTCATAAATATGATAAGATAACTAAAACTAGTATGAAATACAATGTGCACCCGGCGATATATCAGAGAGAAGAATAGTATTGGAAGGAGAACACAACTTTTTATTATTTTAGGTCAAACAGATAGGGAAACTTTTCCCTGAGAACCATCCTGTCGAGAGGATAATCGTGAGCATGAAACCTTCTTAGGGCCCACCAAAGTTTTGCTCTGGCTGATATTTGGTTTTTCCATTCATCTTGGTAGGACTAATATATGAATGGGTTGGATGGCATATAAACATCATGGTGGGCACCCCTCCACCCTCCCTCTCTGGATGGATGGATATATGGATAATCAAAACCATCCATGTTGGGGAATATAAGCTACAAGAGTCATCAAAATAAAATTAGGTTGAATAAATAGTTGTGACCATCACAAACTATAGAGAAATTCAGAACAATGAAAAGAATTTTCAATGGCTCACATTCAACTCTAAAAATGAAAGGCTTGGATCATCAACTAAGCATTATAATTGGGAAATAGTGTATCAATGATAGTAGAGAGAATATAGACAATTAAAATCATGGGACCACTCAGCATATATGGCCCAGTGAGTGGCAACATACACTTGATCATGAGATGCGACAAAGTCAAAATGAACCCCCCTCTCTCTCACACATGCATGGGGCCTGTGCAACAAAAACTCTGGGCAGTAGGGTGGGGGTGCACCCTGATGTATGAGTGACATCCCCTCCGTCCATCGCCAGTTCATGTTAGAACATAAGTGCAAACGTCAGGCCTATCCAAAATTGAAGTGGGACACACCAGGGAACAGTGGGAATGGGGGCCTTCACCATTGAAACCTTCATGGGGCCCACCATTATGTTCATATGCCATCCAACCTGTTCATAAGGTTAGTCCCATCAAGATGAAGGAAAAAAAACCAAACATGAACCTAACAATTCCTCAACAACATGAACATTGATCAGGATCTTGAACACGTAGTTGATAGCATTTGCCATTTAGAGATTTCAATTGTGAAGGAGAACATACTTGTGGGAGATATATCCAGGTCATTGTGTCTTTCTAAAGAAGACGTCCGGTATTGGGTAGTAAATAACTTTTCCAGAAAAAAGTGTAAAAGAAGACTATAGGGAACAGGCAAATTTGATACATCATCCGTGAAAATGTTGATCTATGAAACACACGATTGATGTAAATTTTTTTTTTTTTTTTTTTTTGAAAGATATGAAACACAACTCATGTAAATTTACATTATAGAACGAAAACAAGAAAGTCATGATATGAAAGCAAAAGGCTAATAATAGCAGCCTTACAGCTAGAATATTACCGAATGTCAAGGCTCTGATTGTGACTATTCCTTAAATTGAAGTTAAAGCCCCCAGAATCTCCTGTACCTCCAAAAAGCCCATTCGACTCGCCAAAAAAAGCATCAAAGACTTCGAAAGGGTCCACCTAGAAAAATGTAGAATCAAATTCATAAAACAAGAACAATGTTTTTCTTAGAGATTAAAAAAGAACAATATAAGATTTGCATATACTAAAACCAGTGTATCACTAAATTGAGCATGGATATAGTTTAAACGTGTACGAGCATGAACAAGAAAGTGTACTAAGGGGTTTAGAGGTGAGTACTTACCCCTTGGGGACCAACACCGGATCCTCCATAATCTCCCTGTAAACCTGCCTCACCAAAGCGATCATATAAAGATCTTTTCTCAACATCTGATAGAACCTACAGAAAGAATTTGATGCCATATGACAAAAAATGGCAAATGAAAGATTAATACATCTTTATTTAATGGAAATAGACTTATTATCTGATGTGGGTGCCATTTATTCCACCATCGATGTTGCAAGCAATAGATCTTCAAGTGTGAGTGTGAAAATACAAAATTCCTAATGCACAATTAGGTAATTCGAGAAGCATGATACGTGGAACAAAACCAAGTAACATTTTCAAGAGAATCATGCAGACCACTCTCATGCTGTTCTGGATAAAAATGACAAAAGCAGAAACGGAACATAGGAGTACGAAAGGATACCTCATATGCAGCACTAATCTCTTTAAACTTTTCTTCTGCCCCTGGGCTCTTGTTCATATCTGGATGGTACTGTTTTCAGGGTAGAGATCAACAATAGAAGCTAATATGACTTCAACATCTTAAGAGTTGAAAAGAAAGCAGCAAATAAAACAAGGATAACAGAATATATGACTTGGAAATTCCAAGAGGACAAAACATCAGAGCATCTTCTTTTTTTTTCTTTTTTTGGTAAAAAATAGCAAATGCTAATGAAGACCACAGGTAAACTGTAAACTACAAGTGCATGCTGCATAGGTTCAGTTTCTAGGGATATATGCTAATCCCACAGGTGCATGGCAAAGTGGTGTCAGCCAACACATGCTTTGGATTGACTCATATGAGGTGGAACTAACGCATCCAGGTCTGGCCTTTATTTATTAGGTCCACTAACCAGGGCAGCATGCTTCTTGCAATTTGTTGCCTCATAGCATGCTCTCAAGAAGAATCAATGGGATATTGAAGAAAGTTGGCTAGTATTTTTACCTCAATCAGTTACACCAAAATCTTATTAAAGAGGGGGAAAAAAAGTTATTACAATGACAAGAAGATATTGCGGAATTGTAAGAGCGTCTAGAAGCCCTTTCTCTATTAAGAGTGTTGGCCTCACCATATCCTTTTTTTTTTTTTGAAAGATGGCTTCACCACATCCTTGCCTAGGAATAAAAGAGAATGAAGGGGAAAAATAACATACATCTCTAACTTCTTAGACCCAGCTTGTCAACTCCAAGGATAACTTCCTAAAGAGAACTCCCATCACAAAGCATTCGTTGAATCCCTTTCAATCGCCGTTGGCCCATAAAAGTTCTAGACAACTCTTTGATTCCTACACACAAATCTCTAACTTCCACTTCATTAAAGTTTCTGACATCGATCAAACTTGAGAACACCCCTCAAACACCTCCCTCATCACAAATAATATCCCCAGTCAAGGTATGCCAAATCAGTTATGTAACGGTAACAGTGTGACTTGTTATACAATACAAAGGCGTAACGGACCACCCTAAAGAAAGCACCATAATGGACCATTACAAGGGCGTAACAGACCACTAGAGTCTATTGTAATGGCATAACGGTGCCACAAAACTGATTTCCAGAAGAAGAAGAAGAAAAAACATCGACAAAATCCAATTTTCAGACAAGCAAAAAAAATTATTTCTCCTCCTCTACAAGTGGAACGTCTCTCTCAAGCATGCATGTCTTCTTTACAACCATGTTTTTTTAAAAAGGAGAAATTCCGTCCAACCAGCTGGACTATAAGTTACAGTCCATCGGCGGATAACCTCTAACCTTTATGCACATCCAATCCATCCAATAGGCTGGCCCCATCACGAGGATCACATTTTAAAAAGTCAGATATATCCACTCGTCAAGTGGACCAGAGTTGTATTTTGATATTCATCAATGGCTAAAAATTATTGTCTATGGTGGGCCCACCTGATTGAGTAGATATGAACGAGTTTTGCGCTACATTTTGAGGCCAATCTATTGAAAAGGTTGGATTTCATATGCACTTAACCAGTTGAAAGTTATACGCTGGTGGGCCATACCTTGTGGTCCAACCGGTTTGACTTTAGACCTTCTCTTCTTCTTTACACTATACTTTGGTGGCGTATGATGCGTGCATTCAGATATTGTACACATGGCATGCATTAAATCCAACTAAACTAACTGAAATATGCAACCCGCTGTTGTTAAGTTACAATCCCAAAATCAGATTGTTTGGATGATCGTAACCATTGATTTGCAAACACTTGTTGATGCAAGGGCATGTGATGACTTAACTCTAAATGCTTGTATAATCAGGTTGAAGAGATTCAAGCAATAAAATTAATCAACTAACTACCTCCAATCAAAGGAAATAAGCAAACTTCAACAAGGAGATGAAATCAACCCGTTAGGATCATACCCCTTAGCATAAAATCACATAAACAGTAAAAGGAAGGACCTAGGGATATGAGGATATCCCTGAACCTAGCATAGACCAGCCACATTCATGTTTGAATCCGATTCTCAGGACTAGTCATCCCTCTTCTACCGTTCATATCAAAGGGGAAGACGTGGGGAAGAAGAAAAGAGTGAAAAGGAATAGGAGGGTTCAAGATGAAAGAAGCATGGATTACCTTCTCACGCACCTTGAAGATCTAAGAAGAAAGAAACACGAAATCCGGGGTAAAATCCTCAACACCCGAGGGCCAATCCTGAAACCCTAGTCTCTTTGGCAAAAGAGAAAGAAAGCATCCGTTTTTTCATTCATTCACTAATAATTAAAATTAGAGTTTCTCACATGTATATATAAGCCACGAAAATACTAAAGTACCTAAAAATAAGAAAAAGAACAGAAAAACGCCTAAAACTAAACAACGACACTAAAGTGCCTAATAACAAAAATAAAGAACAGAAAAGTGCCTAAAAACTAAATCCGCTCCACGGTCGTGATGCTCCTGCAATCTTGCTACTCGTGTAGTCGTAGTGCGTTAGAAAATGGGTCCGATAGGCCCGGCATCCATCCACATCAACTCCTTTTCTCCAGTACTCTGTCGGCGATGCCTCCTCCTCTGGTACACTCTAAAGGGTGCACCACCGATGTCCTCATCGCTTGTTTGTTGAATTAGGACCACTAGATATTTTGACCTTCACATTCCAATAAGCATCCACCAATTTGATAGTCGGATGATGAAAACTTGAAGTCGGTTGCATTAGTGGGATGAGTGTCATAAATTGCATGAATTCGGGTCGATTTGGAACCATTAAAGTGGTCCTCCAAATCGGCGACACATTCAACCAAATTTAATTTCAGTTTTTTTCTTAAAATTTCTTAGGGAAATTGTGCCAATTGGTTAGGGATATACATTAGTGGGATTAGTACCATATATTACATGAATTTGGGGCCGATTTGGAGGCATTCGAGTGGTCCCCTAAATCAGAGATGCTATTAATCCGAATTTAATTTCAATTTTTTCTTACAATTACTTGGGAGGAATAATGCCAAATTCTTTGTGATATGCATTAGTGGGATGAGTGTCATAGATTATATAAATTTCAGGCCAACTTGGGGTCATTTGAATGGTTCCCAAATCGGCAAGTACTATTCATCCAAATTTAATTTCAATTTTTTCTTAAAAATTTCATGGGGGAATGTTGTCAAATGCTTAGGGATTTGCATTTCTAGGATAAGTTCCATAGTTTGCATGAATTTCAGGCCAAATTGAGGTTGATCTAAGACAATCAAATCAATGAAATCATCAAATAGGCCAAGACAGCATTCTCACCATGGAGTGGACCATTACACCATCATAAATATGTTAAAAAAACACAGATGAATACATATTTGGATCCTCTCACTATTTCATATTTTTTGACATTTTTTGGATTATTTTTTCATAAAAAAAAAATTTGAATGTTACGCCCCCCATAATGGTCATCTGACGCAGGCTGATTTGGGCCCACGATCCATGGGCCAGGCCCAAGCCCAACAGTTGGCACATCAATAAGGAGGCCCAAGCCTCCTATTTAGGTAGTTAGCTAGCGAAATCAATCAGCTACCTATGAATAATCCATTAGTCAAATCCCTTTTATTTATTTTCCATATTTGTAATAAGTCATTGGTTGCCAATGACATTATGAATTTTCCTTAAATGTATGTTTCAAAGTTTATATAAAGGCCTGGGATGAGTAGTATCAAGGCACCTTTGAATTGAATTAAATCTCTTAAGTTGTTCTCTTTTATTTGTTTGTGTTCTTGTGCTTAAGATTTAAGGTGCCCACATTTGGGCGGATCCTTCCCATCAACCAGTTGCACCACCGTCACTTGTAAACGTAATGATGAGGACCGTTACACCCACCGTTGCGGTTACGGCACACCTTGTCCCCAACCCTTCCTGGCCTCGGGTTTCCAAGCAAACCTTCATCGAAGGTTAAACTTCACATGCTCATCAAAGGAAGGTACCATGCAAACATTCTCCTCTCCTACCATTTTACTCCTACTCTCTACAACCTCCAAGAAACCTGTTTTGAGCTTGTCATACGTAATCACCACAAGCTACCGACAATTCAAAGCCCATGAGATATATCTTCCCTCTACACTTTCATCACTCCATATGTAGAATCCACATTATCTTAAAGGATATATTTTTCTACTCCCTCCAAATAGGAAGGAAAAAAAAAAGCATCACCATTAGGCAAAAGACTTTGAAGGGTTCGCCATCTGTGATATAATATCCAGCTTAGAAGAAAAGAAAAGAAAAGAAAAGCAATAAAATAATCATTGGTCCTAATAATTTGAGATTGTTGTTGTTCATCTAATAGCAAATGCATGTACCAAACCTCGTCCTAGTAGAAGAGAGTTTGATGTCAGTTGGGCAGCCGATCATTGAAATTTTACCATGCTACAAAACAACCCCAAATAGCTAGACAAGTCTCTAATAGTGATGGTGATGGCGGCATTGATGACGATGACGATGACGATGACGATGCGATGACGATGACGATAGTGAAGAAGAAGATGATGATGGTGTCGGTGGTGCTTTTTTTAGGGCTTTTTCATATAACCGCCTAAGGTTTAATCTATGGACCGATAATCGCCTACTTTTGGACCATTTTTTAAACCTGCTACGATTACCTTTAATCTGTTAGTCACATAGGCGTTGGCTGTTGGACATCTATACGTATCTTGTTTCGTACTTTCAAAAGGACGAAATTACCCTTACTTATTTCTCACATACCACCATATGGATAGAGTTAAAGAGGCGAGAGGAGCCCCTTCTCTCTCATTCTCTCTGTCTCTCCTTTTCTTTTGGCCCTCTCGCTTTCGCGTGAGGTGCTACATCGACGAATTTGCAATGGGTGTTGCATCAACGTAAAAATGAGCTTAGGAGACGAGATCGAAGAGCAGATCATCACCTTCGACGGGCCTTCCAACATTCTTGTTATTCAAGAGGGCTCGAAATGACCGGACCCCACCGCAATGTCCGCCTCCTGAATGCATGCTATATCAAGGAAGTCTCTTTCTTAGGCCAAGCAGAAGAGGATCCCCTTGATCTGAGAAGATGCTACATCAACCTTGCCGCTCTTTAGTTGAGAGAGGAGCCTATCATACGGCAAGTAGAGGAGGAGGCTGAGAGGATTGGTGTAGGAGTATCACGTGAGGGCCAGATCATTTTTGAGGGGTTATTTAAAACGCTTCCAGTTCATTAGGATGAGACTCATAATGGTGATGAATGAAGTGCGTGTGAGCAGTCCATACTTGCCTGAAAATGTAAGCAAAGGAACCCCCGCTGCCAATGATCGGGTGCTTGAGTTTGAAAGGAAGAGATTGCGTTCTCCTAAGCCTGGCCATTATTGGCTTCTTTAGACAAGTCACACTCACCGAAAGTTCAATACTCTGGTAGAGCGTGATGGTTCTTACTCAGGAACTCCAAAATTGTTGGTGTGCCATGGACATCTAAATGGATGGTTAAGTTGAAAATTATTGAACGGTTCAAATTCAACGAAGAAATGTCTATTAATCAGCGGTTGAGATCATCCAATCAATCTGATCTTAAGATTATGAACTTTCAATGGTGAGTCCCCTGGTTTGTATGGTTTGGGAGTATGATTTATAAGCTCTTGGTGCAGGAATACCTTAAGAGAAGGAGATGCACTATGTGCTTGAGTTTCTAGTTTGTGCCAGTGGAGCCCACGATTCAGTGATCTAGTCCAGTGGTCAGTTGGGACTGTTGGAGTTTTCCTCCTCAATGTAAGAGGAGAGAGAGGGTGATTTTTCGGTCACCGGCCGGCCGGTGCCCCTGGGCGACCGGCCAGACAATGTGGCTGGAAAGACAATATTCACTGGACTATTTTTGTTCAGTCCGACCAGCCGGCAACCAAGTCGGGTGTTATGGTTTTTTCAAACACAACTCTCTGGACAAGATTTTGTGCATCCGGCCGGCCGGTGGTGTGCGCGGACTATTATAAGCAGTTTTCTAATGGGACTCTAACTCTTGCAAAAGGCTATAAAAAGGCCTCTAATCCGAGATTTAGGATGCTAATTCGGAGTACTACACATCCAAGGTGAGAGAGAGAGAGAGAAAAAAAGAGGAAGAGAGGAAGAGAAAGAGAGAGAGAGGAAGCTTGTTGGAAGAGGAGGCTTTGCTTGTGAAGGTGATTCACGGTGCAAACGACATCTCGGCTCTTCAACGTCTTCGTGATCGGTAAGATCTCTCAGTTTCTAGTCCTTTTATTGTTTATTCATCCCTACGTGGGTGAAGAAGATTAGATCCAAGCAGGTTGTGCTTGTGATCGAGGTTCTAAACGATTCTCTTGGTAGTGGATTGTTTGTCTGGACGAGGTCCCGTGGTTTTACCTCTTTGAGGGTTTTCCACGTAAAAATCTCTTACGTCGTGTGGTTGGTGATTTGCTTTAGATTATTGCATTATCATATCC
The DNA here is from genome assembly GCA_003013855.2 of Liriodendron chinense. Lineage (NCBI taxonomy): Eukaryota > Viridiplantae > Streptophyta > Magnoliopsida > Magnoliales > Magnoliaceae > Liriodendron > Liriodendron chinense. Next base: position 322,596 of record PVNU02000151.1, read on the forward strand.
CATAATTCTAGTGGTTTGGGGGGCGAGATCCTAAGGTTTTGTGAAATGCACCCAACAGGGACCCACTGTGAACGACAGGATTCTTACACGTGAACTATTGAACACAAGTGCCGCAAAGGAAACCCTTGATTCTCACCGCAAGACTTTGAGTTTGAGCCCCTCTACCCACGTGGTGTCCACATGTTCACCATACTTTCATCACCGTAACTCACTCGAGTGCACTCATCCCACACGTCGAAACAAGGCACATGTGTGAAATTAGAGCTCCTTGTCAGGCCACCGTCATGTCCATGGTATGTCGGAAAGGTAACGGTGGCGACTGTTACACGTTACGGGGTCATAACGGCCATAACAGCCATTATGGAAAAAAAAAAATGACTTGTATCCATCGTTAACGGCCCATTACGCCCTTCGTAAAGGCCGTAATGGTCTATTACGGGGTAGATATAGGTTTTTCGGATTTGTTCTCAACGTTACGGAGCAAATATAGGTTTTTCAGTTTATTTTTTCAATTAAAAAGAGACCGTAACGGCTGTTACTACCCGTATCGTAAAGGTAACGGTGGTGGCCTTTATGGCCACCGTTACCGTTACGGAATACCTTGGCCGTGTCTGCATGCCATGTACTGCAAACTAGGGCCAATCTAACTGTCATATTCGTAAAACATCCAAATTAAATTTTGACTGTTGGTTACTTGGTTTACTTCTATTAATCTTTCATTTGTTTTGTACATGTATGGCCCACCTAGTGATCGTATCGAAACATCAAGTAGTGGAAATACCCAGATGACCAGCTCGAATATCATGCACATGCACCCGATCTCTCACGTATAAGGCGAGTGCACTCAAGCGAGTATACTACCATCTACCATAAGAAGAGGACATCCAGCAAGGAAGCATATTGCACACTGACTCTTCCAGTACCAACGTCGCTACTGGTCGGTGCCCTGTGAGCTCCACATGATGTATGTGTTTTATCCATGTTGTCCATCCATTTTGCCAGCTCATTTTAGGGCATGAGCCCAAAAATGAGGCAAATCCAAATCTCAGGTGGACCACACCACAAGAATGGTGGTGATTGAATGACCATCACTAAAAACTTCCTATGGCCCACCGTGATGTTTATTTTCCATCCCAACGGCTGATCAGGTCACACAGACCTGGTTGATGGGAAAGCACAAATATCAGCTTGAACCAAAGCTTCTACGGCCCCCAAGAAGTGTTCAAAAGTAGGCGTTCAATCCCCACTCTTTCCTGTGGTGTGCTCCATTTGAGCTTCATATTTGACTCATTTTTGGGCTAATGCCCTAAAATTAGCCAGCCAAATGGATGGACGGTGTGGATATCACAAGGACAGAGAAGTGGGCCCCACTGATGGACAAGTGGGATTAAAAACAGATAACAAAAGTAATGAGTTTGCATGTTGGGTGTTTGAAGGGTAAAACAGTAGAAACATTGATTCACCAGGGGTAGAAATGTCCTCACTAACCAGTACGGCTTTTTACTTTTTGGAACCATAATTCAATGTTAAAAATTAATAAATAAAAAAGAGGCATGTGTTCGCATTTCCAAAGGGTAAGCGGGTTAAAAAAGGCCCAAAAGTAGGCAGTTATCGGTCCATAGCTTAAATCTTAGGCAGTTATATGAAGAAGAAAAAAACCCTATTTTTTAATATGACTAAATCTTTGAAAGTCATTCAAGAAATTATTGTCTTACTAGACAATGTTGTTATGGTTGGCAATATGGGAACTCCTAACGAGGACAATTGTTCAAAGAGTAGTACATTACATCTTGCTGAATCGAAATCCATTAATGGACTAAACTATGGTGATAGCTCATTACGTTTTTTAACATGAAGCCCATGGCATATAACCAGCAATCCGGAGATTCCGGCCGTCTAATTCGGGACCTCATCGTGAATAGTACATGGTGGCATCACCCAAAATTCACAATAATCAAATTAACCAATCTGATTACTCTCATTAAATTTGGACAACTGAACATTTTATTTTGAACCTTCCATTTGATAGCCACTTATTTGAAGGTTATGATCCTTCAACCAATGTGATTTTCGGGCAATGCACCATTCAAAAGGAGCCCTGCAATTTGGACTGTATGGGATCAGCATTCATGTATGCTGCAAGTATCGTGGATGAGACACCCAAACTTCCAAAACAGTGGGGACCCATCACCATAAGCATGCCCCCCATGAATCACATCTTAGCATCGGATCAATTAACAACAAGATCGCAATGACCTGAACATTGTCCAAGTGCGTGGGCCCCACCCGATAAACATCCCAGTTATCGACGCGCATACAACATGAATCCTGTTTGCATTCATAGAAATTAAAAAAGAAAAACACACTATTGAAGGCTTCGAATCAAATCGACGCACCTTACGAGCGAGGTTTCTGTAAGAGCTCTTGATTTCCTGCAGCGTCGCATTTCTGCTGAGATTCAATGTAGCATAGTAATCCCGGCCCGCCGCAGTTGCGGCGGAAGCAGCAGCAGCAGCAGCAGCAACCCTAATTCTACCGATGCGGCAGCTGCGGCGATAGCATTTCAAGCGAATAGGGTTTGGAATGTGTTTGGCTGTGGTGGAAAATCTGGAACTTTCCAAACTGAGATTTTTGAGGATTGGATTGCCGCGGGAGAAATGAAGCATAATCATCGACGGAGAGGGCTTTTTCAAGGTCAGAGAGAGAGAGAGAGAGAGAGAGAAAGAGCTTAAACCTCTAAAAACCCTTCTGGTATTAGTACGGAGATGATACTAGCGCCGCGGTAAGGACAAGGACTTGGACTCGGACTCGGTAGTGACCCCTCCATAATAGAGACCTGGGTACTGCTCGGTGATTTAGGGCCCACTATGATGTATGTGCTTTATCCACTCCGTCCATCCATTTTATCAGACCATTTTATGCTAAAAAACCAAAAATGAGGTAGATCTAAATCTCAGATTGGCCACACCATAGGAAGGCCACCATTAAAAACTTCCTAGGGCCCACTGTAATGTTTTTTTGTCATCCAACCTGTTGATTAGGTCACACAGACCTGGATGAAGGTAAATGATAAATATCAGCTCCATCCAAAACTTTTGGGCCCAAAGAAATTTTTAATGGTAGCCGTTCAATCACCATTGTTTCCTTTGGTGTGGTCCACCTGAGATTTGGATCTCCCTCATTTTCTGGCTTACGCCCTAAAATGAGCTGAGAAAATGAATGGACAGCATGGATAAAACACATGTCATGGTGGGGCCCACCGAGCTTTTAAATCGCCGACCAAGATCGACTCAGAGTATTGGAGGGTTTACTCCCTGGGAGAACTGTTGGGTGTGTTTCACACAAACCTTAGGATCTTGCCCCCCAATTCACTAGAATTATGGACTATGATAATGCAATAATCAAGAATAAAAATAAAGCATCGACCACACGACACGAAGAGTTTTTACGTGGAAAACCCTTGAAAGAGGTAATAACCACGGGACCTAGTTTAGATCAACAATCCACTATGAAGTAGAGCATTACAACCGATCACAAGCACACACCGCTTGGATCAAACCTTCTTCACCCACGCAGATATGGATAAACAACAAGAGAGCTATGAAAAATAGGAGGATCTCATCGATCACGAGGACGTAGAAGCGCTCAAACGACGGTTGCGCAGAAGAATTCATCTTCAAACAACTTCTCCTTTCTACAAGCTTCCTCTCTCTCTCTCTCTTTTCTCTTTCTCTTTTCCTCTTTTTCTCTCTCTCTCACCTTGGACGTGAAAACACTTTAATGGGATCCCCTAATCACGATTTGGAACCTCTTAAGTAAGAAACCGGAGGAATTAGAACCCAAATAGGAAACTGCGTATAAGCAGTCCGCGTCGGGTCGAGCGCCCGCCCAAGCTAAATAACGTTCCAGCGAGCTTTGAGAGAAAAATTTGAATATCGGGCACCCGGTCACCTGACCCGTCGGGCGCCCGACTGTTGAAAAACAGTCCAGCAGTAAAACTGCTTCATCTGGTGGAATTTCGGTCGCCCAACCAGAATTTGGACCGGGCGCCTGACCATACCCAGGCTTCACATCTCTCCTCTGGCTTTGAGGAGGAAAATCCCATCAAATCTCTCCATTTTTTACTCAGGAAAAATTCGCCTTTTTCAAGCCAACCAGGTTTCTATAAACCTCAAACTTACTCTTGAGCAAAGCATTGGTCATCATGTCTGACCCATTATCATCCGTGTGAACCTTCTCAAGCTATAGCACATTCTGTTCCAAAGTATCCCTGATCCAGTAATATCGTATCTCTATGTGCTTCGACTTGGAGTGCTGACTTGGATTCTTGCTCAAGTATATAGCACTTTGGTTATCGCAATAGACCATGTGCTCATCCTGCTTCAGGCTAAATTCATGTAGGAACCTCTTCATCCAAAGCATCTCTTTACATGCCTCTGTGACCGCAATGTACTCGGCCTCTGTTGTCGGCAATGCTAAGACTTTTTGTAGCTTGATCTACCAAGAGACCTCTCCCCCTGCAAACGTGAACATGAACTCCGATGTAGACTTCCTGTCTATGTCACCTGCCATATCTGCATCTATGTAGCCTTCTAACATAGGTTTTCCGTCACCATAGCATAAGCTCAACCTGAATGAGCCTCTCAAATACCGTAGTATCCACTTCACCGCTGCCTAATGTTCTTTGCCAGGATTGGCAAGATACCAGCTGACAACGCCAACTGCATATGCCATGTCTGGGTGCATACACACCATAGCATACATCAAACTTCCTACCATTGAAGCATGGGGTATCTTTCGCATCTCTTCCACTTGTGCCTTCACATTGGGACACTGTTTGTCGCTCAATTTGAAGTGACCATCCAGTGGAGTACTGACCGGCTTAGCTGCATTCATGTTGAATCGCTCTAGGACTTTCTTAATATACCGCTCTTGTGACAGCTAAAGCTTCCTGCTGCTTCTGTCACGGGTTATCTCCATTCCTAAGATCTGTTTTGTCGGGCCCAAGTCTTTTATCTCAAATGACTTGCCTAATTCCTATTTCAGCCTGTCAATCTTCTTGATGTCTTTTCCCATGATGAGCATGTCATCAACGTACAATAGCAGAACTAAGAAGACACCATCCGAGAACTTGCGTGTGAACACACAGTGGTCCGACTCCGTTCTATCATATCCATGCTTTAACATGAACGAGTCGAACTTCTTGTACCATTGCCTAGGAGCTTGTTTCAGCCCATACAAGCTCTTCTTAAGCCTACACACCATATACTCTTTGCCCTTGACTTCGAACCCCTCTAGTTGGCGTATGTAGATCTCTTCTTCCAGGTCACTACGGAAAAAGTCAGTTTTGACATCTAATTACTCTATCTCCAGATCCATACTAGCCGTTAATCCAAACAACACCCGTATGGATGTCATCTTCACCACTGGTGAGAATATCTCCTCGAAGTCTATTCATTTTCTCTGACCAAAACCTTTCACCACAAGTCTAGCCTTGTACCTTGTCTGTGAATTCTTCTACTCATTCTTCTTTCTGAACACCCACTTGTTGCTCAGAGCTTTCTTGCCCTTAGGCAATTTCACCATATCATAAGTATGGTTCTTATGCAAGGATTCAATCTCCTCTTGCATAGCTTTCAACCACTCCCCCTTATGCTTGTCAGCTAGGGCCTCATAATAATCTTTTGGCTCTCCCCCATCAATGAGCATAATGTACTCATGCATCGAGTACTTCTTGGATGGATGTCTGTCTCTTGATGTCCTCCTCACCTGTGGCTCAATAGGTGGATCAAGTGAGGGCTGCTCCCCCTGTCCATCTTTTGTAGGGACTCCCTCATCCTCTACATCTTGCTGTACTCCCCCGTCATCAGGCGCCACGGGAGGAGTAATCGAATCCATGTCTTCCAGTTCACCTGAGCTAGGTTGGGTTTTCTCTAGTTTTTCAATGTCTTTTATACACTGATCTTCAATGAAAACCACATCTCTGCTCCTAACGAGATTCTTCTCGGTCAGATCCCACAACTTGTAATCGAACTTTTCATCACCGTACCCTAAGAACTCACACTGCCTGATCTTCATATCGAACTTGGACCTCTCGTCCTTTGGTACGTGGATGCCCTACATCCAAACACCCCGAGATGACTGTACGATGGATCACGTCCAGTCCACACTTTCTCAAGTACTTCTCCATTCAATGGGGCTGATGGAGACCTGTTTATCAAATACACCGCTGTGTGCATTGCTTCTCCCTATAACGTCTTGGGCAACTTTGCATGGGATAACATGCATCTGATTCTCTCTTTAATGGTGCAATTCATACGTTCAGCCACACTATTATACTGGGGGTCTTGGGAACTGTCTGTTCATGCCTATACCCAGTAACTTACAATACTCATGAAAGTCACCTATGTATTCACCATTATTGTCAGTGCGGATGCACTTCAATGATCTACCTGTCTCTCTCTCGACCATAGCATGAAATAATTTAAACACACCAAAGATATTGTCCTTGGATTTTAAAGCATACACCCAAACCCTCCTAGATGTATCATCTATAAAAGTAACAAAATACAATGCCCCACCCAAGGTTTTTGTCCTCATAGGACCACAAACATCAGAATAAATCAAATCTAATGCATGTACTTTATTAATATGAGAAACAGTTTTAACAAAAGAAACTCTATGCTGTTTCCCAGATAAACAGTCAGTATAGGTTTTGAGAGGTATACCTGTCACGTCTGGAAGGAGATGCTTCTTTGATAGTAGCTGAAGCCCTTTTTCACTCATGTGGCCTAGACGCCTGTGTCACAGGTCAATAGCTGAATCTTCCGTTGCGTTCAGCCCACTATTGCACACACTGACACTCGCCTTGTAAAGGGTGCAACACTTCTTTCCTCTGGCTGCGATCATCGAACCCTTGATAAGCTTCCAGCGCCCATCAACAAACCGACTTTCATAGCCATCATCATCCAACCTTTCCGTCAACATCAAGTTGAGGCGAAGGTCTGGAATGTGTCTCACATCCCTGAGAACCAATGTGCAGCCCACATCGGTCTTCACACAAATATCACTGACCCCCACGATCTTTGAAACACCAGAATTTCCCATCTTCACTGTCCCATAGTCACTTGACTTGTAGCTTGTGAATAAATCCCTGCGTGGAGTCGCATGAAATGAGGCTCCTGAGTTTATCACCCAATTGGTGTCCTGACTTGAATCTGTGAGACAAACATCGTGATCTGTTGAAAGAATAACAACAACTCACCATCTGAGACGACCGCAGTAGAATCTGATTCATCTTCCTTCTCCTTTCTTTTACCCTTCTTGTCACCCTTCTTCTTGTGACATTTATGCTTATAGTGGCCATTCTTGCCACAATTCCAGCATTCAACATCTTTCCTAACAACCGACTTGCCCATTGATTTATCTCGGGCCTTTCCACCATTTCTGTTCTTTCCTCTCCCCCGATCTTGTGTCACAAGGGCCTCTTGTTGAGCAGGCCCCAAAGACTTCCTCCTTGTCTCCTCATTGAGGAGACAACTTGTTACCTGTTCCATGGATACCTTTCTGTCTGGCGCGGAGTTACTCAGAGATACTACCAATGTCTCCCAACTGTCAGGCATGAGCTAAGCAGTAGCAAAGGCTGAAGTTCATTGTCCAGGACCATCTTAATGGGTGAGAGCTGGTTCACTATGTTGCTGACCTCATTCATGTGTTCAGCTACAGAACCACTATCTTTGAACTTGAGATTCACAAGTAATCTTATCAGGAATATCTTATTACCGGCTGTCATTCTCTTATACGGCCCTTGTAATTTCTGTCATAGGCTAGCGGTTGAGGTTTCCGTAGACACATGGCGGAATACGGAATCATCCAACCATTATCTAATAAACCCCACCGCCTTCCAGTCCAACTTCTTCCAATCATCATCAGGCATATCCTTGATCTTCGCTGATATGCCTAAGATTGGAGCATATAGGTCATTGCAGTAAAGCAAGTAATCCATCTTAGCCTTTCATATGGTCCAGTTAGAACCATTGAGGCTGATCATCCTTGATGAGCCACCTTCCACAATTCAGAACCGATCCCACTCCGTTCAACCAACCTGAACTCTCTGATACCACTTTGTTGGGTGCGTTTCACATAAACCTTAGGATCTCGCCCCCCAATGCACTAGAATTATGGACTATGATAATGCAATAATCAAGAATAAAGCATCAACCACACACACACAAGGAGTTTTTACGTGGAAAACCCTCGAAAGAGGTAAAAACCACGGGACTTAGTCCAGATCAACAATCCACTATGAAGTAGAGCGTTATAACCGATCATAAGCACACATCGCTTGGATCAAACCTTCTTCACCCACGCAGGGATAGATAAACAACAAGAGAACTATGAAAAATAGGAGGATCTCACCGATCACGAGGCCGTAGAAGCGCTGATACGACGGTTGCGCAGAAGAACTCCTCTTCAAGCAACTTCTCCCTTCTACAAGCTTCCTCTCTCTCTTTTCTCTCTCTTTTCCTCTTTTTTTTTTCTCTCTCTCTCACCTTGGACGTGAAAACACCTTAATGGGATCCCCTAATCACAATTTGGAACCTCTTAAGTAGGAAACCGGAGGAATTACAACCCAAATAGGAAACTTTTATAAATAGTTCGCGTTAGGTCGGGCGCCCGATCGCCAGACCGTCGGGCGCCCGCCCAAGCCAAAAAAGTTCCAGCGAGCTTTGAGAGAAAAATCAGAATATCAGGTGCCAGTTCACCTGACCCGTCGGGCACCCGACTGTTAAAAAATAGTCCAATAGTAAAACTGCTTCATCTGGTGGAATTTCGGTCGCCCGACCATACCCAGGCTTCACATCTCCCCTCTGGCTTTGAGGAGGAAAACCCCATCAAGAACAAGATGTAGGGTGATGCATCAATTGGAACCGTCCACGAAGTGGGTCCTATGATGAATGGCGCGTGTTTTTATATATCCAACAATCAGATCGATCACTGAAAGCCGTGTCTCAGTCACGTTTGTCTCTACCGGTTATCTCAGCCCTCTTAACAACTAAATGGTACATAAATTTATGTATTTTGGAGCCATTGTGAGCTACATATAGGTTAGTTCTGTACCATTTCACTTGGCATTGAAGTACAACTCTCTAGACCATCCAAATTATACATCCCACCGTGGAAGGTGCAATTTTATAAAAGCAATGTGATTAAATAATCCTAAGTGTTCAATTAATGCTATCAAATGGATTGTTAAAAGTGAAATATTAAACGCCCAAATTCGAAGTAAAAAGTCCAATGGTTAATTTTAGAGACAATGCTTGACAAACGCTTACATTTTAGTTGAATTTTAAAAACAAGCTTGTTTTTAAATTGTTTCCTAAAATCTACCTAAACTTTCGAACATTAGACAAAATAACACTGTGGACTAGCACTATTGCATATTTTCAACTGTATTTTTAAAAAGACAATGCTACCCTCAAAGAAAATCCTTAACCACCTTTGTAACAACACGCCTCTCTCTCTCTCTTGAATAGCCAAACTTTCCAACCCGCCCCCCTCTCTTCCACCCAAACTGCAAAACTTCGTGACCCGCCCCCAATCTCCCTCCCTCCCACAACTAAAAAATACGAAGATCCAAGGCTCGGGTGGGCCCACCATGATGCATGTATTATATATCCATGTCGTCCATCCATTTTTACCGATTATTGCAAGGCATTATCCAAAAAATGAAGCAGATTCAATAATTAGGTGGGCCATACCTTAGGACTAGTGGTTATTGAAACATCCTACCATTAAAAACTTTGTAGGGCGCACATTAATGTTTCCATAGTATTTATTTGCCATCCAATCTGTTGATAAGTTCATATTAGCCGGGTTGAAGTGTAAAAACTATTATCAGCTTCATCCAAAACTTTCTGGCCCATTAATGGAGAATCACCATAGTATTAACAGTGGTCACTGAATCCCCATTGTTTCCTACTGGAAGAGCTCATTCGGATAGTTAGGGTATGAAATAGAGAAAGGAGTGGCCATAATTCGAAAATGCCAAACAGTGGTAACTTATTAACTTACCCAAATTAAAAAGTTACTTATTGGATGGTATCCAAACAGGCTCTTATTGTTGTGCCAAAGGGAATTTTGATAATCTTTACATGAACTTGGCATGTCCTTAGTCTGGCACAGACATGGTTCAACTTGGTGCAGCACGCATGTGTGTGAAAAAATTGCATCCACGGCACAACACCACACGCGTATGCTTCGATGAACTTGTGTTTACCCCGAGCCCGGCCCAAGCGTGGTTCAGCTCTGTGTGGTGCATGTGTGTAAAAAATTACATCCAATGCACAACACCACATGTATATGCTTGTATACTCTCAGGAAGAGACTCAATTCCCACAACAACCTCTATTTATAAGGTGAGTAGAAAGCTCGTCTCTAACCTACTTGAGACAAAGAAAAACTCTCATGGAGCTACTTTTTCGAAAGCCCCTACCACTTGCCACTTTAAGCATGTTCTGCTACTTACTACTATAAAAATGTTTAAGTCCTTAAATGTGGAAATTTTGAAACATAAAACTAACAACTTTTTTACCATGACTAACTGACACTAGATTCCACGATTTTAGCAAATTTATTTTGAGGTAACTTATGCCAAATTTCTAAGTTCTTATGTTTTAAGAATATACTTTACCAAAGTATCAAATAACTCCCCTTGTATCATCACTCTACCAGGGTATCAAATAACTCCCCATGCTTTTATGCAACCCCGAACAGGAATTCTAACAGTGGAAGCATAGGCTGATGGATTTTTTTTTTTTTACCTCACACATGCCTTCACCCTTTATATCTCTATCCATGCCGATGTCACATACATGTCAGAGATCCAAGCCGTTCATCTTGTAAGCACCAACAAGTATGTGCCCTAGACCAAGAATCAGGCTCAACTCTTCCGTGGGTCACATATGTATATTGATTGTGGACCATCCACTTGGTGAATGGATCAAATACGGCATACGTTCTTAACTATCATGCAGTTTTACAATAATATAAAATCGATAGGATCTTGACTAGATGCATTCAGCGGAAAAAAAAAATGTTGCACAAATTAAAGGGCATACCTTGCACCATTGAATTGGACGATGAAGAAACTTGATGTTGATGAGCCATTACTTTCAACGGTCTAGATCTTCTCTACACGACACCTCTAGTCTTGCATAACATCTAAGATCAACTAGTTCTGATCTTCTCTCTCATCAACTCTTCTTTGACGTGTGAATGGAGATGGGAGATCAACTATAATGTTGAGTTGGAGAGAGGGACCAAGAGCTCTGATAGATGATTTGGTTCCTAAATATAATTCAAAAGATGGGTGTGTTAGGCCCGACGCACCCCTAAAAGAGATGGAATTTGTTAACTTTGAAACCAAGGTGTGTCAGACCTAACGCACCTCTAAAAGGCGTGCAATTTCTTAAGTTAGGAAATTGGGTGCATCATGCTTGATGCACCCATAAAAAAGCAAAATTTTCACAAGTCCCAGAAACAGGGTGCGTCAGGCCTAACGCACCCCAAAATCTTGAAAATATTCCAAGTTCGAGAAAATAGGGTACGCTAGGGGTAGCACACCCAGAAAATCAATCACCTCGAATATTAGGGTGCGCGTGATATTTTTTTGGTGCGTTGGCGAATAACGTGAATGAAAACACAATAATGAATGAGAAATGATGAAAATAAAGCTAACTTTCTTATTTATTGAGGGGACCTGAAAATCCGATGCGCTGCACTAGACGACTGTTGGGGCTCAAATTTGCACCCATTGTAAAACAACATCCCTTGGTCCATCGACGAAGATTTGAATAAGTTTTGAGACCGAAAAAGCCCAGAAAACACCAGTGCAACCCTAATCACTCGGTAGTGACCAAAATCCGTAAACAGCATTTCAGAGCATAACTGGACATACGGATCATCGTCAAATGGTCCGGAACGTCCTAAAACCATTGACTTGCAAGTTTCGAAGTCATACGGTGCATATCTTTACCTGCGCACCTCGAAATGCGTTTCATCCCTGCCCGGAGTTGACCAAAAAGGGTCCGTAAGCCTACAGCTACCATTTTAGAGTGGAACCGAATATCCACACCACCGCCAATTGATCCGGAGCGCCCCAAAACCATTAAATAGCAAGTTTGAAGTCCGTACGGCGTGTATTTTCATGTGTGCGCTCCTTGGAATAACATTCCTTTATGACAAGCCGACCTCGAGGCTCCAAATTAGGAAGGAAGTACCAAAATTTGCAACATCTGGACTTCCACACCCCACCCCGTTTATTCAGGAGGTCCATCCTAGCCTAGAAGTGGCTTGGCGACAGTGAATGCATGCTCAGAAAAGGTAGCTGTCCTCTGGAGGTCTCCCGTCGGAGCTTGAAATCCATAAATATTCTAAGTATTGAAATCCTGAAATTCGGCTAAGTAGTGGAAAAAGCGCCGGCAAAGACATGCGCCCGGCTTTGCACCACATGCGCCCACACCCTATGAACGAAAGGAATCGATTAGAACACTTTTCGGAAAGCGTCGGAAAATGCGCCAGAAAAGGACATGCACCCGGACCCTGCACTCTGACATGCACTCGGCTTTTTCCTAGCATATGCGCCCGGCTTTCCTAGCATATGCGCCGAGAAATATCCGTCGGGTCGGACCTGAACCCGATTCCACCCCTATAAATAGCAAGGTCACTTCATGTTCAAAGAGAGAAATCATCTTCTTCTGACCTTAGAGCGACGCAAGCACCACATGCACCCGCTTTGTTTTCCTTCGCCTGATGCCTTGGCCGGAATGAATTCCCTCGCTGAAATCCCTTGCCGGAAAGGGATTTCTTGCCGAAATCCCAAGTGCAGTGGGAAATTCTAAAATTTTCTAAGTGTTGGACCACATGCGCCGGCTTTTCCTCACCGGGAACGGTGAAATGCACTAAGTGCTGGAGGCACATGCGCCGGCTTTTTCTCGCCAGAAATGCAAAATGCACTAAGTGCTAGCTCACATGTGCCCACTCTTTCCAGCGCCGGGAAAACTTGAAATTCCACTAAGTCTGAAGTGACATGCGCCCACTATTTGGGGCTAGGCGCATGCGCACTACCACATGAGCCCGGAACTTCGAAAATCCCTCTCCCTTTCAAGTGTATGGCACACATGCGCCCGGGAGGTGCTCACATGCACTCACCTCCTGCTCACATGTGCCCAACAGCCCATTTTTAGCCACATGCGCCCATGCACACCCCCCTTCCATGCGCTTGGACGCTGGTTGGAGGGGTGGACCTTCCATCTGCGGCCCGCCTTCGATCAGGATCGGTTTTCGATCAAATCGCCTCTCTTAGATGCACAACGACGAGATCTTCCCGTCCCCTGGATTGGATTCTCCAACGGTCAATGATAAATGGCCCAAATTAGTGTTTTGATAAAAAACAACTAACACTTAGCCAATTTGGCAACTCCGAAAATCCCTCTGAAAGAGCCGAAAACGGCCGAAACAGAGGAGAATCGGGTAGAATTGGACCGAGCTCAAGAGGAAAACTTTTCTTCTACATGACATGATACACCATAATCATGCACCGCGACGAGGTTATCCAATCTCAGGACTCTTGAATACCCTAATTAAGCGGTCGACAGGCCCGCTACTTAGTCGTTTTCAGCCCTGGGAAGTGCCCTGTCGGCTCGGAAATCGACTTACGCTAAGCAAATCGAAACGCGATCGCACCGCGATCCTTGTGGACATAATTCACCCCTGTTCAAAGACGGTCATCGATGATATTCACCGAATGCCCTGATCAGACCGCAAATAGGTCCACTACTCAATCATTTTCAGCCTTGGGAAGTGCCCTGTTGGCTCGAAAACTGACTAATGCCAAATGAAATCGACCGCGATATCAAAGACGCTGAGGCAAAGCTAAATTACTCAGGCGATCAAATAGCCGAGTTAAACATTTACGGGACACCGATCCCCATTATTCATTAGAAATTGGCATATGTGGGTACCCATCGGACCCTATACTTAGCCATTTGTGGGCATCAGAAACAGCCGATCCAGTCTATTGAATTTGAATCCCCAAAAGATCTTGGCTCGATAAAGCTTATTTGATCTCTAATAGATCATTGAAAAAAACTCAGAAGAAAGAGTGTTCTCGAAGACGAGTCGCCCGATTCCAGAAGAAATACATTTACTTTACTATACAAAGCTCCATTCATCCCGGATAAAGGTCCGAGGCTAATCCTAAGGGGTTATGGTTACCACGAGAAACCACAAATAAAAGAGTTCTAACTAAGCTTAAAACATCCTGTTATGGATTGCCATTATGAAAAAGACAGTCGATGCCCTACCCATCGACAATGGGTCCGTCGGTTGAGCTGATAAGGCAGTTGCGGATTGCTTTCCTAGGGTCACCTGTTCACAATAATAGGCGCGGGCTTTAGGTTATACCGACTAACATTTCGATGTTCGTGTATTCCAGCAGTCACCTGTTCACATAACAGGCGCGGGCCCAAAGTTGCACCACTCGATTAAAAACCTCGTTCGGGAACATTGCGGAGTGCTCTCCTAAGGTCACCCGTCATAAAAATACGGGTGCTGGCCTTGGGTTATGCCGACCAACATTTGAGGTTCGTGTATTCCAACAGTCACATTTTTACAGTAACAGGCGTGGGCGCAGAGTTGCACCACTCGAATCCTGACAGTCTCTCAACCCGGACAATCCGAAAAAAAATGGGACATAGACATCCGACTTGTCTAAGAAATGTGGCTCAATCCATAACAAGAAAACAAATGGGTCAATACGACCATGAACTCAAGACCATAATCCCTGACGATTTAAATTACTTTCTCGACCTATCCGGGCTTTCTTTCTAATATTCCATCTATTGTATAACTACATTCATAGTGGAATCTTGTCGCTTTGTGCCGTGGTTTTCTCCCGCAAGGGTTTCTACGTAAAAATCTTTGTGTTGTTTGTGATTTGTTTCATTTACATTCATGCTCTCTTAATGCTTTATTTAACTTATCTATGATGTATGCATTCATTTACTTTTTCCTTTTAATCAAGGGTGATCATCCATTGATGTAATTAAAGACTCGTGACCAGTATCACAGCCTAGAATGTGAAAGATCTCAGAATCTCTTGAATAAAATTAGCCTTGCGATATCTCCCTTGCGTACACTTTGTAATTGCTTATGATTGTCTATGAATGTCTCTATACTCAGGATTCCCCCTGAATAATGAAACACAGGAAAAAGACTGCTGATGAGCACGATTTTCCTAGTTTTAACAAACTGACGACTCCACTAGGGATTCAAACAATACCAGAATCCTTGGTTATTTCCGAATAAATAGACATTTTATGATAAATCATTTGCAAACACTGATGTGTACATGAGAAAAGTTACCGCAAGGAGAAATGTTCGGCGCCTTCACGGGCACCAAACTGGCGACTCTCAACGAGAACGTTCTTCCCTTCATCTTTAATGCAAAAGAATTTCAAAATGATAATATGATTCATGTTCGTACATTCTGTCTATCATTGAGCTGTATCGCGATTGGTAAGGTCGCACCTCCTCTCCTTTTCAAAACTGCGAAATACTCTAATGTGTGTATGGCTGTAGAGAGAAAGAGAAAGACAGAAAAGAACTAAATAAATGGCATCTACAATGATTTTCTTGACGTCCGGAGGAGTCTACTTCCCCCATCTTACAGCAACCTTTGAGGCCGGATGGCAAGTTGTGCAGAAATGCAGGACAGTCAAGAAGACTGAGAACAAGAAGGTTATTCCAGTAGAGACAGGGATGACAACAAGGATACAGGGCAGAACAAAGAAACAGTGGAAGCCAGTCTACAGGAGCGAAGCCCGCGATGCCAACAGAACCACCGTGTTAGCCAGTCCAGAGTTCTCCTTCGCAGCTATCGACTTCCCTTCGACACCAAAGACAGTAATGTCAGCCAAGATACCGAATAGGTCTACTATCTGACAATTGGCTGAGGCGCTAATGAAGACAACCCCCACTGAAGTTGCCGTGACTAAGACAAGGCCGCAGCGAGCGCAAGTAATGATGGTACAGGTCGTCGAAGGAGAGACGAGTGAGCGATACCCAGAGCTGCCTCCAATCCAAGAACAGATAGATGAGATCATCCAAGTCCAAGAGGACACGGCCAGAGAGATGAGAGAGATGAAAGAAGCACTATTGGATCTAATTGCCGAGGGGGCAAATAGAAGCTCGGCTATCCCTACTTGACAATTTACAGAGGAATGCCAGAGAACAGCAGGAGAACCAACTGCCGCCGAACCACAAGTTCGCCCGAGAAACGTCGCGTTCGAACGCGTACCGCCATGGCCATCTCAAGCCACGGGAGAAGAGCTGTCTGAGACAGTTGCGAACCTGATGCGTCAGGAAAGAGAAAAGGAAAAGAGAGGAAAATATGTATACCGGGTGCCGTACTTACCCGAGGTCGACGACGTTCCGTTTCCCAGCAATTTCAAACGTCCAGATTTCCCCCGATTCGATGGCAGAGGGTCACCGGAGGAACACATGGCTCAATTCATGACAATGATGGGCAACCTGTCAACAATTCCCCAGTATTGCCTCAGACTGTTCGGCTCGACGCTCACGAGCAAGGCATTCCAATGGTACATGTCACTACTTGCAGGGTCAGTCAAGTCCTGGGATCAGATGTAGGATCCGTTCATCTCCAAAATTTTCTCTACTGAGCGGGAGGTCTCACAGACAGATTTAGCCTTGGTTCGTCAGAAGTAAGGGGAGTAAGTCGAGAAGTTCATCGACAGGTGGGGGACTATAGCAGCTCAGTGTCGAGAACTGCCCAGCAAATCTGAGTAGGTCAAGACGTGCATGCAGGCCATGGATGCGATGATTTTGTTTGGCCTATCCAGGACACAACTTCTCGACGTTTCGAGATCTAGCCATGAAAGTCCACCTGGTGGAAGGAGCCGCGTTCACAGCGACGAAAGCAGCGATCCCTGAAGCTGGATGACAAGCGGTTCAGAAGCGCAAACCTCGCCAAACTCTGTATAGGCATAAAGTCGCTAAACTCTGCATAAGCGCAAACCTCGCCGAACTCTGTATAGGGACGAAGTCGTTGGACTCCACATAAGCATAAATATACCCTTGCACTCCGGGTCTAAATAAGTTGAGAAACAAATATACCCTTGCACTCCGGGTCTAAACGAGTTGAGAAACAAATATACCCTTACACTCAGGGTCTAAACGAGTTGAGAAACAAATATACCTTTGCACTCCGGGTCTCAACGAGTTGAGAAATTAATATACCCCTGCGCTCCGGGTCTAAACGAGTTGAAAAAATACTCCAGGTTACGAGAATAAATTGAACCATACAATCTCCAGGTTACAAGGATAAACTGAACCATACAATTTCCGGGTTACGAGGATAAACTGAACCATATCCCTCCAACGAGTTATGAGGTTAAACTGTGCTATCCCTCTAACGAGTTATGAGGTTAAACTGTGCTATCCCTCCAGGGTATGAGGTTAAACTCCACCAGATCCCTCCAGGATATGAGGTTAAACTCCACCAGATCCCTCCAGGATATGAGGTTAAACTGCACCAGATCCCTCCAGAATATGAGGTTAAACTGCACCTGATCCCTCCAGGTTATGAGGTTAAACTGCACCAGATCCCTCCAGGATATGATATTAAACTGCACCAGATCCCTCTAGGAATTTTCAGGTCAATCCAGTCCGATAAAAGGATGGTATTCTATAGAAGATCCGCATGAGATGCAATGTCTTCATATTATTATTTCATTATGGTCTTCTTGTTATCATTATGACATTCTGGCATTCTTCTACTCTATATAGGAGCAATTAAGAGTCGTTGATCTTTTATATATATGGCCTCATATGAAGAGAGAAGAAAGCATTCCATGAAAGCAATCCAAGGATGATGGTCTCTTATACATAGGGTTCTATATGAAGATGATCGGGATATTCTATCATTATCAACCTTTATACATACGCACTTGGTCTTATATGAAAATAATCAGTCAGAATCAGGAATCTCTGATATATATACATATGGCTTTATGTGAAGATGGTCAGGACATTCTATTATATATCACTTTGCTTTGAGAATATCGACGGCTTTCTCTTATGAATAATCCTGCAACAAGAGTATGCGATTAAAGATTACGATCAGATGGGTATTCTATGTGGATTTCTAAAGCACAAGACATCTTTCATCTGAAGGGGATAGTAGCGTAAAACGAAGAGTTAAATACACCGGGGGCAAGCCCCAATATATGATGAGAAACTCAGGCTTATAGAAGAAAACGACTGGGGGCAAGCCCCAATAAATATATGATCAGAAACTCAAGCTTATGGAAGAAGACAACTGGGGGCAAGCCCCAATATATGATGAGAAACTCAAGTTTACAGGAAAAAATGACTGGGGGCAAGCCAGAAAATATCCGCTTACGACGCGAGCATACCTCGGATCTGAAAACCCAAAGCATCCCGAGATCGACGACAAAGGGAAGTATTATTCTCTTCATTTCATTCTACATTAATTACCGTAAATATTTAATATTACCATTCATCATAGTTATGATTGCCATTAAGTTATATTGCAAAGCATTCTAACACCCATTGCATAATATCACACGATAGAAAGGTAATTGCCATTGTCATTTCATTAACAAAAGTATGGTTAACATCTTTCATCACCGCATACATGAATGGTCAAAAGGTAAGGATCCCTCACATCGATTACAACGATTGTGAAATCTAGTCAAGATGAACCCCCATGATCGCTTCTATACATAAAAAATTCGCAAGAAGAATATCAGAAGTAAAGATCACAGCTTCTCTAGACATCTTGATATCAACTTGACACAGCCACGCTGGAAACTTCCATCGCCGACTTCGCCTCGGATAATATCAATGTAGGATCGGGAACATTCTGGAGCTCAGTGGTCAAATCTTCTAGTTGCTTGCGCATCGCGTCGCTCTCACTTTCAAGCCTTATAATAGTTATTTGATCCTGAGAAACTACTGACTCAAGACAAGCAGCCTTGAAGCCCACAACTATTTTCTTAGCCTGCAAGTAGTTAATCTCGACATCAATTTCAGTCAGACGATTTAGACACCCCATATGTTGTGTCTTATTTCTTTGAGAAGACGCTCGTGAATCCATCGTTGACCGCATATGATGCTCTACTACAGGTCCTAGAGAATCCACGATCTTTCGTTTCCCTTTGATAATAGGGTCTGGCTCGGTGTGTTCAGCAGCCACTACCCTCATGACGGAGCTTTCAAACGAAGAAATATGATTGACAATCACGAGTGCATTAGGTCCTGTCACTCCAACGCAAGCCTCCAACACTTTCATTCCAGCACCCAACATATGCCATTCATGCGGATAAGCTAGCGTTTTTGAGAAACTCGATAACAAACTCCTCAATATGCTCCGCCCGAAACAGTCCAAATGATCGAAACAAGGAACATCGGACACTCCATGAACAACAGCACTAGAATCAATAATAACTGTGGCAAAAGAAACATGGTGAGCATAATGAATAATAAATGCAGAAAGAAGAATATATATATTAAGAAGTTATGAAAGAGCACTACCAGGGGCCAGAGATGAGCAAACAACAGATTCTAAGGGATCCTCAACGTGCGCCGTCGTGTCAACGAATAACTCAGTGATCTCAGTCGGTAGCTCCGAAGTCATGACCGAAGATTCAATAGTGTCACTATCTGCATTAATTACCTCAATCGACATTGGCACCTCTGCCATACCCTCAACATTAGAAGCACCAGAGGCCACAAACACAGTTGTATCATTCACTGACATAGTGGTCCCTTGCAGATTATCTTCTCCAATCTGCCTGACCCGCTCTCTCACACCGACATGGTCTGATATTTCATTCACCGGCTCAGTCGTCGTCGGGTCATCTTCACTAATTAACTGATTATCATCCTTATCACCTTCAATCACCAGAAGACGTGTGAACCCAGATTCTTGTGACCATTTCACCAAAGATACTTCGAAGGTATGCCAGCCGTTTAATGCTGTATTCTCCTTACGATGGTCAATTGACACACATAGAGAAGTCTTATGCCTAATATTTGACGACAAATATGCTTCGGCCTACTCTCTATAATAGCCCAATTCATCAGCAAGGATCTCTGTCAGTTTTGGAGGAGGAAGGTAGATTGGATCATCAACAGAGCTGTTGTTCCGAATCAGAGCATACTGATGCACCCACCATCTCAGCCAGCCATAAGGACCGCCACTCTTCAGATAAAGGCCGGGAAGCATGAACCTCGCGCCCGTTCACGTCATTAGAAGTTGATGCCATATCCACTCCCAGTGAACAGGACCTGTGCCATACGCCCGCTCTATTTTGGTTACATCCGGTAATGTTATCGGAACACCCTGATCACATCCGACTTGCCTGGCAAACCGGCTGGGGTAATAAGGCTCCCACCAGAACTCTACTCCTTCACGTAGTGGAAGTGAAGCAGTACGAATAGACACCAGAAACTCCCTATCAAGAGTATTCACAGAACGTTCATTGTCAACGACTTTTCGATCCTCTTTGATGTTAGAAACAGGAAAGTGGTAGAAGCAAATATCCATCCAGTTGTCGATTTTCGAAGCTATCCAATCAGATGACTATGCTATCATCTCAAGCTTTCCGTAGCGGTAGAGAGGCGCGTGATCGATGTGGAGATATTGAAAGAGATCCATTCCATATGTCCACGGAAAATATATGCCCAACCACCCGGAGAAGAAATGCCACGGGCAATAAGCCATGTTCATCCCTCTCCTGGGTCGACTTTGTTACTGGCAATATTGCCGAAAGCCCTATATAGACTGCACAACACCGACGGTGCTAAAGAATATCGATGGCCATTTGCAAGAGCTCCTGCCACGGCGAAGTAAGAAACCTTGACCCCATCAGCACCCTTGGAGCTAGGCAACACAACTGCCGACAGCCAGTATGCTAAGAAGCCTGCTAGTTCACAAGTCGACGTAAGCTCATTCGGATTACGGAATCTATATTCGAAACGTTCCTTCATCAAGACTTGGTCTTCCTGCAGGGTTTTATATTCTTTATAATCAATGCTTCAAGAAGAAAGAAAAGTTCCATGTTAGAAGAAAAGAAGGTAAGAGCATGCAAAATATAAAGTATAAAAGAAGGTATCAGAAGAAATATTACTTCATCCTCTGCCTAAAGTAGATCAACTAGTCGTTGTAATGGATCTTTGTAATATTGTCGAACTGCGACAACTCAGCGAATAACTCCAGACAAGCCTCTGAATGGTAAGCATCTCAAGGACTTTTAAGCCTAGACGAAGACAACTCTTCATCAGTTGGGACGTATTCCTGGTAATATCGTCCCAGTACAAGCAAGTCAGCCATCATCCAGAGATCCCATAAAGTTATACTCATCTCCCCATACGAAAAGTGGAATGAATTGGTAACAGAAGACCAATAATTTCAGAAGCTCCGAATGATTGTTGGATCACGGAAGAAATGCCCAGAAGTTGCATCGATAGCCTGATACAGACCGACTTGCTTCAGAATCCTCTCGTGACGGACCAAAATCTCTTTTGCCCATGCTCATAACCAACTCGCTCGTTCAGATGACCTCGCGTACGGAAACTACTCGTCGCCCACATCATCGTCTTATCCATATGCCAAAACCTTTGCTGAACTGTCTCGAAATAATGGGCTAGATAAAGAGCGTGAGGATCACAAGTTGGAGCAAGGAAGACCATTTCTCTTGGGAGACCTACCTGTTGTTCTCTCCCATCGTCAACCAATAAAGTAGTCAACAACTGCTCAGGAACAGACATTCACCTTCCAACTTTGTAGAACTGAAAAGGGTTTTGATCGTGGGATGGCTCGATACTCGGGACGAGTCGGTGCCTCATAAGAGATTTCTCATGAGTAATGACTCGGTCGTTGTAGGGGTTCACGATGAAGAAACTGCACGTCGCGGCGATTTGGTTTCTATCCCAGCCAATCTTCATGTGGCCATTCTTCATATCTACGAGCTGTGTCGACTGCTCCTCCTGACCGACTGCCTCAGCCGATTTCTTACCTCGATTTCGTCTCTTCTTCTTCTGAATTTCTTGATTATCCTCAGGATGTTGGGCAAGCAAACTAGAAGGACCTACCTCGACGACACTCAGAGCACCAGTAAGTTGACAATACCAAGAGGACCATTCTTCCTCAATCCCTTGCGTCGGAGGCTCGGATGCGGTTCTATCCACATAAATACGCAGTAACACCTCATAGGGAAGCTGCTTTATACGATCAGAGAAATCCTTCACTTCAGGATCGATTGTTGCGGGGAAGCGCGAATAACACTTTGCTATAGATGGATCGACAGTATCTTCAGCCGTCCTCTTCTTCCCGTGTTGCGGAGATGAGGGACCAGAGACTTGAAGCCTGAAAACTTCATCAGAAGATCTTGTCATCTCTGCTATGATTTGTTGCTGCATGCAAACAAGGAAACATCAGGAGAAAGCTCCATTGCATGCAACAAAGCAACACAATAAGGTACTCATCATAAAAATAAAATCACATTATCCAATCATGGATTGCACACACAAACAAATTACGAGCCATAAAAAAAAAACATGAGAGTAACAAGATTCAAGCACGCATACGACAAATAAGCACACAAATGTTACAAGCGCTAGGCAAAGACAAGAAACATTCCCAACATCGGATGTACACAATTGTTCACACACAACAATCTTGCGTACGTTCGAAGCATTCGAGCGCAGTCCGGCAGGTATACCTTGAACTTGCCTGGAATAGACAGCCACAGGCTATGATAGATCAAAACAGACAATATACTATGGACCCAAGGCACTAAGTTCCAGTCATATTTGGATTTTGAGTGATCTAGCCTCAAATGGCACTGAATTTGACTGAGAAACGGAGCCGAAAATGCCATTTCTTCACCGAGTGCAAAGCAGGGCCAAAATATCCAGAATTTCACTAAGTGTTGGGCTCACATGCGCCCAAGGTGGAGCCCCAGGCACATGTGGCCTCTCACATGCGCCCAATCCATAAGTTGCCCAAATGCAAGTTCATCATTCAAAGCACCAGGCGCATGTGCAGTCTAACATGCACCCGGCTCAGAGGAAGAAAAGGAACAAGTTGAAACACAATGCACCAGGCGCATGTGCATCACCACATGCGCCCACCTCCGATTTCTGGAAAAAGAAAACACAAGTCCCAGGCAATGCCCTGGGCGCATGCCCAAAGCTACATGCGCCCGAGACATGAGCCCACTCCTGTATAGCATCTCACATGCGCCTAGAGGGAATTCCCTAGTTGGAAAAAAAGTGATGGCAGGCCACATGCGCCCATACCCTAAGGATGAGCTCTCTCACCTTGGGAAAATCAGATTTTCTGACTCGATAAAATGTCAAAATGACTCAGTGAGTCAACTATTTATACTTGAGCCTAATGGACCGGTGCACTGCACTAGCGTGGCATAAACATCTAGCGCAGCACACCGGGGGGGGGGGCACTTTTTGGGGCTCAAATTTGCACCCATTGTAAAACAGCATCCCTTGGTCCATCGACAACAATTTGAATCAGTTTCGAGACCGAAAAAGCCCGAAAAATGCCAGTGCAACCCTAATCACTTGGTAACGACCAAAATCCATAAATAGTATTTTGGTGCATAATTGGACATGCGGATCACCGCCAAATGGTCCAAAATGTCCTAAAACCCTTAACCTGTAAGTTTCGAAGTCATACAGTGCATATCTTTACCTGCGCACCTCGAAATGCATTCATCCATGCCCGGAGCTGACCAAAAAGGGTCCGTAAGCCTACATCTACCATTTTAAAGCGGAAACAGACATCCACACCATCGCCAAATGATCTGGAGCGCCCTAAAACCCTTAAATAGCAAATTTGAAGTCCGTACGGCGCATATTTCCATGTGTGCGCTCCCTGGAATAACGTTCCTATACGACAAGCCGACCCAAAGGCTCCAAATTAGTAAGAAAATACCAAAATTTGCAACATCTGGACTTCCACACCCCACCCCGTTTATTCAGAAGGTCCATCCTAATCTAGAAGTAGCTTGGCGACAGTGAGTGCATGCCCAGAAAAGGTAGCTGTCCTCTGGAGGTCTCCTGTCGGAGCCTGAAATCCCGAAATATTCTAAGTACTGAAATCCTGAAATTCGGCTAATTAGTGGAAAAAGCGCCGGCAAAGACATGCGCCCGGCTTTCTACCACATACGCCCACACCCTATGTATGAAAGGAATCGATTCGAACACTTTCCGAAAAGCGCCGAAAAATGCGTCGGAAAAGGACATGCGCCTGGACCCTACACTCTAACATGCGCTTGACTTTTTCCTAGCACATGCGCCCGGCTTTTCCAGCACATGCGCCGGGAAATATCCGCCAGGTCGGATCCGAACTGATTCCACCCCTATAAATAGCAAGGTCACTTCATGTTCAAAGAGAGAAATCATCTTCTTTTGACCTCAGAGCGACGCAATCACCACATGCGCCCGCTTCATTTTCCTTCACCGGATGCCTTGGCCAGAATGGATTCCCTCATCGGAATCCCTCGCTGGAAAGGAATTTTCTCGTCGGAATCCCAAGTACAGAGGAAAATTCTGAAACGTTCTAAGTGCTGAACCACATGCGCCGACTTTTCCACGCTGGGAAAGGTGAAATGCACTAAGTGCTGGAGGCACATGCGCCCATCCCTCCTGGGGCCGGAATTGTTAAAATTTTCTAAGTGCTGGAGGCACATGCACAGGCTTTTTCTCACTGAAAATCCAGAAATGCACTAAGTGCTGGCTCCCATGCGCCCACTCTTTCTGGCGCCAGGAAAAATTAAACTTCCACTAAGTCTGAAGTGACATGTGCCCACTATTTGGCCAGGCGCATGTGCACTACCACATGCACCTGGAACTTCGAAAATCCCTCTCCCTTTCAAGTGTATGGCACACATGCGTCCGGGAGGTGCTCACATGGGCTCACCTCCTGCTCACATGCGCCCAGCAGCCCATTTTCAGCCACATGCGCCCATGCACACCCCCCCTTCCATGCACCTAGACGCTGGTTGGAGGGGTGGACCTTCCATCGTGCGGCCCGCCTTCGATCGGGATCGGTTTTTTATCAAACTGCCTCTCTTAGATGCACGCTGACGAGATCTTCCCATCCCCTGGATCGGATTCTTCAACGGTCGATGATAAATGAACCAAATCAGTGTTTTGATAAAAAATAACCAACGCTTAGCCAATTTGGCAGCCCCGAAAGAGCCAAAAAATGGCCGAAACATAGGAGAATCGGGCGGAATTGGACCGAGCCCGAAAGGGAAACTTTTCTTCTATATGACATGATACACCATAATCATGCACCGCGATGAGGTTATACAATCTCAGGACCCTCGAATACCTTAATTAAGTGGTCGATAGGCCCGCTACTTAGTCGTTTTCAGCCCTGGGAAGTGCCCTGTCGGCTCAGAAATCGACTTACGCTAAGCGAATCAAAACGCGATTGCACCGCGATCCTTGTGGACATAATTCACCCCTGTTAAAAGACGGTCATCGATGATATTCACCGAATGCCCTGATCAGACTGCAGACAGGTCCACTACTCAGTCATTTTCAACCCTGGGAAGCACCCTGTTAGCTCGGAAACTGACTAATGCCAAATGAAATCGACCACGATATCAAAGACGCTGAGGCAAAGCTAAAGTACCCAGGCGATCAAATAGCCGAGTTAAACATTTACGGGACACCGATCCCCATTATTCATCAGAAATTGGCATATGTGGGTACCCATTGGACCCTATACTTAGCCATTTGCGTGCATCGGAAACAGCCGATCCAGTCTATTAAATTTGAATCCCCAAAAGATCTTGGCTCGATAAAGCCCATTTGATCTCTAATAGATCATAGGAAAATACTCAGAAGAAAGAGTGTTCTCGAAAATGAGTCGCCTGACTCCAGAATAAATACATTTAATTTACTGTACAAAGCCTCATTCATCCCGGATAAAGGTCAGAGGCTAAACCTAATGGGTTATGGTTACCACGAGAAACCACAAACAAAAGAGTTCTAACTAAGCTTGAAACATCCTGCTATGGATTGCTATTATGAAAAAGACAGTCGATGCCTTACCCATCGACAACGAGTCCGTCGGTTGAGTTGATGAGGCAGTTGCGGATTGCTTTCCTATGGTCACCTCTTCACAGTAACAGGCGCGGGTTTTAGGTTATGCCGACCAACATTTCGATGTTCGCGTATTCCAGCGGTCACCTATTCACAGTAACAGGCGCGGGCCCAAAGTTGCACCACTTGATTAAAAACCTCGTTCGGAAACATTGAGTAGTGCTCTCCTAAGGTCACCGGTCATAAAAATACGGGCGCGGGCTTTAGGTTATGCCGACCAACATTCGAGGTTCGTGTATTCCAGCAGTCACATGTTCACAGTAACAGGCGCGGGCCCAGAGTTACACCACTTGAACCCTGACAGTCT
Organism: Liriodendron chinense; assembly: GCA_003013855.2. Lineage (NCBI taxonomy): Eukaryota > Viridiplantae > Streptophyta > Magnoliopsida > Magnoliales > Magnoliaceae > Liriodendron > Liriodendron chinense. The sequence continues at coordinate 349,147 of PVNU02000151.1, forward strand.
CTCAACTCAGACAAGCTGAAAGAAAATGGGACATAGACATCTGACTTGTCTAAGAAATGTGGCTCAGTCCATAACAAGAAAACAAATGGGTCAATACGACCATGAACTTAAGACCATAATTCCTGACGATTTAAATTACTTGCTCGATCTATCCGGGCTTTCTTTCTAATATTCCATCTATTGTATAACTATATTCATAGTGGAATCTTGTCGCTTTGTGCCGTGGTTTTCTCCCGCAAGGGTTTCTACATAAAAATCTTTGTGTTGTTTGTGATTTGTTTCATTTACATTCATGCTCTCTTAATGCTTTATTTAAATTATCTATGATGTATGCATTCATTTACTTTTGCCATTTAATCAGGGGTGATCATCCATTGATGTAATTAAAGGCTCGTGACCAGTATCACAGCCTGGAATGTGAAAGATCTCAGAATCTTTGGAATAAAATTAGCCTTGCGATATCTCCCTTGCATACACTTTGTGATTGCTTATGATTGTCTATGAATGTCTCTATACTTAGAATTCTCGCAGAATAATGAAACACTGGAAAAAGACTGCTGAAGAGCACGATTTTTATAGTTTTAACAACGACCACATGTCCATCACAACCCACCAGAGGGGCATCTGTTGGGGTCCCAAAATGTTAGGGTCCTCAAGACAAACATTCGCATACCGAACCAGCAACACACTTTGGAACGATACTCGAAGGAACACCACAAAATACCCTTCAGCGCACATAAAATACTGAGATTTACGATGTTTTTGTTAGTGCACTTTTCCGTGGCATACTAGTGCACCTTGTTTGTCAATCACTTACGTCAGTAAGTCTAGAGTCGGTTGAGCCCAAAGAAGACGAAGACCGAAGACTCAAGACGTCCAGCCGCATCAAGAATGAAGATTCAGGTAAATGAGATGCCTTGATGCCTTAACCTTGACCAAAACCTATCCCCTTTGTATCCTTGATGACTTTGACCATATTTAAAACCCTTTAGGCATCATAGATAGGCCCTAGGTGTCCCATTTGATCACCCCAACCTAGGACTAAATGAACAGGCTGAAGAAAATGGAGTTCAGCAAATGCATTGGGGGAACCAGACTGGTCCGACCGGTCGGCCAGCAGCCTTGCTGCTTTATGCAATGGCCAGCCGACCGGTCATGACCGGTCGGCCGTTTACACATCATGGAGGCCAGCAGATGTGGCCGATCGGTCATGACCGGTCGGCCTGGAGGCGTTTTGATGTACAGCAAGGGGGTCCGACCGGTCATGACCGGTCGGCCTGATGTTTCTGGCCTGTCCAGCAAGGGGGGCCGACCGGTCATGACCGGTCGGCCAGTGTATGTGGCCTGTGCATTTGAGGTTCTTCAGCAGGGGAGTCCGACCGGTCATGACCGGTCGGGACAGGTCGTTTTATGACCGTTTTATACCCGTTTTATGACCGTTGGGGCTCTCTTTTCCTACATAAAGAGCTCCGGTGTTGGGCATTAGGTGAGGGATTTTTGAGGAAGAAAAGCCACCATTGAAGGAGATCTTTTGAGGCTTAATCCTTGACCTATGCAAGGCATCTTCCTTGTGCTTTAACACAAGATTAGAGCATTCCAAGCTCATGAAGAAGATGACCTTCATCCCCTCTTGATCTCTAGAGTTAGGAAGCTTCTTGATTGGCAAATCCTTTGTCCTAAACTCGAAGATGAGATCGTTGTAGGTAAGAGACTCTAGGAAACCCATTCCCACTAAGTTGTAGAGTTCTCAAACCCATCCTCCTAGCACCTTGGGCATTTCAAGGCATCGCATGCAAGGTGTTTGATCGAATGTGGCTGAGGCATTGGCGACGCAACGGCGGCACGATCGAGGGAGCAAAGGGAAGCTGATTGAAGCACGGGAGAGCGGAGATCAAGCAACCCAATCCGGCGCTAAACAAGGGGCTCATCCGACAAGTAGGTTGTCTTATTTGAGAGTCCACTTTAGAGTTTGTTTTCGAACTCGACCTAGGGACGTTAGTCGTTCCTTGGCCCGTCAGCCGGGCCTAAACTAAGTCTCCAAGGGGGAGCCTCCGACACGGGAGTAAACGTGCGATTAGGTTGAGAGTTAGCCTATGTCTAAAACTCCAGATACGGTTGAAAGGTGAACCGATAAAACCTCCATGTAAAGGTTGAGAGGTGAACCTCATTTAAAACCTCCGATAGTGAATGCCGGTGTGCTCAAAGGGGTTGAGTACTTGAACCGGGAGTGGAGTAGACAAGTAGTCGAACCACTATACATCCTTGTGTTTGTGATTGTTCTTGAGCACATTCTATCTTTGCATTGTTAGTTCAATTGCTTGATTATGAATGATTGATAGGAATGCATGCTAGGCACTTTTTAGGCATCCTCACACAAGATGTACCTTCACTACTTGTGTAGACATGAGCTCATTGATCCACTCTCATATGTCTACACAAGTTGCATAGGATAGAAGCTTTATTAGTTGTATCATTCTCTTGCCTATGCATACTTAGACTAGGTTTGGTTATTGCTTAACTCTTGCTAGTCTTTTGATTGGACCCACTAAGGCTTGGAAGCCGAGGTGTTCTTGCTTACTTTGTTATATTTGTTGAATTGCATAAGTAGGCGAAAAGAATTTTAAAAAAAAGTCCTATTCACCCCCCCTCTAGGTCCATAGACATATCTCCAAGTGACTCTACAAGCTGTAAAACCGCAATTTCAGTTTTCACAGGTCAGCACATTCATAAAATCATAGCCCATCGCACCTTGAAATTTAGCTAGAATTTCAAGATGCTCCAGCCTTAGCCATTTTTTAAACAGAAATCCCCAGCAGGCCCCACAAATCATCATGATAAAAACCATCCAAAATTAGGTGATGACCATCAGCATGAATTATTATAATCAGTGCATGATCATTCATCACCAAACGGGCCTCACAAATCCATCATTTAAAGGACCCAATCAAAACAGACAAAAGAGGAGTCCGTCAGTGCACCCTAAAAATAAGGGCTAGTGCACCCTGAAATTCAGTGATTTTTGCAAACCAATTTCAGGGTGCACTACAGTCCAGCGCACCCGAAAAATCACCAAATTTCGAAGAAGTAATTTCAGGGTGCACTGAGGTCCAGCGCACTTTAAAAATCAGAAAATCAGACAAGTAATTTAAGGGTGCACTGTTGTCCAGCGCACCCATAAATTTAGCGAAATCAGGAAATGAATTTCAGGGTGCACTCCATTCCAGCGCACTCAAAAAATCAACACCAGAACTTAAGTAATTTCAGGGTGCGTTGGAGGTCGGCGCACCTAGAAAATAAGTAATTTCAGGGTGCGTTGGAGGTCGGCGCACCTAGAAAATAAGTAATTTTAGGTGCGCTGGGATGATTTTCAGCCAATTTTAAGGTGCGTCATACATGGCACCTCCTCATTGGTCGATCTCCGGTATTCTCAGGTATAAATACCCCGTTCGACTTTTCATTTGTACATTTTCAGAGAGAGTGTATGCTATTATCCCTTAGGTATTTGGGATTCTTGCTGGAAAACCTCGCCGGAACCCTTTTTCGATCGTCGAAAAACCTTTTCGATCACGAGAATCCTTTTTCGATCACCAAAACCCTCCACCAGAAGTTCACTCCAACCACCGCAAGTCTGATTACAAAAAAATCTACAAGTATGGGAGCGCATCCTAAAATTCAACAACCGAGAACTTAAGTAATTTCAAAGTGTACTGCAGTCCAGTGCACCCAAAAAGTTAGCAAATCAGATGAACTAATTTTAGGGTGCACTGCGGTCCAGCGAACCCATTATTCAGCAAATTAGATGAAGTAATTTCAGGGTGCACTGCAGTCCAGCGCACCCATAATTTCAGTATATCAGATGAACTAATTCAGGGTGCACTGCTGTCCAGAGCACCCATAAATTTAGGAAATCAAACAAGTATTTTTAGGATGCACTGCAGTCCAACTCACCCTAAAATTCATCACCCCGATAAATGAATTTCAGGGTGCACTGATGTCCAGCACACCCTAAAAATTAACTAATTTCAGAATTCATTTTAGATGCGTCAGACTTTATTTTGGGCATTTCAAGCCATATTTAGGCCTATTTTGGGTATTTCGAGCATTCCGGACGAAACGGAATAGTCAAATTTTCCTTCCAGGACAACCAATAAACAGAATAAGCAGGTTTTTAGAGGTAAAACCGATCAGCACGATGAATACAAGAAATTTTCGAAAGAGGCCGTCAGCATTCAAAACTATACAAATATATTGTCATTAGATGTACTATCATAATATGACTCAGATTAAGGTTTAGACTAAACAAACGGGATCATGGTTAATACGATAAACTTGACTAAAATAGTTCCAAACTATTACACAATGATTGTTAAAGATTGACATCTCAAAAATAGTCGATGTCCTACCCATCTAAACGACATCCGTCGGTTGGGCTACTTAATTACATACTGTAGACTAGTCTTCCTGAGGTTGCCTGTCCAAACACGACAAGTGTGGGCCCAGAGTCATACCCTCTCAGTTAGAAACTCTGACGGTCTTAATCCGGATCTCAGGTCAGAACATGGGACATAGACATCTGACTCGTACAAAGATGGCTCAGCCCATAACAAAATATAAAGGTCTTTACGACCCCGAACTCAAAGACCATGGTCCTCATTGACTTAGTCTTTTATCTTTTAATTAAGGGTCATCGATCGTTCAATGTAATTAAGGGCTCGTGCTAGATCACGACTTGGAATGTATAAGATCTCTGAATCTTTGGAATAAAATTCACCTTGTGATATCTCTTCTTATGTGCACTTTTGTAAATACTTATGATTGTCTATGAATGTTTCTATTATTCAGAACCCTAGAGCAACAATACAAAGAAAATGTCCTTGTAGCATTTTCAGTTTTAACACCTGTTTGACTAGTAAAAAGTGTAGTAAGAGGTTTTACGGTTTTGGCTGCTCAACAATGCGCGATTTTAGTAAACGGGCTAGATCTTTCTCATCCTAACTCAGATTGGAGGAAACTTAAGTTCGTTAGGAAGATCATTTGATCACCTTTTCAATGAACCATAAATCACCTTACTCAGTTAAGGTTTATTCTCTATAACCTTATAGCCACTTTGTGTACAAGAACGACTGTACTTTCCTCAATCTCGAAGATGCGGTTTTCATGCCTTAACACAAGATTACCTAGAAAGACTAGGTAATAAAATAAAGTGTTCCTTAGGTAGAGAGAGTTCATTCTATCATTTTTTACACATCAATTGCTACGTATAAAGAGTTTTCGGGGTTTTGGGGTTTGGTTGCACGACTATGACTGGATCTTTACTGATTTTGGTGCCAGCCAATCGGGTTCATTAGTCGTCTTTGGGACGTGCCGACGTCGCTCCCTGTGTGGCCCGTTTGAATTTTTAAATTGATAGGAGACAATTTTACTGAAGTCATGCTGAAGTTCAAAGAGTGGCTTAGTCTCATTTTAGGTGGGGTGTCTATAGTCACATAGACATGGATAAGGGAAAACACAAATATCTGCTTAATCTAAAACTTCTATGGCCCCCAACAAGTTTTCAACCGTTGACATTTAATTCCCATTGTTTCCTACAGTGTGGTCTACTTGAGTTTTGCATATGCTTCAATTTTGGGCTCATGCCCTAAAATAAGCTGGTAAAACAGATGTATAGCATCGATAAGACTTACATCAAAGGATAAGACACATAAGTGTATTGAGTAAACTTGGGGCCAACCATGATGTATGCATTTCTTATTTGAGCTTTTATCTATTTTACCAGCTCAGTTTAGGGCATGAGCTAAGAATTGAAGCATATCCAAAGCTCAATTGAGCCACACCACAAGAAATAATAGGGATAATGACACCCAATATTCAAACCTTCATAGGGTTGTCTATGAAATTTATTTGTCATCTACTTGTTCATAATGTCATGGACCTGAATGAAGGTAAAAAACAAATATCTTCTTGATCAAAAAATTTTGCGGCCTTCCAGAAGTTTTTAATGGTAGGTTTTCAATTCCCACCATTTCCTGTGGTGTAACCCATGTGAGCTTTAAACATGCTTCAATTTTGGTTCATGCCCTAAAATGAGCTGGTAAAATGGATGCATGACATGGATAAGACAAATACATCATGGTGCAATGCACAGAGTTTACTAAGTATGCTACAACATATTGAGTTATTGTACAATCCACATCTCATTCTCTGGATTTTAAGAATTGCTTGGGAGGTTTATCTGGGATATCATCTGGAAATCTCATGGAAAATAGAATATTTAAAGATATTTATTATAAAGGTTGCTTTTATTTGAATTATTTTAGGAATATATGATATTCTCACAACATTATCAGACTCTCCATATTTACTAAAACATTCCTTCACAGTACAAATTGAGGATGAAAAGTCGAAATTACCTTCTATGGGGAGATTACGCAGAACTAGAAGCCTCATCTTTCTCCCTAATGTGGAAGGGAATTATGCTCCAAAAAACTAGAAGCCACATTGGCCCTAAGTTATTGTGTTTTTGAAAATTCAATCTGGTTTCTAATTATTAATTTCATGATCTAATTTTAGACATAAGTGTTAGAACTAGAAAATGTGCAAGGCAGTTTTCTTATGTTTCATTATTCTGAGGGAATTCTGAGTATGAGAGATATTCGTAGATAATCACAAGCATTCATAAACATACACAAAGAGAAAGATATCGCAAGACGAATTTTATTATAGAGATTTCAAGATCTTGTACTTTCTAGGTCGTGATCTAGCACAAACAATTAATTACATCAATGGATGATCACTCTTGATTAAAAGGTAAAAGTAAATGTATGCACGCGTCATGGATAAATTAAATAAAGTAAATGAGAAATATAAATGTAAATCATGCACACCACAGAGAACACGAAGATTTTTATGTGGAAACCCTTGCGGGAGAAAACCATGGTACAAAACGACAAAGCTCCACTATGAATAATAGTTGTACAATAGATGAAGTATTCGAGAAAGGGTCCGGATAAATTGAGCATGTGACTAAGTCATCAGGGACTATGGTCTTAAAATTCATGGTCATAGAGACCGGGTTGTTTGTTTTGTTATATTATTTTTTAGGCAAGATGGATGCATATTGTAAGACCCGTACCCTGAATTGCCCTCCGTACGTTTAGTTTCCAGTACCGGTACGTCCCGGACGGACCAGATTAGAGAGCCTTGATCGCGACCCTGATTTAGTACCGCAACGACCCAAGACTTGTACCCTTGCGACCGCGCGGGCGCCACGATTCCAACGCCGCGCGGCACGCCCCATTGCGATACCCGGTGTGTAAGATGCATACGTTCGTGCAATTCGAGGTGGGCCACGCAACGCGCGTGTGGCGTGGGCCCCACTTGCACAATTCCCAACAACATGTCAAATCTATCACATCACCCTCACCCATACCCCCATCATTATCTAGCCATCATCACCATACCCACCCCATCCTCTCTCACCAAAAGTCAACCACAACCCATACCTCTCATGCTCTCTCCCATCATCACCATCATCATCATGACATCATGCACCCCCCCTCTTCCCATACAAGAGCCATACGTGGGGGGGGGTGGCTTCTCAATTGTAAGGAGAGAGAGAGAGAGAGAGAGAGAGAGAGAGAGAGGGAGAGAGAGAGAGAGAGAAGAGAAAGAAGAGAGAGAAGTAGAGAGAAGTAGAGAGATTTGAGAGATTGAGTGAGTTTAGGGAAGATTTAGAGGGAGATCAAGAGAGAAAGAGAGAGATTGAAGGTGAAGATCAAGCTTGGAGGACCCCGATCATCATCCGGACCGTCCGATCGGCAATCCAACCGTCCAACCATCATTGTGAGTGCATACCTTTCCCCCCTTTTTCTCGTTTACTTTTCGTTTTCTTTCCTTGGTCCCACCTTGTGATGGGCAATGAGATGGATGGGCTGGATCATCCATGGATGGGTCCCACCTTTTGATGGTGTGGATCCCACTTGGAGGCCTATTTTGTGGCATATATAGTGTGGCCAATAGACCACCATGATGTATGTTGTTCATCCACGCTGTCCACCATGTGGGCCCACCATGTGATGGCCCAGCTGGTGGATGGAGCGGATCTGCACATGTGGGCCCCACTTGACGTTAACCATTGAAAAACAAAAAAAAAAAAAAGAAGAAGAAAGAAAGAAAGAAAGGAGGAGGGCCCTGACGCGCTGGGCGTACCAGCGTCCTTGGACGCTGGCTCGTCCCAGCTGGTGGCCCAGTTGTGGGTCCCACCATGATGCATGTGCTGTAATCCACACCGTTCATCCGTTTGGGGAGATCATTTTAAGGCATGACTCCAAGAATGAGACAGATCCAAATCTTCAGTGGACCCCACCACAGAAAACAGTAGGGACAATGGCCCTACCGTTGAAACCTACCTATGGCCCACCATGATGTTTATTTGAGATCCAACCTGTTCATAAGTTCACACATATATGGAGAAAGGAAAAACAAAAATATCAGATTGATCAAAAGCTTGTGGGCCCCACTTGCGGAGAGGAAATAAAAAAAAATAATAATAATAATAAAATTAAAAAAAAAAAAAAAAAAAAAAAAAAAAAATGAGAGCTGGCCACTGGACAGGCAGCGTCCAGGGGACGCTGCTGCCCAGCGGCGCAGCCCTCTGGGCATGGTAATGGGCCCCACTCGTTGGGCCCACCTATAATGTATGCGCTCTATCTATTCCGTCCATATGTTTTTCCAGCTCATTTTAGTGGCTGAGCCAAAATTGAAGCATATCCAAATGTCACGTGGACCATGCCATGGGAACAGTGGGAATTATGATCTCCACCGTTGAAACCTTCCCAGGCTCTTCAGTGATGTTTATTTGTCATTTAACCTGTTCATAAGATCACATGGATATGGGTGAAGGGGGAAATAAAAATATTAGTTTGATTCAAAATGCTTGGGGCCCATTTGGGTGCTACGCTCTATGGGTCCCACCACGATGTATCTGTTTTATGTATGCCGCCCATCTGTTTTTCCATATTATTTTAGGGCCGGGGGCCCTCATAGTGAGGTAAATCCCAACCTCAGGTGGACCACATTGTAGGGAAACAGTGATCATTGATGCCCACCTTTGAAACCTTCCTTGGGGCCATTGTAATGTTTATTTATCCATCTAATCAAAGGTGATGGGGTCCAACTTTGGGTCCCACCTTGATGAATGTTGAGTATATCGTGTCGTTCTTCTTGGCAGGGGTGTGGGCCCAGTTTTAGGTAGGCCACACGTAGAAAATAAGGGAGATTGAATGCCTACCATTGGAGACTTTACAGGACCCATTTATTATATTTATTTGCCATCCTTCTTGTTCATAAGTCACCCAGCCATGGGTGGGGTTCCACACGTGTGGTGTGCGGGCCCCACCATGGTGTTTGTTTGCCATCTCACTTGATTAGTGGGGAAAGCACAAATATCGGGTTGATCCCAAACTGTTGTAGCCCCTTTGATGTATGTGGCTTCCCCACTCCTTTGTGCGGTTATACCCAACCACGGGTCCACCTTGTTATGCATGTGTTCTATCCACGTCAGCTATTGGCCTCCATGGTGCGATATGTATGTCGGCCATCCATAAGGACCGCCTTAATTTTGTGCTTAGTCCAAACCATCCAAATGAATGAACCCTAGCATGTTATGTACAGGATGGCCCTTGGGACCACCTTAGTGTGCGTATTCGAATGACTGCGTTGTCCATCCTATGGATCCACCTTGATGATTAGTTGTGTAAATCCTTATTGAAAGGTCATCCTTAGAGTTTGCTCGATCCAAGTCACAGGGCTACTTTCTTAAACTCACCCTGTTGAACCGTCTTGTTAATTCACCTTATTAACTCACCATGTTGACCCGTCTTGTCAACCTGCCTTATTGACTCACCTTGTTGACTCACCATGTTGATTGATCTTGTTAACTCAGCTTGTATACTCATATGACTCACCCCTTCTACCCTTGTACCTAACTATTAAAAGACTACCATATCGTGTATCTCTCATCCACACCGTCCGTTTACCTTTAGGGCGAGTGTGGGGCTCATCCTCGACGTTCGTATGTCATCTAGGCCATCCATTATATGGAGCCTATCTTGTAGTATGAGGTTAGACCTGTCGTCTCTTTTGGACCTCATCGTATTGATCATCTGTCTCAGATTTCCCTACCATTTATGATTCTCTGTCATAACCTGTCTATCTTTCAATACGTTCTATAATATTCCTTTTATGGACCATTATTGTGTTTATCCCAACGGTACTACAGGATTATGGGTCTCGGCATGACTTTGGGTATTCTACTCTTGCCGCTCCAGTAGGTTCTACCTTTGATGTGTCGGTAGTGTTTTCAATCATTTCCTTTCCATTTGGGTTATCTGAATATTGAAGGTTAATCCACACCGTTCAGTTGTTGGAACGTCTGTGTTGTTGTATACCATCCATTTAGAGTCTTATCTCTTTATGTTTGCTTGTATTATAAGTGAATTATCTTTTTATGCTATTTTTGATATGTCTGTTGCCACACGTAGTGTTGTTAGAATACTCATATATGATCTTTATACTATATGCTTCGACGATCACCATGCATGTGTAATGAGTATGCATCCCGAATCACCATTGTTAGTTGGGGACCACTAGGGCATAAACGCATTCATAAAGCATTCGAGATGTAGTTGCGCAAACGTAATTCATGTGCTCTCTATCGCAAACCTCTCCAATAGGTATGGGACTATTCGAGGACAGGAATCTATCATCCTGACTTACACTGTATGGTAGGAATAGCTTAGCATACCTTGTAGCCCTTGGTGCGAGATTCCCTGGCTAGCGACATCCCGCACTATGACTCGATCATTCATATGTGTCCCCTCATCTTAATGATATCTCAAATAGGTTGGACTAGATTGATTTATTGCCATCGTGGTAGATGGGCTACTTGTTGGCACTCATACTGTATACTTGACTCATGCATCATGAATGCTTGGCTCATCTGATTGTCTTGTATCAACCGGCCATATCGGTCGTGATTGTCGTGCAATTCATTACCAGCTGACGGTGACATTGTGTTTGAGACCTTATAGTTTTATGGTGCTCTTTGGAGACTTGCATGGGCATGTCGTCCCACGTTTGTATGCATGGTTGCATTTCGCACCGTCTGCTTGTGCCGCATATAGCATGGTTACTACGTTGCAACCACAGCTCCATCGTGGTTTGCAGAACACCGGAAATGTGTGATCTTTAAACTGGATGCCAAAGATGTCCCTGGGTGAAAGTCCCTGATCCCGTTGGTACCAAGGTGGGTGCTCCATTCAAGGACCGGGTGGTTTAATCATACACCAGTATGCCGAATACCAAACGGCGGTGTTATCCACTGCACGTGGTCAGTTTGGAAGGAGGTCTGACCTAACCTGCCGGAAGAGTGTTGGCAAAGGGGGTTGAGTTTGACCAGCTGTGAGTAGGTCCGCTATTGCACCAGATAGGCTTTGGCATTCTACTGGTGAGTAGTGAGGTCTGTGAGACCCCGGTGATGTTCCGTTTCAGAGATGGTATTGGTATCAGTGATGTGACTGATGTTCTGTATGGTGTGGGACGGACCTGATGTGGGCGGGTGTGACGTGGGCGAGGCTGTAAGCCTGGGCAAGCTACCACACTGGGCGAGCTACCAGTTCCGAGTCCTGCATTGCTTATGTGATTGCGTTATGACTGTTCGTATCTGGACCACTGAACTGAGATGTGGTGATTTGCATACATGCATTGGATCATTGTATGTGACATTAGGCCCTATAGGCCATTGCATAGTAAGAGTATATAGCCTTGGTAGGCTGGTTACCTGTATTGCACGCTTGCATAGCCATGGTAGGCTAGTTATCTGTATTGCATGCTTGCATAGCCGTGGTAGGCTAGTTATTCATATCTCATGATCGTGTAGCCTAATTGGGCTAAGTTTTGGTTTAGTCTTGAGTTCTCATCATGCTTTACTGCTTACTCTGATATTTACCGTGTTTGTCATACGCATTGTGCACGCACACACGCACTCACGAAGCTTCGTTCGAAGCTTATGCGCGTTTGTTACGCTGCAGGTTCTACCAGAGTATATCAGCAACGTTGAGTTGGAGTTAGGAGTGCAGTAGCAGGAGGTGCCGGAGTGTGCACAGTTTTTATATTTACGCATTGTATATTTACTTTCCAGTACTGTATATAAACGAATGATTTAGTGGAATTATTGTGTTGGTCTTTGATGGTACTCATACTGTGATGCTCATGTTTTAAAAAAAAAAATTCAGACCCTAAAATCCTCCTTGTGGTATCCCAGGATCGGAACCTGACGTGTAGGGTTAGGATCCGAGATCGGGGTACTACGGAGGCTGCCACCTCTGAATTCGGGTTACAGCGAATGGACGTCGAGAACCGAATTTGGGGCGTGACAGGAGTTGGTATCAGAGCATGACTTGGGAGCTACCTGTGAACAACACAATGTTTCTACTTAGTATTTTAGGATTAGATCACCCCTCACTTGTTGATGTTTGCGAACTTAGAATCACTAGAATTCCCAATGGTATAGTTCTTTAATCGTAATATGTTTGTAGTCTTCTGAGGCTAAGGGTTTCTTGTCCCTTCTTTTTTTAAAAGATGGACGCGACACCAGTAGCTGAAGTTGAGGCTGGTACGTCCCAGCCAGAGTTAGCACCTGTCACCCTAGTAAGCGCAGAGCAATTCCAAGGGATGCTCCGGTTGATGACCGCTTTGTTCGAGAGACAACAAGCACCCCCGAGTGACAGCAGGAAGAGGAAGTTCTCCCCTAGCAGTTCCCAGACAACACAGTTTTCAGAGAAGACCCCGTCGCGGATCTCAGGTCACTGTTTCGAGTGCGGTGAAGCTGGCCATCGAAGGAAGGAATGCCCTCAGCGACCAAGAGCACCTAAACAACAACCATGGCGCAGAGCACCGATTGCACCAATCCCTCCGATCGTAGGTCCTCGAAGAACTAGGCGTCAAAGGAAGGTTCATCCGCGGAAGCCGCCTACGACACCAGGAGCACCCGACCTCCAAAAGCCATTCAAGGGCACTTGTTTCAAGTGTGGCGAGATTGGACACCGAGTTAGGGACTGCCCATCCCGTCAGTAGCAGTACTAAAGCGTTGTTCCCTCGACCCCGACATTTTGCGGTAGACACCAGAGGAGATTGACACCATCAAGAGCTGTACGCATGCTATATGGACTTAGCGATGTTTGCAAACTTTCATTGATTTTTTTGTATACTTTTAGCTTCTATCTATATATATGTGTGTGGTTTGCTTTGACTTCGTTTCGTTGTGAATTTCGAGGACGAAATTTTTATAAGGAGGGGAGAGTTGTAAGACCCGTACCCTGAATTGCCCTCCGTACGTTTAGTTTCCAGTACCGGTACGTCCCGGACGGACCAGATTAGAGAGCCTTGATCGCGACCCTGATTTAGTACCGCAACGACCCAAGACTTGTACCCTTGCGACCGCGCGGGCGCCACGATTCCAACGCCGCGCGGCACGCCCCATTGCGATACCCGGTGTGTAAGATGCATACGTTCGTGCAATTCGAGGTGGGCCACGCAACGCGCGTGTGGCGTGGGCCCCACTTGCACAATTCCCAACAACATGTCAAATCTATCACATCACCCTCACCCATACCCCCATCATTATCTAGCCATCATCACCATACCCACCCCATCCTCTCTCACCAAAAGTCAACCACAACCCATACCTCTCATGCTCTCTCCCATCATCACCATCATCATCATGACATCATGCACCCCCCCTCTTCCCATACAAGAGCCATACGTGGGGGGGGGGGTGGCTTCTCAATTGTAAGGAGAGAGAGAGAGAGAGAGAGAGAGAGAGAGAGAGGGAGAGAGAGAGAGAGAGAGAAGAGAAAGAAGAGAGAGAAGTAGAGAGAAGTAGAGAGATTTGAGAGATTGAGTGAGTTTAGGGAAGATTTAGAGGGAGATCAAGAGAGAAAGAGAGAGATTGAAGGTGAAGATCAAGCTTGGAGGACCCCGATCATCATCCGGACCGTCCGATCGGCAATCCAACCGTCCAACCATCATTGTGAGTGCATACCTTTCCCCCCTTTTTCTCGTTTACTTTTCGTTTTCTTTCCTTGGTCCCACCTTGTGATGGGCAATGAGATGGATGGGCTGGATCATCCATGGATGGGTCCCACCTTTTGATGGTGTGGATCCCACTTGGAGGCCTATTTTGTGGCATATATAGTGTGGTCAATAGACCACCATGATGTATGTTGTTCATCCACGCTGTCCACCATGTGGGCCCACCATGTGATGGCCCAGCTGGTGGATGGAGCGGATCTGCACATGTGGGCCCCACTTGACGTTAACCATTGAAAAACAAAAAAAAAAAAAGAAGAAGAAAGAAAGAAAGAAAGGAGGAGGGCCCTGACGCGCTGGGCGTACCAGCGTCCTTGGACGCTGGCTCGTCCCAGCTGGTGGCCCAGTTGTGGGTCCCACCATGATGCATGTGCTGTAATCCACACCGTTCATCCGTTTGGGGAGATCATTTTAAGGCATGACTCCAAGAATGAGACAGATCCAAATCTTCAGTGGACCCCACCACAGAAAACAGTAGGGACAATGGCCCTACCGTTGAAACCTACCTATGGCCCACCATGATGTTTATTTGAGATCCAACCTGTTCATAAGTTCACACATATATGGAGAAAGGAAAAACAAAAATATCAGATTGATCAAAAGCTTGTGGGCCCCACTTGCGGAGAGGAAATAAAAAAAAAAAAATAATAATAAAATAAAAAAAAAAAAAAAAAAAAAAAAATGAGAGCTGGCCACTGGACAGGCAGCGTCCAGGGGACGCTGCTGCCCAGCGGCGCAGCCCTCTGGGCATGGTAATGGGCCCCACTCGTTGGGCCCACCTATAATGTATGCGCTCTATCTATTCCGTCCATATGTTTTTCCAGCTCATTTTAGTGGCTGAGCCAAAATTGAAGCATATCCAAATGTCACGTGGACCATGCCATGGGAACAGTGGGAATTATGATCTCCACCGTTGAAACCTTCCCAGGCTCTTCAGTGATGTTTATTTGTCATTTAACCTGTTCATAAGATCACATGGATATGGGTGAAGGGGGAAATAAAAATATTAGTTTGATTCAAAATGCTTGGGGCCCATTTGGGTGCTACGCTCTATGGGTCCCACCACGATGTATCTGTTTTATGTATGCCGCCCATCTGTTTTTCCATATTATTTTAGGGCCGGGGGCCCTCATAGTGAGGTAAATCCCAACCTCAGGTGGACCACATTGTAGGGAAACAGTGATCATTGATGCCCACCTTTGAAACCTTCCTTGGGGCCATTGTAATGTTTATTTATCCATCTAATCAAAGGTGATGGGGTCCAACTTTGGGTCCCACCTTGATGAATGTTGAGTATATCGTGTCGTTCTTCTTGGCAGGGGTGTGGGCCCAGTTTTAGGTAGGCCACACGTAGAAAATAAGGGAGATTGAATGCCTACCATTGGAGACTTTACAGGACCCATTTATTATATTTATTTGCCATCCTTCTTGTTCATAAGTCACCCAGCCATGGGTGGGGTTCCACACGTGTGGTGTGCGGGCCCCACCATGGTGTTTGTTTGCCATCTCACTTGATTAGTGGGGAAAGCACAAATATCGGGTTGATCCCAAACTGTTGTAGCCCCTTTGATGTATGTGGCTTCCCCACTCCTTTGTGCGGTTATACCCAACCACGGGTCCACCTTGTTATGCATGTGTTCTATCCACGTCAGCTATTGGCCTCCATGGTGCGATATGTATGTCGGCCATCCATAAGGACCGCCTTAATTTTGTGCTTAGTCCAAACCATCCAAATGAATGAACCCTAGCATGTTATGTACAGGATGGCCCTTGGGACCACCTTAGTGTGCGTATTCGAATGACTGCGTTGTCCATCCTATGGATCCACCTTGATGATTAGTTGTGTAAATCCTTATTGAAAGGTCATCCTTAGAGTTTGCTCGATCCAAGTCACAGGGCTACTTTCTTAAACTCACCCTGTTGAACCGTCTTGTTAATTCACCTTATTAACTCACCATGTTGACCCGTCTTGTCAACCTGCCTTATTGACTCACCTTGTTGACTCACCATGTTGATTGATCTTGTTAACTCAGCTTGTATACTCATATGACTCACCCCTTCTACCCTTGTACCTAACTATTAAAAGACTACCATATCGTGTATCTCTCATCCACACCGTCCGTTTACCTTTAGGGCGAGTGTGGGGCTCATCCTCGACGTTCGTATGTCATCTAGGCCATCCATTATATGGAGCCTATCTTGTAGTATGAGGTTAGACCTGTCGTCTCTTTTGGACCTCATCGTATTGATCATCTGTCTCAGATTTCCCTACCATTTATGATTCTCTGTCATAACCTGTCTATCTTTCAATACGTTCTATAATATTCCTTTTATGGACCATTATTGTGTTTATCCCAACGGTACTACAGGATTATGGGTCTCGGCATGACTTTGGGTATTCTACTCTTGCCGCTCCAGTAGGTTCTACCTTTGATGTGTCGGTAGTGTTTTCAATCATTTCCTTTCCATTTGGGTTATCTGAATATTGAAGGTTAATCCACACCGTTCAGTTGTTGGAACGTCTGTGTTGTTGTATACCATCCATTTAGAGTCTTATCTCTTTATGTTTGCTTGTATTATAAGTGAATTATCTTTTTATGCTATTTTTGATATGTCTGTTGCCACACGTAGTGTTGTTAGAATACTCATATATGATCTTTATACTATATGCTTCGACGATCACCATGCATGTGTAATGAGTATGCATCCCGAATCACCATTGTTAGTTGGGGACCACTAGGGCATAAACGCATTCATAAAGCATTCGAGATGTAGTTGCGCAAACGTAATTCATGTGCTCTCTATCGCAAACCTCTCCAATAGGTATGGGACTATTCGAGGACAGGAATCTATCATCCTGACTTACACTGTATGGTAGGAATAGCTTAGCATACCTTGTAGCCCTTGGTGCGAGATTCCCTGGCTAGCGACATCCCGCACTATGACTCGATCATTCATATGTGTCCCCTCATCTTAATGATATCTCAAATAGGTTGGACTAGATTGATTTATTGCCATCGTGGTAGATGGGCTACTTGTTGGCACTCATACTGTATACTTGACTCATGCATCATGAATGCTTGGCTCATCTGATTGTCTTGTATCAACCGGCCATATCGGTCGTGATTGTCGTGCAATTCATTACCAGCTGACGGTGACATTGTGTTTGAGACCTTATAGTTTTATGGTGCTCTTTGGAGACTTGCATGGGCATGTCGTCCCACGTTTGTATGCATGGTTGCATTTCGCACCGTCTGCTTGTGCCGCATATAGCATGGTTACTACGTTGCAACCACAGCTCCATCGTGGTTTGCAGAACACCGGAAATGTGTGATCTTTAAACTGGATGCCAAAGATGTCCCTGGGTGAAAGTCCCTGATCCCGTTGGTACCAAGGTGGGTGCTCCATTCAAGGACCGGGTGGTTTAATCATACACCAGTATGCCGAATACCAAACGGCGGTGTTATCCACTGCACGTGGTCAGTTTGGAAGGAGGTCTGACCTAACCTGCCGGAAGAGTGTTGGCAAAGGGGGTTGAGTTTGACCAGCTGTGAGTAGGTCCGCTATTGCACCAGATAGGCTTTGGCATTCTACTGGTGAGTAGTGAGGTCTGTGAGACCCCGGTGATGTTCCGTTTCAGAGATGGTATTGGTATCAGTGATGTGACTGATGTTCTGTATGGTGTGGGACGGACCTGATGTGGGCGGGTGTGACGTGGGCGAGGCTGTAAGCCTGGGCAAGCTACCACACTGGGCGAGCTACCAGTTCCGAGTCCTGCATTGCTTATGTGATTGCGTTATGACTGTTCGTATCTGGACCACTGAACTGAGATGTGGTGATTTGCATACATGCATTGGATCATTGTATGTGACATTAGGCCCTATAGGCCATTGCATAGTAAGAGTATATAGCCTTGGTAGGCTGGTTACCTGTATTGCACGCTTGCATAGCCATGGTAGGCTAGTTATCTGTATTGCATGCTTGCATAGCCGTGGTAGGCTAGTTATTCATATCTCATGATCGTGTAGCCTAATTGGGCTAAGTTTTGGTTTAGTCTTGAGTTCTCATCATGCTTTACTGCTTACTCTGATATTTACCGTGTTTGTCATACGCATTGTGCACGCACACACGCACTCACGAAGCTTCGTTCGAAGCTTATGCGCGTTTGTTACGCTGCAGGTTCTACCAGAGTATATCAGCAACGTTGAGTTGGAGTTAGGAGTGCAGTAGCAGGAGGTGCCGGAGTGTGCACAGTTTTTATATTTACGCATTGTATATTTACTTTCCAGTACTGTATATAAACGAATGATTTAGTGGAATTATTGTGTTGGTCTTTGATGGTACTCATACTGTGATGCTCATGTTTTAAAAAAAAAAATTCAGACCCTAAAATCCTCCTTGTGGTATCCCAGGATCGGAACCTGACGTGTAGGGTTAGGATCCGAGATCGGGGTACTACGGAGGCTGCCACCTCTGAATTCGGGTTACAGCGAATGGACGTCGAGAACCGAATTTGGGGCGTGACACATATGTCCCATGTTCTTTCAGGTGATCTAAGTTGAGAGACAGTTAAGGTTTGTTTTAATCGAGTCGTGCAACTTTGTGCCAGCGTCTGTTAAATTATCTAGGTGACCGCGAAAAGACACGCAATTCGATTGTTGTTTACCAGAGCAACTCAACCAGTACATCTCATTTTGGATGGGTAGTACATCGACTAACTTTGAGATAGCAGTTCATAGTAAATGTTTTGAGTGTTGTTGGAACTCTTTGATCACGGTTTCTAGTGATAACCGTCCTTTTGGTTAGTCTAGAGCCTCAATTTGGGCTATACTTTAATTGTACAATGAACATAATTGATACAAAGTTCCTGTAATCAGTTGTCAAATCAGGCTGGAGTCTGCTAGCTTGTTTTCAGAAGCGATCCCAATCTTGCACCTTCACTGATAACTAATCGCAATAAGAGATAAGTAGAGAACCTGCTCACGTATGCATAAATGTGCGGGACATTTTGATAAGGTAAGAGATCTTTGATGCACGATGAAAGCAATATAATGTATATCGCATAAGATTGATTGTATGTGATGGATATAATAGAAGATATGTCATGTGAGAATGAATGTACATGAGAAGACAATAGTATGTATGCCATGTGAGGTTGAATACATGTCGAGTTAAGTAAAGTGAAAGCTATATTAAACAAGATGAATGCTGGATTAAGCAGAGACGAGTGCTGGATTAAGGAAGATGAATGATAGTTTAAACATAGATGAATGCTAGATTAAGTAAGATAAATGTTAATTCATGAAGCAAGCAATGTTATCTAATCATAGTTCTATTTTTGTACGGATTTGCACTACAACGATGTTTTGGTCATATTACTGTCTGAAAATTCTAAGTAAAAATCTAGATTTTTATCCATCCACATATCGATCATAATATATCATGAATATTTTACCGCTCTTTGGTGTTTTAGTATAATTAGGGTATTTCAGGTTTTTTAAACAATTTAGATTCGAAGAATCAGTTCAAAAGATAAACTTTTTGAAGAGTGACAAAAAGTTACGATTTGTACTTCGGATGGAAAATCAAAATCTTTATTATTGAAAATTTATTTTTTTTAGTATTTTTTATTGAATCCAAATGGGGGGTACTTCCTTATTTACATAAATAACTTAAAGTAAATGGAAACAAACGTTTTTATGTAAATAAGATATGCAGTGTGTAGTGCAGTGTAGGCAAGTGTAGTGCAGTGTAGGAAGGTGCAGTCCAGGCGCATGTGAGAGAGAGATAGTATAGCTAGGCATATGTGAGATGTGGGTCAGGTGCATGTGTGTTGCATGCGCCTGTCATGAATTTCTGAAGGGGATTAGGCGCATGTGACTTTGTACATGCGCCAGGCACGTTGGCTGGGTGCATGTACATGTGACATGCACCTGGCCCCTAGCCTTAGGCACATGTAACTTCTATACTTAGCCATTTTCAGAGTTTTTCTCCCTCTCTCTCTACACTTCCGCTCTGGCAGGAAAATCCTTTTCCTACGGGGGATTTCGGCGGGAAAATCCCTTTCCGGCGAGGAATTTTGATGTTTTGGCAAAGAGTTTTGGAGTTAAGAGCATGCCACTTTTGGGGTGAGCACATGTTATATGTTGTGCTTGCGTCACCCTTCAATCGCATCATTATTGTGTCATAGAGCTCAGGCTATTTATAACCGAGGATCGCGGGAATGAAGCCAATAGGAGCTAAGTGCATGTACATTTGTCGGCGCATGAATGGGTCAGGCGCATGTCATTTATCGGCGCACGAAGGGCAGACGCATGTCGTTTACCGGCGCATGAAGGGGTCAGGCGTATGTCATTTTTGCATTGGTGTGTCTCCACGAAAATGATCATAACTCCTTCATTACAGTTCCGATTTCAACGCTCTTATACTTGTCGAAAAGATATTTCGACGATCAACGCAATGAAACTATCATGGTCACCTTTAGAAGCCGCTTTTATCTTCAAAAGTGGACCACAAGTGATCGACGCCATCAATAATGTACGGTGACTAACTCATATCTTCTTCATTACAACTCGGAATTAAATGATCTTAAATTTGTCAGAATCATGACTTGGTAAGAATTCCCATGACGTATCATTTCTTTCAAACGTACATTGCTTGCCTAATCATCCTCTGACTGAAAGTGAGATCTTAGCTAATATCTGTTCTCAACTTATAAAAATTCAAACTGCCCGCGCCTACGCTCAATGTAGGGCTACTTTTTCGAGGATCGTTCTCACTGTCGCCTAAACATTTTTGGCCTCTTATCATGTTGTTTAATGAATGGGTCGGATGGTGAATGGTCAAATACTGTTAATTTTGGCAGTTGCTTCCTAATTTGGATCATTCAGTCGGCTCCTAGTAGGGGAAAAGCATACTTCAAGGTGTGTAGGCGGAACTATGCATCGCACGACGTCCAAATTCGAGGGTTAGGGATTTTTGGGTCTTCCGAACCATTTGGAGGCAAAGTGCACGTTCAGATTGGCTCCGGAATGATATATTTCGGTTCTGGGTGCGATTGCACGAGCTGCTCGAGCCAGGACTGCACCGGCACTTTGCCACTTTTCTGACTGTCTTTAGGTCTGTTGCTGACTTGGACTGTTATATTCGAGCTGTCACTTCTTCTTTAATTATTGATGATATTTTGAGCCCCAACAATAGGTATAAGAAAATCAACCTTATCCATGATTCATGCAGACTATATGATTAGAAACAATGTACATGGTAATGCCCACCCTCGGTGTGACCCACCTAAATCATGGATTGTCCTAATTCTTGGGCCCTAGAGCTGAATATTTTTTGTGGAATCTAATGGTTGGAGTGAATTTCTTATAATTGTCATCGTGGGCCTATAGAAATCAACATCAAACATCTCCTAAAATTGTTTCCTTTGGTGTGACCCATCTAATCACAAGTCAACTTGATTTTTTTTGCCATGAGCCTAACATGGGATTACACAACTAATGGTCAGAGTGGATTTCACATACACATTACAGTGAGTCCCTCAAAAAATTGGCAGTGGCATCTTTCTTACAATTCTTGAAAAGATTTAGCTTTCCTATTTATTAAAAGAAAAAAAATTATAAGAGGCACACCTTAGTTCTGTAATGTATATGTGAAATTCACTACTTATTTTGATGGGGTGTTCCTCCTCAGGAGTGAGGAGAGAAGTGCAGATCGGGGGTCTTCATAAGATCGAACAGACTAGGTAGGGCAACTGAAACTCTCCAAGATAGGTAAGTTGCTTGCTGGACTGTTTCAAACAGTTTTGGGTGACCGACGTTTGGTGATTGGGCAACTGAGGCTAAGGATTGGGCGACCGAAGTTGTGTTCGGGCAATCAAAACTCGATGGGTTTTCTCTGTGTGCTCTCTGGACAGTTTTGGCCGTTGTCGGGCGACTGACAATGTCGGATCGGTCGACTGATGGCTGCACGATTGCTTTATGCAGTTTCCTATTTTTTTTCTAATTCTGGGTGTAAGTGTTATATAAGCATACGTTAATGCAGAATTATGTTAGAATAGAAATCTTACACGTTCCAGAGCAAGAGAGAAAGAAAAGGAAGAGATTGAGAAAAGAGAGGAAGATCAGAGAGAGAGAGAGAATGATGAGTTTGTGACATTCATCTGCGATTGGTAGTGTTCATATCCTCTTCAAGTTCATCTCATTGGTGAGATATCTCTGTTTTTTTTCTCTTTTATTGTAATCCAAGTCCTGGCCCAACCCAGCCCGAAATACAAATATAGGGCTCCAAAATTTTCATTTGAATGTTAGAATTTCCAAAAATTTATTGGGCTGGGCCAGGCTGATGGGATTTTTGGACAACCAAGGTACAAGTCCAACACATTGAGGGAATGGGCTCAATTTTTAGGCCCGAACCCAACCCTTAGGCCTGATACTCTAACCCAAGCCCGACCTCGAGCCCCATTGGGCCAGCCCAGACCAGCCCATTGACAATCCTAGCCATGAATCAAGATTCGGGCCAGTTAACTCATCCGGTGGGCCACTTATGTATGTTGACTATTGACCATTTACCAATATTTTCCATGAATGTGGCGGCACACTAGACGAGTTTGACCACACTGATTCTTGGGCCATTAGATATATACAGTGAAACCCAGCTGATGAATGGCTCAGATCTTACTGACATGTCCCACTTAATTTTATATAGCTTCCACTGTTTACAGCTTAAATATGTTTACGGTAAGATCAGAATGTATAGCGTAGGTACCTGATGCAAAAGGGTATTTTATAACAAATCTTGCTATCTGGTAATGCAAAAGTCCTAAAAAAACAAAGGACAAAAAAGAAGAAGCTCTTTTGGATTTTTTGAGCAGGAGAGAAGGGGAAGAGAGAGAGAGAGAGAGAGAGAGAGAGAGAGAGAGAGAGCTGAAGACAGATGACACTGTTGGAAGATGGAAAACCATTTAGAAAATTAAAATTAAAATAAAAAACAAAGAAAACTTATCGTTTTGAAGAAGTCGAGGCATGATTTGAAATCACTAGGCTTGAAATCGAATTTTCCCTCCTTGGACCGCGTCCCAAGTGCAACAGGATTTTCTAGGTAATCAACCTCCAGGATACAACGACTATCACCCGGTCCCAACGGTGCACTCACTGTACACGGGTTCGAACCATTTGTAGTCTTAACCCGAAAGATAAGACACTTAAACAATTTTTAAAGCAATTTTCCATACTTTAAAAAGTAGATAAAGAAAGTCTATTTATAGACTTTGAGTGGACACCCTTAAGGGTGTAGAGACACCCTTTCATAAAGGGTTGTGACAATTGGTTTTAAACTCAATTGGTGTGTCCCCTAGGATTGAAAAAATACAACCTTTCAAAACAAAAAGTGAAGGGATGCAACCCTTCAAATTTACATGAAAAGACACATCCGCCCATGTACGCTTGCATGCACCCGTAGCCATCGACATGGCCTGGCTCAGCGGAAAAGTTTGAAACACTAATTTATTTTTAAATTCACTTAAAAATACAACAATCCCCCACATGTTTCAAAATTTAAGACAATTCGGGTTAAGATAGAAGAGTTGTGTAATAGTGCCGATGTCTATCCGACTTTAATCGACATTTAGAGTAAGCAAGACAGGTTTACAGGAATCAGGTGACTATCGGTCTTTAACCTGACCCTTGAAGCGTAAACGGCTATACATGCCACTCACACAACTTTTCTGCTACAACTGGTTCTGCGGTTTGGTGCCTTTTGGCCATGCACCTTTACCTGGATATTCATGAGTGCTCTAGAGAAACGGCCTATATATTCTCATAGGAAGCGGCCACACTTCCACACTCATATAGGTGAATTCCATTCAAGTGTACACAGCAACTGGATACACACCACATGTGGTCATGGATTCATTAAGAGTTCAAAAACTCATCCTCCCTCACATTGCTGCTTGCACTACCTACACCATAGGAAGGGGCAAGTTCTCTGCAGTGCTTCCCAGTCTCCTCGTGTCTTGTTGTTTACCCATTGAACCTATCGCATGGGATCTCCACTTGTATAGGTTGAGTTGCCGACACTGGTAGCTCATTCAGTTAGGCTAAGCCCCATTCCCTTAGATGTTTCTATGACTAATCCTTTAGATAGTCCTTTGGCTATAATATCTGCCAGATACCAACATTTCTTTTTCTTTGGAAAAAGAAGTTCATGACCCGTGGGTCTACTACCTCCATACGATATTGTTTCTTCAGACTTTTGCCCATTGCGAAAAATTTTCACCTTCCGTAGGAGTCTAAGTCATGTTCCAGCTCCAATGTGGCTGATCATCCTTTCAGACTAGCTAATGATCATTGCCTTGGTAAGGAATTGATTCATCAATCAAGCTAATCAGACATAAGCCCTTCCTCAGGCAGATTCCTCCTATTAGCCAACAAATCTAGTCGAAGATCAAGGTCATCATCAACATGCTTCCACCTTGCAATATTAAATAGTCAGTTGCAACCTTTTCAACGATTCATATCTCAATCCAGCACATATCAAATTATTTTCTAACCTCACAGAGTCAACATCTGTGACTCTACCATGCAACAAATATTTTGCTATTTTTATTGTTCATTACTTTTATTTTGGTAGTTGTTGTATCACTAGGCATGAATATAATCTTACCATTTACTTGCCATTCAAACAACTGGCGGAAAAATCAGGTAGACACACTATATCTATAGTACAAAGAGGTTAGAATAATCTGTCATGCATATATATGAAAATTAAAACATAGTATAACTTTCATGTAATTGTATCCACCATACTTTAATGTCGTCACATTGCATGATTAGAATTTCACTTAAATCCGTGATCAAACATCTTGACCGACGGTTTGTTCATCAAATAATGAATCCCATATGTGCAGAAGTCGAAAACTATATGCATTTGTTGATAAGTAAGTTATCACAGTTCATCAAGTGAATAATGCCTCACATGAATACCAATCCCAAATATCCAAACTAACCTCATTGAAAATAGAGCATATAGCTTGGAAATTTCATTGATCGAACAATCATCTCTTAAATTCATACCACTGACCAATTTTTTTTTCAACCATTCATTTTATCACCCGCCACCCACCAATTGAATTCCCGTCTCTCTCCTTCTTCTATTTCTTTCATCTAATAGTTGAGATTGGTATCACGTTTTCAGATCCATCCCATCCTTCCGGCTAGCCAATCACTTCTCGACTCGTAATTCCTATCCCCGGCTAGGGACATTGAATCAGCTAGGAGATCTGTTTCCGGTTCCCATCCATAGGAGAGTGACGGATAAGGGGGCAATAAGGATGAGGGAATCAACACAACAAATGAAGCGTCGATCTCCTTCCCCCCCCCCCCCCCCCCCCCCCCTCTAATGAAATAGTAATATTCCATCAAACATCCATAGTAGGCAAAGTCATAGGGAGATGTTTCAACAACATGTGCACATCCGGCAACAAATATTAGACCAATAAAAACATGAGCACTGTTATTTTCAATTACATTCCTATCTCAAAAGATAGTACACCCCTACACTTTCAATATTTATAACTAAGAATGTGATTTTTCAAATCTAGTTTCATAGATGCATGCCATGTGCACAAATTATGGGTGTCGGTGGATCAAGGAGTCATATGCGGCTAAATGTTCCATGTTACAAAGGACCAACTATATGTTGTACATGTGACACATAAATACAAGATTCTAATCAATCAATTATCAGCCCCACATTGGATACTGTTATACATCAGTTTATAAAAGTATCCTCCATTTCAGTGGTTAGCATTGTTAAACTAGTGTGACTTTGGGCTATGGTCCACTATTTTAATACCCACAAGATACTTTCATGTGTGCCATGTGAAAACTGACAGAATTGGGTGATGCCTAAAGCAACATATAAACATTTTACAGAAGTGTATAACTTGACCCATCAGTAGAATTGGAGTGTGTGGATGCACTTGTACAAAACTCATACTAATTCAAATGTCAAGGTCTGTACAATACTACTAAACACAGACTACTTTTGAAAATAATGCCACTTTTTTATTTTTCAGTTGTACAGTTGTACATACAACCTATTTAATGAGGATTCAAGACTGATTTTTGGATGATGGCATTTAAAGAGTAGGCCTCACAAATGGCTTGGATCTAACACGTGTGTGATAGAATGACACTGTCTGTGACATAAAGATGATATGTAGGTTATAAGTCCTAGTAAGCATGAAATTATATGAAGGAAAATCAAGAGAAATGCTATGCCTGCTTCACACCATTTGCAGCACGTGTGTGGGATTCAAACCAAGCGTTAGAAGGATTTGATCACGGGCAATTCCCTGTCCCATAAATTAAGCCAATCCACTTATCATTTGGCCACACTTATAATAGATGCCTATCTTCATCATAATAGGGCACTCATGTGATGGACATCCCATTCCGGGACAGAGCCTGTGTACCTACAACCCCACTAGGAAGATGCCTAGGATCTTTCACACATGCACCGCACTAACACGTGAACCATAGAATCTCTCTCTCCATTCGGGAGTGTGCATTTCTTAACTAATCCACAAGAGAGATGATCCATGGCCCATGGGCAACATCACCCAATGCATGTTAGCATTAGCACAACATGAATTATGTTTCATTAAACAAGATGCGCACTACCCATGTGGTGGTTTATAAAAACAAACATGGATATATTATTCCAAAGGAATTCGCTCCTTCTGCTCACCAAGAGATAAATCCAGGATAAAGTTTTATAACGCATTTTGGACTGTCTATCTGATGGACCCCACTAAATCGTCAGATTTGCAAAACTGAACCAACGATTCTAACCATCCAGTTAATAAACTCTGCACCCAATATACAATTTCAGTGAGAACCGGCACTGTTTTCTGATCTAACCGGCATATCATTATAAAGATGGAGCATCGCCTCCAGTAATCCAGATCGTTCATCTAATGGACTCTTACGAACTGGACAATAGAGAATAATCTCAGCCATCGATTGGTAGACTTTTCCATTATATGTGAACCGTTTCTTATTATATAGGCAACTGAGATCCAATCATGATGCTCTGACATCAAAGAACGCATTTGATAGATGTAACAGATATCAAGCATCAGGAATGCAGGTGGGGTATGCATAATTTTAACATTGACACAACTAAATGATAGACAAATTAGAATAATCCTGACGGTACAGAACCCACATGATGTAACTAAAAAGGCAGTTTTTTTTTAAGGGCTTGGTAGCCATCGGAACCCCCACACTTAAAACCGTCATCCATTCTTGTGACTTTTTAATTAGATAGAAAATTGCTAAAGATTGTAAAGCTAAGATCATTCAATCTTGAAGATTTTCAGGACACTGCCCATCCATGGTGTGGCCCATCGGAACAACCGTCCGGATTACTGAACCATGAGTTATTTGAATATAATCAAAGACCAAATGAACACTTGCAAAAGAGTTATTGCAAACGAACAAAAAACGCCCAACTAATGCAATTCTATACCAAACTTGGTACCCACTAAAAGGATGCTATGTATATAACCATTCTAGAAGAAGAATCAATCCTTGGTAGTTTGGGTGCGTAATATATCATTCTACCATTTTCAGATTAGTCAAGAATTTATATGCACATATGTAATCAAGAAAACCCACAGCAATAACTGATATGGAGGGAATGGATGATATACAAGAAAACCAAATTGCAAGAATGCTAAGATGATGAAAACCACAATGACAAGGATGATGAATGGAATATAAGAAACATCCTATGCAAATTACCACTAAATAAGCACTCACTAAATTTGTCATAAATAGTTTTCCAAATATATTTCGATTTCAAGATTGTTGGAAGATGGAAAACTATTTAGAAAATTAAAATTAAAATAAAAAACAAAGAAAACTTATCATTTTGAAGAAGTCGAGGCGTGATTTGAAATCACTTGGCTTGAAATCGAATTTGCCCTCCTTGGACCGCGTCCCAAGTGCAACAGGATTTTCTGGGCAATCGACCTCCAGTATACAACGACTATCACCCGGTCTCAGCGGTGCACTCACTGTACACGGGTTCGAACCATTTGTAGTCTTAACCCGAAAGACAAGACACTTAAACAATTTTTAAAGAAAATTTCCATACTTTTAAAAGTAGATAAAGAAAGTCTATTTATAGACTTTGAGTGGACACCCTTAAGGGTGTAGAGACACCCTTTCATAAAAGGTTGTGACAATTGGTTTTAAACCCAATTGGTATGTCCCCTAGGATTGAAAAAATACAACCTTTCAAAACAAAAAGTGAAGGGATGCAACCCTTCAAATTTACATGAAAAGACACATCCGCCCATGTACGCTTGCATGCACCCGTAGCCATCGACATGGCCCGGCTCAGCGGAAAAGTTTGAAACACTAATTTATTTTTAAATTCACTTAAAAATACAACAGACGCTACACACATGCAGTGAAATAGATAGTCGCCAAATGTAGGGAGCCATCGACACAGCTCGTTTTTGTCACCTACTCGATTTCTAGATTTGCTTGCACGTCCTGAACAAATGTACAGATAGATGTTACAAGATCATTACAATGGCCCCACATAGCGTTTGTTGGATGGCCCGGTCATATAGGCTACACGTGAAAGCAAAAAAGGCTGGAGTGAGCTATTCATGCATAAGAAAAGAAAAGGGAGTGAACATGTAAACATCCAAGTTGTTTGTGGCCGACAGTGAAAATGCCTGTTGTCCCTTGAACGAGCATGCAAATTTTAAAATTTCAAATACTCAAGATTGAATATCTCATTTAGGGTCCGTTTGGATACCACTAAATAAGTTAGTTTCGTTAATAAATAATAATGATTACTTATTTGCTGAAAACCAGTTAAGTATTTCAGCATTTTTTATTTTGCTTTTTTACTTTTTCACCACCGACTAAAATAAGAGATGCTCGTCCATAGCTGTAAAAGTGTAGATTTTCGTGGCAACCGCCCAGCCCAAGTTGACCATCCAGCTTGCTGGCCCACTGTGATATATTTGATCTGCGTCGTCCATCTGGTTTGGATGTGAGTGGGGCTAGCATGTGAGGCAGATCTAAACCTCAGACGGACCTCACATCAGGAAGCAATAGTGATAATGATGATACTGTTGAAACCTGCTTGGCCCAGCGTGGTGTGTTTTACTCATGCCATTTATCTGTTTTTCCATCTAGTTTTGAGTGGCCGACTGGGTAGTGGGGCCACATGCTATGCACATGAAATCCACACCGTCCACCCTTGTTGGTCCATCCCAAAAATGAAACAGAATTCAATCTCAAATAGACTGCTCCTCAGGAAACAGTAGTCATTGACGCCCACCATTGGTCAGCCCTAATGATGAGTGGCCCATATCCAAGGTGGGCCCTACATGGACGACCCACATTAGAGGTGGGCCCCACATTTGGGACGATCCACATTAAAGGTGGCTCCACATGATGGGCAATGGATATTGATGGCGGGCCCACTTGATGGATAACCAACATCAAAGGTGGGCCCTACATAAAGAACTGTGCAAATGGCCCACATCCAAGGTGAGCCCCACATGATGTATTGCCCACATCAATGGCGGGGCCCACACCAAAGGTTGGCACCAAATGATGGATGGTGGATGTGCAGGGACCAAAAAGACTTGAGGAGTGATGTTGGAAACAAACATGCTTTTCTACTTTTTGGTTGATAAGCATGTTGTTTACCAAACATACTTATTTACTAATTAAGTAGAAACCAAGATAACTTACTTATCTGATAAGTAACTTATCTTAAGTAACTTACAATCCAAATGGGCCCTTAATGTCTGTTGTGAAGGGCCCGTTTGGATTGTAAGTTACTTAAGATAAGCCACTTAACTTGTTTTCTACTTAATTAGCAGATAAGTTTGTTTGGTAAACAACATACTTATTATCCAAAAAGTAGAAAAGCATGTTTGGTTTCTAACATCATAAGTAATCATCTCTCAAGTCTATTTGGTCCCCCTTACATCCATCGTCCATCATGAGGGGCTAACCTTTGATGTGGATCATTCATTGTGTGGCCCCACTAATGTGGGCCGTCCATCATGTGGGGCCCACCTTAGTTGTGGGCCATTTAGCATGAGGGTGTGACCTTTAATGTGCACCATTCATTAGGTAGGGCCCACCTTTGACGTTGGTCATCCATCATGTGGGGCCCACCATCATTGTTATTGTCCATCATGTGGGGCCCATCTTCAATAAACACCGCCCATCATGTGGGGCCCATCTTCAATATACATCGCCCATCATGTGGTGCCCACCTTTGATGTGGACCATCCATCATGTGGGCTGTCCATCATGTTGGGCCCCCCTTGGATATGGGCCACTTTCATTAGGCCGGCCTTTGATGTGGACCTTCCATCATGCAAGGCCCACCTTGATGTGGATCATCCATCATGTGGAACCCACCATTATTAGTTGCCCAATGGAGTCCACATTTGATGTGGACTGTCCATCATGTGGGCCCCTCCTTCAATGTGGGTTGCCCATCATGCGGGGCTCCCCTTGGAT
This sequence comes from Liriodendron chinense, assembly GCA_003013855.2. Classification (NCBI taxonomy): domain Eukaryota; kingdom Viridiplantae; phylum Streptophyta; class Magnoliopsida; order Magnoliales; family Magnoliaceae; genus Liriodendron; species Liriodendron chinense. The sequence continues at coordinate 379,869 of PVNU02000151.1, forward strand.
GTGGGCCATTCATCATTAGGAGGCCGACCTTTGATGTGGATCATCCATCATGTGGGTCCACCTTGATATGGGCCATCATCATGTGGGGCCCAGCTTCAGTATCCACTGCCTATTATCATCACTATGTGAGCCCCACCTTTGATGGTACAGTCTATCACGTGGGGCCTCCTTTGATATGGATTGAATGAGAGAGCATTACTTACATGAAGCATGAGAAAGAGCTTCCTTTGATATGTACCCTGTGAGTGAGAGAGAGAGAGAGAGAGAGAGAGAGAGAGAGAGAGAGAGAAGTAGAAAAGTAGCAAGTACTCAAAAAGCTAAAAGAACATAATTTATTAAGATGAGTAGCTTTTAGGAGATAAGTTAATTTTCAATGATACTTACCAAGCTAACTTAAGTGCCAAAAGTAACTTAATGACTTAAGTTCGGTTAAAAAGTAACTTATTTGGTAGTATCCAACGGGCCTTAGAGGCGTCTCTGCATGATAAATTCTTGTACTTTCGATATCTGGCCTCAGGAGTTGCCAAACGTTTCAGGCTAGAATATTTTATTATGTACCATCTAGTTTAACTGGTGAGAATTCATCCTCCTCACATGTGGCACTTATGCACAATTATCCACACTGTCCAATTTGTGGGTTGCAGTGTCGATGATGTAGATTGCCTGCAGTCCTGACTATAGGGGATTCTTGCTACACTAGGCTTTGTCGGGCTACTATGATGTATGTGTTTTATCCATGCAGTCCATCCGTTTTGCCAACTCAGTTTAAGACATGAGCCTAAAATGAGGCAGATCCAGAGCTCAAGTGGATCATACCACCGAAACCTTCCTAAGAACCATTGTGCAGTCATAAGGTCACTCTACAAATACCAGCTCGATCCAAAACTTCTGTGGTCCCAAGGAAGTTTTTTATGGTGGGTGTTCAATCCCCACTGTTTCATATAGTGTTGTCCATTTGAGCATTGGGTCTGCCTCATTTTTTGTCTTACACCTCATTGAGTCGGCAAATGGTGTGTATATAACACATATCACAGTGGGCTCACAGGATTTAGTGCTACAGGAATCTCTGCAACTGCACGCTGCAGGGAATCTGCCTCCAGAGCACATCTAAAAAATCATGTTGATCGTGACATCCGATTCATCAAATTAATGGCTATTAAATTAAACGAATGGTTAAAAATAACATATATAGTAAGTGGTCCAAAAACATAGGTAAAAATCATATGGGTTAATATTATCTTGTGCCCTAATTAACCAACAAATGGTGGCATTCAATTCAGACAAGTGGGGCCATGTTCCGGCAATTGAGGCCATTTTTCTTTCACTTCCATCCATGATTACGCTAAAAATCCTTAGGTTAAGATTGTTCATCCTATCAATAAAAACTTCAGGAAGGATGCGGTCGAAGCCTATATGCGTGTACAAAGTATCTCATGTGCACCACATGTGTGTAACTGTGAGATATGTGCACAAGATTCCAACCTATCCAGATGAATCCGATTGTGCCGATGACCATTCTAAGAATCGGGTTAATTCACTCTTCAGGTGGTGGATATTATTAAAAACAGGTAAAAAATGGCCTAGAAATGCATTGCCATGTCCTTTTCAGTTGGTAATCCTATTTTTGCCCATTCCTAGAGGAACCAATTAGAAAAAGACATGTGTCATCGTGTAAACACGCATGTTATTTGCAGAAATACATGGAATGAATTTTGTGGGACACCAGTTGGTGGCATATGATTGGAACATGTTATTTAAAGATATGTGATAGCCGAGCGTGGTGTACAAATGATTGAGGAAGAGAAAGCGTCAGAAGAAACATATGATGTTAAACAGTCACAATAATGGCCAAAGTAAAGAAGGGGCTTCTTTCTTCTCCCGAAAAGCCTATAAATAGTAGAGGAAATCAACAATGCAAAGTGTCTCACGCCAGCCAAATCAAATCAAACTATCTCTTAGCTTATCCTTAGCATAATCAGTTTTCTAGGAGTAGCGATAATCTTAATTTAGTTGTAATCCAAGTCTACGCTCGTATGCTGGACGATACTATTTTAATAAAAACAGTCCTATTCAGAAGAAAGTTGTTGTAGTCAATGTTCTTTATGACTGATTGTAAGTAGTTCTTATTTATCTGAAAAAGTCATTTCTTAGGGAAGGCAATGTGCAACCCATTTGAGGAGGATGAACCCCACCCTCTGAGAATCGCGAATTATTTTAGATAACATCTTGTAGTGGCTGAATAGGTGGCTGAACTACTCAAATCTTGGTCATATATGGACGAGCACGACGTATCTTCCTATTTTGGTGCTCGGGGTCAAAGTTGATCAGTTGGAATCGAGCCGCATAGTCAGTTCTAGCATGCCCGCACACACGTGGCAAAAAATTGAGCCGATAGCCAACACAATTATCCATTTGTTTGGCGGCAATATATAGTCCTCATTTTTTGTATTTTCGCTATATGGCATTTGTAGGGATGAAATAGCCATCATCAATGATCGTACATGTGTTTGTGTGTGGACAGGACGTGTGTGAGCTCAGCAAAATGCCTTAGGAATAATTCTTTCCGGATTGGAGGCAATAAATCAATGGTCTAGAATACTGAACCATGGTCATCATGTATAGACTTGAAACAAAATTATATTTTCAAAGAAGCACTTGGCAGCACATGTATGTGATGATCTAAACCAAGTATCGTCTAAGCTTAGGCTTTAATTGGATGCTATCTAAAATCTGCTTTGAATCAACTATCTTAGCCAAATCTTTTTAGTGATTACTTATAGGAGCAAGGAACAACTTGCGGTGAACATGCAAAGACAATGTATGTGGCATGTTTACTAATGTCCATCCATTCTTAGTCCCTAATAGGGTTTGCTTATGTTTTAAAAATGAAAACATGTTCCCAATCGTACCTTTTAACATGTTCAGAGGATGGTTGTAGTTGAAATGAGCATGTTGAGATGGAGTGGTAAGATGAGTAAGAATAGAATTAGAAATGAACATATCACTAGTGAAAAGCGGGCAAAATCGATTGGAAAAATGACGATTTTATGAGTCGTTTAAAAATGACGATTCATGTAAAACCGTCATTTTTTGTGCAGACGTGAAAATAAAATAAATTTAAAGGGATTTCTCCCACTCTCACGCTCCCTCTTAGACCCTCCCTCTCTTCTCTCTCTATCTCGCTCATGCTCCTTCTCTTACTCTCTCCCTCTCTCGATCTCTAGACCAATGGCCTGTTTTGTGTCCTGCCGTGGATGGGGTAACATTCTCCAGAAATTTTTGCAATTAGTGATTCTAGATGCCAACAACTTTGTACTTTTTCTCAGTTTAGACGTTGTACTGTTAATGATTCAAATCTCTTAAGATAAAGAGGAATTCTAGTATAAGTGATCAAAGTTTTCGAAAATTATAGATTTTATTTTACAGATTATATATCTTCAATTCAGGGCTTTTTGGGCATTTTTTCATTCTTTTTTCTTATTTGGGAGGCTGTTTCCATACAACGATTGCATAATGAGGTTATTGTATAACTATTTATTGTGTGGGGCCTATTGTTGTGAGTATGGCATGGCATCCAATCCGTTCAGTCCATGTGGGCCACCAGGCTAAAGTGGTGTTTTTTAGTGTCTGTATTGTGGTTCACTCAACGATGGGATAGGGCTGATCCAACCATCATATGGGCCAACATGCTATGCTGGAGGTTGACTGTCCCTTTTCCTTCGTCAGTTTTAGAATCAAATTTCCCTAAGTTTTCTCTGTCTCTAAGAATATGACATTTGCTACCGAAGACTCTGAAGTACTTAACATTAGGGACTTTTCCATATTATAGTTCATATGATGTTTTGTTCATACCTGCTCTCAAATATACTCAATTTATTATATAGCAGGCTGTATTTACAACTTCGGCCCATAGATTTTTAACAAGATTTTTACTATTTAGCATAACTGTGGCCATTTCCAAGAACACCCTATTTTTCCTTTTGGCTACTCCATTCCGCTAAGGAGTTTTTGTAGCAAAAAATTCATGCTTAACACTTAATTCATCGCAAAACTTATCGAACCGACTGTCCTCAAATTCTCCACCATGATCACTCCTAATTCTTTTAACAATTTACCATTTTTCGTTATGGAGTCGCTTCATGAGTTTTCAAATTTGTCAAACATATCAGATTTCTCTTTTAAGAAAGTGATCTAAGTGAAACGGGAGTAATCATCTACCACTATTAGAAAATCTCTTTCAACCACTACTTAAAATCTTGATATGACCAACCAGATCCATGTGTAACAACTTGAGGGGCTTAGAAGTAGTCACATTTGAAGTCTTCTTGTGGGCCACTTTGATTTGTTTCTCTTTTTGACACTCCTCACAACCTTTCCTGGGCTTTTTCCCTATCTTTGGTAGCTCTCTTACCAAGTTCTTGCGGCTCAATTTGGACAAATTTCTATAGTGGACATGCTCGAGTCTTTGGTGCCATAACTCGGCTTCATTGTCTCTGGCCATGTGGCACTTGGTGGAAGATATAGGTTCATTTATTATTTTAATTATATAGCAATTATCTCTTGTGCACAGACCTTTCATAATTAATTTTCCTGTAGAGTCTGAGATCTCGCACATTTCACTTGAGAATTTCATAGAATGATCTCTAACATAGATTTGAGATATACTTAAGAGGTTGTGCTTCAATCCCTCTACATAGAGAACATCCTCAATCTTGAGCAACCCTGGCCCAGCTATGGTTCCTCGTTCTATAATTAATCCTAGCAGTTCTCCTATCTCCAAAAGTGACTGAACCACCATCAAAATTTGCATAATGGCAAAACTGAGTCTGATAACCTAGCATATGTTTCGAACAACCGTTATCTAAACACTTGATATGCAAGAATCTATCTATTTGCTAGAATCAAGAGATTGAATTGTAAATGTATCTAGCATGTGAAAAATAATTTATCTTAATCTTAGAAAAGACTTAATCACATGCAAGCTAGATATGATTCATTCACCACATAACACAAGATATATAGTGGTTTAACTATGTGCCTACTCCACTCCCAGCTGACCCACTCACTCCTTGAGTGGCCAGATTTCACTATCTCAATGGTTTTAAATGAGGTTCACCATAAACCTTTACAACCTACACAAGGTCTAGACTTTCGATACTCGTCGGTGCTTAACACATGGACTTGTCCTACCCAAGGACTTGTTTAACACACAAACTTGTCCTACACAAGGACTAACACGAGTTTGGGTCTTTAAACTCTGAAACTCAAATCTTTACACACGAGATGGTTTCTTGGACTCTAACACTAAGAAATACTTAGCTAGATGAGCCCCTTGAAAATGCCTTAATTGAAGAAGCTTCGGCTTGTACGAATGACTCCTTCAGCTCTAGGGGTGGTTAATGAGCCAAACTATTCATGAACGGTTTGAGTTTGGTTCGATTAAAGCTCGTTTGAATTCGTTTGATTAGTAAACAAACCAAATTCAAACCTTGTTTTTAGGTTCGATTAGTAATCAAACCAAACTCAAACAAGCATGAGTTCGGTTCGGTTAGGCTCAATAGGGTTCATTTATATCTAGAAAAACATTGTTTCCTATGATATGGTCCACCTGAGATTTGGATCTGCTTCATTTTTTATCTCCTGCCAAGAAATGATTTGATGAAATGTATGAACGGATTGGATATGGAATATATGCATCAAGGTGGGCCCCATAGTAAGAGCCTCACTGTCTTGACTTTTTTGGATATGGAATATATGTTGCAAGGTGGGCCCCACAATAAGCCTATCTAAAGCTCAAGTGGACCATACCACACCGGCCAACCTATAATGAATTATGAAGGTGTAACATCTCATTTCCACAGGTATTTAAAATGTTGCATATAGGGGTGGTTAATAAATCAAACTATTCGTGAATTGTTTGAGTTCGGTTCGATTAAAGCTCGTTTGAGTTTGTTTGATTAGTAAACAAACAAAACCCAAACTCAAACTTGAGTTTTTGTTATCAAACTCAAACCAAACACGGTGGTATTCGGTTCGGTTCGGTTCATTTACACCCCTATTCAGCTCCCTCGATCAGCAACCTTGTATTAAATGCTCACTGATAGCTTCCAAGGTGAGGGATTAGGGTTTGGTTGAAACCTTCTTTCAAATAGAGCTTTAATGAAGAAAGAGAAGTTTCACTAAGAACATCATCAATGTCATTTATGACAAGAGATATAGCTATTTCGGATTAGGTCAAAAGCCATTAATGAGGGCTTGAGTTCATGTTTCAATCTAAGCTTTGAATGCTCTTCAATGTTGCTCAAATCAACATGGATTGAAGAATGAACTCAAGGGTTCAGAGCACTTGGCGAGAAGGGATGAGGAATAAATGACCTAGCCAAGCTCTAATAGATTCTCCCCTTAGTAAAGACTAAACTCTAGCAAGATTACAATGGCTAGAAAACGATCGTTTCGATTGCATCGAGCCTACTTCGATGGCATCGAAGGATTGTCTAGATAGATTTTTTATTTGATGAACAACAGGTTTCTATGGCATCGAACAGTATTTCGATGGCATCGAAATCCCTAGTTCGATGGCATCGTGATATGGTCTAGAGATGTATCAATGTTATTGGACCCTTCTATGATGGCATCGAAGCCATTTCGAGGGCTTGAAATGAACAGTTCGATGGTCTCGAGATTTTGTCCAAAGAGTTATCTGATTGTTGGACTAATGTTGTGATGGCATCAAAATGAGTTTTCGATGGCATCGATGGCATCGTAGCACCATCAAGATCTTTAAGATGGTATCACAATGCCATCGAAAAATGCAGACAAAAGTATTTTTTTTTTTCTGGATTTTTATGCACATACCACCACAGGTCCAAAGCTAATCTTTTTGGACAAAGGCTCTCTAGGACAAAGGCTAAGGGGTCTTCCTAAGGAGTTCAAGCCATCTGGAGAGTTAAGGTTTTTGTTTTTGGATTTTGCATTCAAGCTTGGCACTTACCATCTTTATTCGATTTCCAAACAGGACGCAGAAATTTTCAGCTTCCAATGGACTCACCGAACTTAACAGCTCACACGACGTGCTAATTGACAAACATATGTACATATACTCACTGCGTATTACCAATTCCATGCAAGACTTCAGCTTACCTATCTCTTGTAATCATGATTTGCCAGGTGGTTAGTCGGGGAATTTTTTAAATGGCTGTTTCACACGTGGAATTCGACCATTTCTTAAGGTTACAGATGTCAAAATCCCTACGTTGGAATGTATGCTGACTAATTACACCCTAATATTAGGTTGACGTTATCGGACGCGGATTGCGTCCGACCCTGGGTCGGAGCTTTAAATGTCTGACAAGATTTGTGTGGGTCCCACTGAGATTTATCGGTTTATCCGCACCGTACATCTCTTCTTTAAGATCATTGTAAGGTATGGGCAAAAACATGAAGCAGATTCAACGGTCCAGTGTACCCCACCAGAGATGACTCTTGCATTTAATGCAACTGGCATTGAATGCTTTGTGTATTTAATGCAGCCAAAGCTTACTATTTTGTGTGGTCCACTGGACCGTTGGATCTGCTTACTATTTTGTGTGGTCCACTGGACTGTTGGATCTGCTGTATTTTTAGGCCCATTTCCTAACATGATCTTAAAGAAGGGATGGACGGCATGAACAAACAGATACATCTCTGTGGGCCCACACAGATCTGGTCCGACGCTTAAAGGTCCGACCAGGGGTCGGAGCTTTAAATGTCCGACAAGATTTGTGTGGGTCCCACTGAGATTTATCGGTTTATCCGCACGGTACATCTCTTCTTTAAGATCATTGTAAGGTATGGGCAAAAACATGAAGCAGATTCAAAGGTCCAGTGTACCCCACTAGAGATGACTCTTGCATTTAATGCAACTGGCATTGAATGCTTTGTGTATTTAATGCAGCCAAAGCTTACTATTTTGTGTGGTCCACTGGACCGTTGGATCTGCTTACTATTTTGTGTGGTCCACTGGACTGTTGGATCTGCTGTATTTTTAGGCCCATTTCCTAACATGATCTTAAAGAAGGGATGGACCTTAAAGAAGGGATGGACGGCATGAACAAACAGATACATCTCTGTGGGCCCACACAGATCTGGTCCGACGCTTAAAGGTCCGACCAGGGGTCGGACGCAATCCGCATCCGACGTTATCATCCATCAAACAATAATTGGAATGCTGGGAAATATTGCGCGGTAACGTAAATTATGGTACAGTTGCATGAAAGTGATCAGGTCCCTTCTAGATTGTCAAAGGCGCCGTTCATATTATCTGCGCGACCGTCCATAAGAATATCGCAAGATCCCTCCCGTTCAAATATTTCAACCCTTCAATCATTCATATGTTTGAAAGACGTTCGACATCCAAAGGAAAAGACTCAAATGCAAATAAGTGAACTGACACATCTCTCTACTCCACAACTTACGTCGGTCTGCTACAAGCCTACAACAATGACACACGTAACTGATCGGGGCCGTTGATCAGGCCATGCTTTCAATGACCATTGCCTCCGTTAGAACTAAGGTCGGTCCATTAATTTCATGGGTCACAAAGGAGAAAGTAAGTTAAGGGTACCCTATGGCTTTTAAACATGGGACCCACACGCTGGCGCCGGCCTTACCTGAGAAGGTATTCGAACCAGGTTGGATGCATGACCCCAGGAGTAGGATTGCAAGTAATGACTGTAATTTTACTCCAGATATTCCCCATTCCAACCCGGATCGTGGATGTCAATACAAGCAAGCAAACTTCCTAACGTGTCTTTAAGCATATCTAACCATGCATTCTTTACAACTAGCGCAGAAGGACTGCATTCCCATGGGGGGGCCACCGTGATGTTTGAAGTTCACCCGTCCATCCGTTTTGCTGGCTCATTCTATTACATGAGACAAAAATGGCCCCACCTAGCTTACTTGCGGCACCTTGTTGCAGGTAATTCACGGTCCATTCCTATCATATTCACATTCAAGACGACGTCCATCGTATAAACGGTGTGGATCATTGAAATATGGGCCCAGATCGAGGGCTATAGTAGTGACCTATCCCGTGACAACATATTAGGATGCATTCTAGCAAACCACTGACGAAAAAGATCTACACAGAGTGACCGACCTGCAAAAAGTCTATCGCATATTCACACGTGTGCATTCCTGTAGATGCCACGGTTCTGACACGCGTGTGGAAAACCTCCCCAATGTTGCATAAAATTAGGGCTGTAAATAGGTCACCGGACCTGATGGGGTACCAAACCCAACCCATTTAGACCCTACCCATTTGGGTCCAAGAACAGACCCTGTTGCTAAATGGGCCTAAATATGGTTTTCTTTGTTTTAGGCCTGACCTAACGCGAACCGAACTTATTTAGTAAATGGGCAGGTTTGGTCTTTTGCAAGGAACCCATCTATGCTGAAAGCTATCCAAACTTGGTTTTAAAGTTGATAAAAATGCTTGCATGCAAGATCTATACCCAGACCCATTAGACCTGACCCATTTATAAATGGGTCTGGGTGGATCTCTCTCTACCAGACCAGGTCTAATGGGGTTAACTCAGACTCAACCTAGACCCGTCCATTTGGACTCAGACTCATTTAGTAAATGGACGAGTATGATTTTGGCTAAACCGACTCAGACCCATTCAGTTGCATAAGTGATCAACTCCCTTCGAGATGGTCAAAGCCGTCCATATTATCTGCACCACCGTCCATGGGAATATCGAAAGATCCCTTCCGTTGAAATATTCCAACCCTTCAATCATACATATATTAGTAAGATACCTCCCGTTCAAACATTTCAACCCGTCAATCATTCATATGTTAGTAAGGCGGTCGACAACCAAAGGAAAAGATTCAAAGGCAAATAAGTGTACTGACACATCTCTCTACTCCACAACTTATGTCGGTATGCTTACAACAATATGACGCACGTAAGTGATCGGTGCCGTTGATCAGGCCATGCTTTCCATGACCATTGCCTCCGTGAACAGGGGACCCTGTGACTTTTAAACGTGGGACCCACATGCTGGCCCCGGACTCACCTGAGAAGGTATTCGAGCCATGTTGGATGCATGACCCACGAGTAGGATTGCAAGTAATGACTGGAATTTTACTTCATCAGGTCCCCTTTCCAACCCGGATCGTGGATGTCAATACAAGCAAACGTCCTAACGTGTCTTTGAGCATGTCTAACCATGCATTCTTTACAACTAGCACAAAAGAAAGGCTGCATACCCAAGGTGGGGCCCACCGTGATGTTTGAAGTTCACCCGTCCATCCGTTTTGCTAGCTCATTGTATTACATGAGGTAAAAATGGAGAGAAGGAAATACTTATCGTTGAAACCTCCTATGGTCCACCTTAATGTTTTATATGCCATCCAAATAGTTGACAAAGGTTATTCCCACTAGGAAGAATAAAAGGGCCTAAGAACTTAGCCTGATACAAAACTTTTTGGTCTTATGAATGTTTCAACGGTAATCATTCAATATCCATTATTTCCTCTTACGTGGCCCACTTAAGTTTTGGATCTGCCTTACTTTTTATCTTGTCCAAAAATGAGCTGGAAAAATAGATGAACATGGTGGATCTTTTACAAACATCAGTGGCCCCACCTAGCTTACTTGCGGCACCCTGTTGTAGGTAATCCGCGGTCCTTTCCTATCATATTCCCATATTAGGATGTGGATCATTGAAATATGACCCCAGATGGAGGGCTATAATAGTGACTCATCCCGTGAAAACATATTAGGATGCATTCTAGCAAACCACTGAAGATCTACACAGAGTGACTGACATGGGAAAAAGTCTATCGCATATTCACACATGTGCATGCGTGTAGATGGCATGGCTAGGGGTGTCAATGGACCGGGTTGGCCCGACTGGCTTTCAGGCTTGGCTTGCCTTGGGTCGGGTTTGGACTAGAGTATTAGGCCCGCAGGTCGGGTTCGGGCCTAAAGTATAAGCCCCTTTTTTAAACATCCCGGGCTTCAACTAGGCGGTTCAAAAGCCTGAAAATCCGACCCGACCTGAATATATATATATATATATATATATATATATATATATATATATATATATATATATATATATATATATTTTCCTCTTTTCAAAATTTAAATTTTACACAAATTTTTCCTTAAAAATCCATCTCCCTCCTAAAACTTTATTTATTTTCAATAATATTGGTAATAATTTTTCATATATAGAGAAGTGGGGATTAAAGGATAATTTCTCTCTTTATTTTAAAGGTCGGGTTCGAAGTAGGGCCGGGTACGAGCTTGACCCTGCATTTGTATCTTGGGCTGGGCTTGGGCTTAGCTATTGTGGCCCGTCACGGGTCCAAGCTGAGTTTGGGCATATGTTGAAAGAGGCGGGCCGGGCTTGGATAGAGCTTGGCCCGGCCCTAACCCGGCCCATTGAAACCCCTAGGCATGGCTCTGACATGGGTGTGGAAAACCTCCCCAATATTGCATAGAATTAGGGCTCTGAATGGGTCAGCAGACCTGATGGAGTACCAAACCCGACCTATTTAAACCCAACCCAAACTTGACCCATTTGTTAAATGGTACAGGTTTGGGTCCAAGAACAGACCCTGCTACTAAATGGGTCTAGATTTGGTTTCCTTTATTTTAGGCCCGACCTAACTTGACCTGAACGTACTTAGTAAATGGGCGGATTTGATTTATATTGCAAGGGACCCATCCAAACTTGGTTTTAAACTTGATAAAAATGCTTGCATACAAGATCCAGACCACACCCATTAGACCTGACCCATTTATAAATGAGTCTAGCAGGATCTGTCTCTACCAGACCGGGTCTGATGGGGTTAACTCAGACTCAATCTAGACCCACCCATTTGGACCTAGACCCATTTAGTAAATGGATGGGTATTATTTTGGCTAAACCTGCCTCAAACCTGAACATTTACAGCCTTACATGGAATACATGGAGGCTATAGAAAGGGACTTTTCAATTAACCAAAGCCGCCCATATGGTGGGCTTACCGCCTATATAAATTACGCAAAAAACAATTCGCATTGACATCGTTAGACAGGGTCTATTTTAATGATCAAAGCTGTTGATATGATGTGCCTCACCGTCTACGGAGATATTCCAAAACTCATGCTTTATTTCGAGATATTTTATCATTCAAATGTTGATAGGACAGTTTATGTTCAAAGAGAGTTATCGAAGGGTCCAAATATTTCAATTTCAAAGAGTGAGGCTTGCTAATTTCACACGTTTGTGGAAGTCTTATCTTTTCACACAAGACACGTGTGCAAATATAAAAACATATTCATACTATTATTATTATTATTTAGAAAGGTGGGAGATCTCTGGCTTAGAAGTGAGACAATTTCAAGTCAGCGGATTAGGAATTACTTACCCTTACCATAGGGCCCACCTTGATAATTTGTTATATATCAATGCCGTCCATCCGTTTTCCCACCCCATTTTAGGACGTGGTCTTGAAATCAAAGCAGATCCAAATCTCAGGTGGACCACAAAATAGGAAACAGTAGTGAATCAGTGCTCACATTAAAAACTTCCTAAGGACCACTATAAGAAAATAGTTGATATTTATTTGTCATGCAACTTCTTGAAGTCAAACAGCTTGATCAGCTTGATCCAAAACTTATTGGGCCTAAAAAAAGCTTTAAATGGTCATTCACAACTTTTACAGTGGTGTGGTCCAAAGGAGATTTAGATCTTAATTTTTAGCACAACGTCACGAAATAAGGTGAGAAAATTGATGGGCTGCGTGGATATACAACAAATTCATTAAAATTGGCCCCACACGATAAGGGTAACAACCACCAAGGTGTTACTCGGGTAAAAGATAATCTGTTCCCCAATTTCAATTCTTCAAGTGGGCAGCAAACTGAATTGGCGTTTTAAAATTTCTACTTCCAGGCATAAATGGGTGCACCGGCATCCACCAGGTGGTGGGACCCTGATGTGGGGCCCACCGTGATGTATATGACTACATCCATTCCGTCCATCCATATTGAAAGCTTAGGTTACGGCATGATGCAAAAAATGAAGCAGATCTAAATCTCAGATGAACCATAGTACAGGAAACAGTGGTAATTGACCATTAAAAACTTCTTGTGGACTACAAAATCTGTGGATCAAGATGATATTTGTTTGTTCTCTTCATCCAGGTCTTTGTGACCTCATCAACAGGTTGGATGGCAAATTAATATTCCAGTGGAATCCATGAAATTTTTAATGGTGAGGATTCAAACAGGTGTTTCCTCTAGTGTGGTCCACCAAAGATTTGGGTCAGCTTCATTTTTGAGATCATGCCGTAAAATGAGCTGTCAAAATGGTTGGTCGGTGTGGATTTAAGGTACATACATCACTGTGAGCCCCATAGTCTTGTGTCCCACGGGATCCACGAAGCTGCCCCCCGACATAAATGGTTTGATATGCTGTGGCCCACGAAATGGCCTGATTTTCATGCAGAAGATCTAAACAGCGTATAGCTCGCATGACGAAAAGCTCAAATCTCACACGTGTTATTTTATGAGAGGCATGTTCTGCATGAGGAACCGTACAGATCCGGCACACGTTTGAAACTATCCAACCTCTAAAAGAGTTTATTTATATAAGCGGTTGGGATCATTGAACGGTGACCCCAGATTAAAAAAAAAAAAAAAAAACCAAAGTCCCGATTCACGTGGGAGACTGATTTTAGCAAGTTTTTATTTTTTATTTTTTGTTTTTTTATTTTTAATGCAACGCAGCCACCTTTTAGCTGTGCAACGCACCCACACGATTAGTCACATGATGCACCCATCCCTCCCAGGTGGGGTTAGTGTGTCTCTTTTAGCAACTCTCTCCTGTATAACCTGTAAGTGATCAGAGCCGTTGATCAGGTCTTCCCCATCATGCCCGTCACCTGTCTCTAAGCTAAGGCCGGTCTATTCATTTTGTGGGTTACAAGGGAGAAAGAGGTTAGGTAGAGGTGTACACCAGCCGAATTGAATCGAGCTTTGCCAAGCTTGGGTTGGCTTGACCATCAAAGTGGCTGGGTTTGAGCTCGGCTCGGTTTGGTCATTGAGCCCAACTGGGTAGCTCGGCTTGGTTTGAACAAGCTTTCGAGCCTAAATTCGAGCTTTTAGATATGGAGGGTCAAGGGGGTGGCTCTGTCAGTCTGGTCATTTGGGGATTGGGAGTTCATTGGCCGGGCGATGAGAGAGAGAGAGAGAGAGAGAGAGAGAGAGTAGGGGAGAGATGAAAGAGAGCTGAGCAGGTCAGGTCGGGCGTTGGTTGGCCAGACGACGATGAGAGAGATTAGAAATGAGAGAGAGAGAAAGAGAGTAGTGGAGAGATGAAAGAGAGCTGAGCAGGTCAGGTCGGGCGTTGGTTGGCCAAACGACGATGAGAGAGAGAGAGAGAGAGAGAGTCGGACAGTCGATGGGGGTCACTAGTGAGGCCGGGTAAGGGTGAGTTGATGACTAAGGTTTGAAAGGGGTGTAAGGGCGCTCAAATGAAAAAAAAAGGAATTGGGCTTAGGGCGAGTGCTTGAGTGAAAAAAGAGATTAAATTTAGGGCAAGGGCGCTCGATTTTATAAATTTTTTTATTATATATAATAATATATAATATGTATTATATATTAAAAATAAAACTAAGTCGATCCTAGCCTGGTTTGAATTGAACCAATCATGACTTCAAGCTGAGCTGAATCGGGTTCAAGCCAAGCTTGAGTTTGACTCGATTTTTCAACAAACTTAAAAATAAGCTTGGGTTAACTTCATCTACCCAACCAATTGAGCCGACCTGAGCTTTTTCGGGCTGAGGAGAGCCGAGAGAGCTTTTGCTCAATTTACGTACAGCTCTAAGTTTAAGGGTGAGAGAGTTGATATGCGGTCCACATCTAACGTAGAAGTGTAGCTCACTTGAAAAGTGGACCCTATGTTTTTTAAGGTTGTGAACACGCACGCTGGCGCCGGCGTTGCACGGATCTTGCGTATTCGAACCACGCTGGTACATGTGCTGCGAGTAGGATTGCAAGTGGTGGCAGCGGCTACATGCGGATTGCGTCGCGAGTAAACTCTGTGGGACCCACCCTAATGTATGATTTTTATTCCACTCCGTTCATCCGTTTTCTTCCCACCTCATTTTATAGCATGATCCAAAAATTGAAGAATATACATAGTTTAAGTGGACCACACCACAGGAAACAATGGTCATTGCACGCCTACCACTGAAAACTCTAGGGCCGTTGAAGTTTTGGATCAAGCTGATATTTGTGTTTTCTCTTCATCTATAAATCAACATCACTGTGAGTCCTAGTAAGGTTTCAACGGTGGACGTCATCATCTCCATTGTTTCCTGTGGTGTGGTCCACTTGAACGTTGCATATGCTTAAATTTTGGGATCACGCTCTAACATGAGCTGGTAAAACAGATAAACAGCAGTGGATAAGGCTCATGCATCACGGTGGGCCCCACATATTTTACTCAGTACGCAATCGGCGTCTGCCCTTGGAGCTCCGTGTAAGTTAACCCAACGTAGCTCTTAAGCACGTGTGACGTGCAGTACACAGTAAACACAAATAGTTGAAAAAGTATGTATTACGTGATAGTTTACCACATTAAGGGTGGAGCTTCTGTACAAAATGATGTTAATCAAGCCATCCAAACCATCCAATTGATGATTAACAAATAGATTGTTAAAAATAAAATAGTGAACGGTGGAAACTTGCACGAAAAATAATAAGGTTACGATAATCTGGTAAATGGAAATTTTTATTTGTCACAATTTAATTGGTCCTGTGATTTGGACGACTGGGACTGTCTGGATTATAATATAACAATATCATATGAACAATGAAGTTGCCACCATTACCGTTGCGGCTCCAGACAGATCAATGGCCTGAATCATCAGATGGATCCACTTGTAGAAACGTGCAACCCAACAAGACTTAGGATTGAAACCCAACGTATGGATTTAGTAGATCAAAGGAGGATTAGTTTGGGTGGCGAATCCTTGTGGTGTAAGAACAAATTCCTCGAGTGCTCCCAAAACACCAATACAACAAAGCACATGTATAGAAGGGTCGCCGATTGCATATTGAAGTAACTCTGTAGGTCCCACCGTGATGTATGTTTCTTATCCACACCGTCCCTCTGTTTTATCAGCTTATTTTAGGGCATAAGTCCAAAAGTAAAGCATGTCCAAAGCTCAAGTGGACCACACCATAGGAAACAGTGAGGATAACGACGTCCACTGTTGAAACCTTCCTAGTACTCACAGTGATGTTTATTTGTCATCCAGACTGTTCATAAGCTCACACAGACATAGATGAAGGGAAAACACAAATATCAACTTGATCCAAAACTTCAACGGCCATGGAGAAGTTTTCAACGGCAGGTGTTCAATTTCATTATATCCTGTGGTGTGGCCCACTTGAGCTTTACATATGCTTCAATTTAAATCTCATGACCTAAAATGAGATGGAAAAATGGATGGACAGCATGTATAAGATACATTCATCATGATGAGCCCATAAAGTTTACTCAATATTACACTGTAATACAAACGATACTCAGTTACTGCGTAATCCGTGCTCTCCAAAATGTATGTACCTGAAAATTGTAAAAACAAAATAACAATGAGAATTTGGGCTTTGGACGTGCTTTAATTTTGGGCTCATGACCTAAAATGAGTTCAAAAACAGATGGACATCATGGATAAGACACATGCATTACGATGGGCCCCACAGAGTTTACTTAAGTACATTATAATATATCATACTCAGTTCGCACAATCTGGGCTCTCCAAAATGTATATACAAAGTCCCAAGTAGGACCGCACCACAAAAAACAGGAACACCTTACCATTGAAAACTTCCTGGGTTACAGAAGTTTTGGATTTGCCTCATTTTTTAGCTCATTCTCTAAAATGATTTGACAAAATTAATGGACAGCATAGATTAAATACATATATTATGATGGGGCATCGAGTTTATGTGAGTCGCTTTTCAAAATCCATGCCAATCAACATCTTTACTCTTTAAATGTCAAAGGTAGGCTCTTATTATTTATTTACCATCATGTACATGCATTTCTAGCTAACCAATACGTGTCTAATAGTTATGCCATCACATGAAAAGAATGCTGGTAAGGGTCGGGTATTGTATTGTTTTTGGAAATTCATTTTCATGTCTTGCAGTTGTATCATCATATGTAAAAGAATATTTGTCAGGAATTTGGGTAGTCGTGCCATCACATGAAAAAGTCTGCTTGGGAGGGCCGGACAGTGTATTGTTTTTGGAAATTCATTTTCATGTCTTGCAGTTGTAGCATCATATGTAAAAGAATATTTGTCAGGAGTTGTATACCCAATGTCGTGGAACTATCAAGAAATTTATTGGCTTATTATTATTCTTTTTCTAATTTCATTTTCACGCCTTATAGTTGATAGAATTACTTGTAAGGAATATTCATCATGAATTATATAATATATATAAGTGGCCTAGCATCTTTTCAGGAGTGCAGATGAGTTCGGATTAGGTATTTCCGCCCCTAGTGCAGAGCTCGAAAAAGGCTAGATGTGTCACATGTGTCATGTCTATATTGATGGAGAGCAAATTCTTAGAAGAGACCTGATACATCAGCTCTCCACCAATACAAACGTGACACATAGTAGCATGTCCCGAACTTTGCATAGGCGAAGGTAGTACCTAATCTGAGCTAGATCAAGTACCATGACAAATTATTTTAGGGCATGATTCGAAAAAGGAGGCAAATTTAAAGCTTAAGTGGGGATTGGAAGCTAATCACCGTTGAAAAATTCTTGAGGGCACATAAGTTTCAATTTGTGTTTTCCCTTAATACAGGTCCATGTGACCTTATGAACAGGTTGGATGTAAAACAAACTTTACCATGGGCGCTAAGAAGTTTTCAACGGTAGGAATTCAATCCTCACTGCTTTCTATGGTATGGTCAACTTGAGAACTCATTCTGCCTCCTTGTTGGACTCATTCCCCTAAAATGATCTGTCAAAATTTATGGACGGCTGTAGATAAAATATATACATTGCAGTGGGCCCACAGATCCCAAGACAGGACCGTCCGTCTCTACCTAGGTCCTGGTGGGGGTACGTAGTACCCAATCCGCATAATCTTACCACTGTATACGCACGCTTAAAATTTCTGATAACTGGGCCATGGTCCTGTAATTTCTACCATCTATCTGTTGTTTCCCACTCCCAGAAATGGTGGCCCACAGATAGACGGTTAATAAGAGAATTGACGTTCAACTGAAAAGAATCCTAATATGGTAACTTTAATATTCCTATCTGGAATGTGTTTCAGAAGTTATCCATCGACGGTGAGAATCAAGTCGAAACGATCCCTATCAGACTATTGGCCCCACTTTCAGAGTTTAAAATCGTGTCTCCTCTTCTTCAAAAGATGTGGGCGACGTATCATCTATTTCTGGTGTTAAACACTTATAAAATCATTGTCATGCAGGAGCAATTTTGTTTTTTTGTTCCGCGATGATCATGACCGTTGATTATTTGGACAACTGTCAAAGATTCCTGAAACATGCCCATTTTAAAAGAGGACTTTAATACTTGATGATGAATAATTAATTATCAGGAACTTACAGATTGCGTAAGTGGCTCACAAGTCAAATTAAAATGAAATTTGTTGGACGGTTAAAATTTAAAATGAATTTTTACATAAAAATTACAAACTTTATATGAAATTT
The DNA here is from genome assembly GCA_003013855.2 of Liriodendron chinense. Lineage (NCBI taxonomy): Eukaryota > Viridiplantae > Streptophyta > Magnoliopsida > Magnoliales > Magnoliaceae > Liriodendron > Liriodendron chinense. Next base: position 398,618 of record PVNU02000151.1, read on the forward strand.
AGGTTCGGTAAGCAAGGGATCTGTGGCTTGATGAGCACTACTTTGATGTTTATGTTAAAATCCACTTTGACCACCAGGTGCTTCGCCACTTGTTAGGCCCAAGGCTAAGAAATCAGCCCCATTTGTGATTTAGGTGGACCCGTGATTGAAAACAATGTAGAGGGAATCATGGTTGGACCTAATTTTTGGGTTGCAGACTTAAATATTTCCATAGCATCTAATGGTTAGAATGGATTTCATATAATCATTATGGTGGTCCTATAATAATCAGGTGGACGTATATCTCCCAATTGTGTTGTTTACCTTAATTAAGGGTTAGCTTGATTTTTTAATCCTAAGCATAATATATTAAGAGGAGTTTCATCACAATGGTATCATGACCTCAAGTTAAAACTCTTGTGAGTCTACTACTGAAGCATGAGTAAGGACCCTAGCCTAATGTAGGACTGCTCATCTAAAGGTGGGATTGGATTTCATGTACAGATCACTTAGGCCCCTTAAAAATCAAGGGTGGGTGTCCTCTCTTAACTTTTTCTTTATTTCCGCAGGTATATCAAGGGAATTTTATGGAATGCTTGCCCTTGATTTTTGGTGGGGCCTACTGTGATGTATTTGATATCTACTTCGGCCATTAAAGGTGTAATCCCACATTAGGCCTAGGGACAAAAAAAAGAAAAAAAAATCAAATTGATATGTTATTCAGGTGGGAGACACAAAAGGAAGCAGTTAGGAGAGAGTACACCCCTAATTTTTACAAGGTCCATTGTAATGATTATATATAATTTACTATAAATATCACACCTCCACTCCAACCATTAAATACCGCACTAAATTTTAAGCCATATGCCTAAAAATAGGCCCATCCAGAACTCAGGTCAGCCACTCTAAGGGAAGCAGTGGAGTGAGTGTGATCCTGTAAACTATTTTCAATCCTGTGTTCCATCGAAATCATGGATGGTGCTGATTTTTTGTCCTTAGCTCTAATATTGGGTGATTCACTTGATGGCCGGGGTGGATTTCACATCAATATTATGGTGGCCCCCAATCCTATCACCCTCAAATTTACTCACAAGTGCCCACAAATTAGACGTTAGGAATGTCCAACCAGTCTTTTATTGGGCATGGTTTACAAATAGTGGGTTCCATGATTTAGTCAAGACGGAGTTATTGTATGCCAAATTTGTAATTTTTCAGCGCCTGCTGCGTATCAAGCTTTTCGGGTTGCCTGAGTATTATGTAACTTCCCCATTTAAACACTGTATCGTCCGCCTATTTAGTCTTGTACATCAGCTCACAAGTAGAACTGTGCACGAGCCAAGCTAGCTCGCTCAACTCGGCTCAAACCAACTTGATTTGAAGGTTGGGTTCGAACCAAGCCGAACCATTTTTCCAAGCTCGAAATAATTTTCAAGCCAAGCTCGAGCTAACCCATGCTTGATTCGGCTCGGCTCGATCGAAGCTCAACTTGGCTCGACTCGGCTAACTTAGTTGGAAAAGTATGTTTTTTAGTCCCACATGGGAAGTGAGCAAGTAAATGAGAGGTGAAACTCTCTATAAAAGTAAGTGGGGGGATGTAAAATTGTAAATGGACTTTAGGCTGCCTTTGGGCTTGAATTTTAATAATTTTATACTTGGCTTTGGGCTAGGCCCTATTTAAAATTTTGTTCTTTTCAAGCTTGAACTTAGCTAGAATTGGGATCGAACTTAGTTCGAAAGCTCGATCAAGCCAGCTCAAACATGTCAGTCCAGCTCGACGGCCGAGCCAAACATAGCTAGCTTGAGCATGGCTGAGCTCAGCTCGTGATCAGCCCTACTCACAAGGCTATGACCCCATGAGTTAGCCATGTTGAGAATTTCTGATCTCAGAAAATAAATTAATTTGGAAAAAATCGAGAAATGAGGACAGGCTAAAGCACGTGAAAAACACGCTGTCCTTAAAGCGTAATTCGCCCATTACTTAAATTATAATGAGTCCGTTGATAGGTTGCAGGCGGATTGCTTCCAGGATACGACGAGCCTTATGTGATTCTGCGTTCAGCAAGAAACGAAGGAACCACTATGGAACTCAGTAACACTATCTTGCAGATGATGAAAAGAAAGAGAGAAAAGGAATGACAGTCTTCTTCATGCAATAGTAGACCACTATGCTGGTCTAAGTGGTTTGGTTTGTATCAACCAAACCGAAAGGCTAATAGACACAGATGGGTGCTGGTTTAGTAGAGATAGTTGTGATTGCTGTTGTTGTGTTGGAATGAACCAGACATGTCTGGTTTATATAGGCAAGGGTGGCTGGCAGTTTTGGTCCAGAGCCATAATGGCACTAGCCATTTTTTGTTGTTGTGAGAAACTAGCCGTTTTTTACAATTTCTGACTGTTGTGCATGTGGGTATTACACACCTGCATGCTGGCTGTTTAGACTCAATGGCTAGTCATTTCTGATTGTTGGGCTAGCCACATGTAGCTGTTACTGCATGGTCTAGACCGTTACTGCATGAGCAGTTACACAGGTCCCTCTAAATAGCCCTGTAGCTCTCTATAAAAAGCAGAGAGGTCACTCTGTCAGACCTCCCACCCACAGCACCTCCTCTGTTCCGAACCCAGCCACCTGACCTACTACCTAACCTATGTCACACCAGTCTCGCTCCGGTCTACGAGGTCGCGACCCATCCACGACACGATGTGCACGTGCGAAGTGCTAAGTGCGCCACTAGCGCCTCTACAGCCACATTGCCTCACATGCCCATGTCCTCGCACCTAGCCCGAGCCCGAGCCCGAGCCTATGCCCGTGCCCGAGACCAAGACCGAGTCCGAGTCCGAAACCGAGACCGAGACCGAGCTTGTGCGCGTGCGAGTGCGAGTGGGCGGTGTTCCAGTGCTTTGCACTGGAACACGCAAGACACCATACTCCCTCTCTTCCACCATAAATAAGTACGGTGCACAACACCCTACTTATAAAGAGGTAAAATTACTTTCTCCCATCTGATATGGGACAAAACCAAAAACCATTTTTTTTAACTTTTCAAAATATTTTAAAACAAACTATTTCAACAATCCCCCACTTGGTTTAAAATAATTTAAAATAGAAAAAAAAACGATATCTGCCAGAGTATAAAAGATTATATGTATAAAAAAAGATATCTTTCGATTTGAATCCTTCCTTAGTGTAAGTATTTCAAAGACCTATCGAAATTACTGGTAGCCGCAGCTTTGAACCAGTTATTTCTAGATAACAGGACCGAAAATACCACATACATACTTTCTAAGTATTATTTGAGTTCCCACAATTTTTGCTCAGCACATTTAATGGCCTTTTACTTATCCTGTTTCATGAACGATCCCGAGAAAACTCTCATTTTGATGAGAGGCGGCACCACCTCTACGTTCATATAGGTGAAGTCCTTCCAGTGTCTCCGTTACTTTCAGACACTTGTTCTTAAGATTGGACTGCATTAAGAGTTTCTGATATTCAACCATGTATCTATAACGGACAGCACTATAATCCTAGATGAGGTACATATTTATAATTTAGTACTGAAACTTTTCACGTATCAGTGACTTGTTTTTACCCATTGAACCCTTATATAGAGATTTTCTAACTTTAGGTTGGGTTTCCATCACTGGTGAAATCTTTTGAAAAGAGTTTCAACCCCATCCTTCTGGATGTTGTCCTTACTACCTCTCTCGTTAGAGATTTAGTAAAAGGATCAGCTAAGTTATTACTTGACTTTACATAAGAAATTACAATAATTCCATCTTGAATCAGTTGTCTTATATAATTATGTCTCAGACTTATATGTCTAGATTTTCCATTATACGTGCCACTGTAGGCTCTAGCTAATGTGACTTTATTATCGCAATGTAGCGAAACAGCTGGTATCGGCTTCGCATAGAATGAAATTTCTAAAAGAAGATCCCTAAGCCACTCAGCCTCTTTACCTGCTGCAGTAAGGGCTATGACTCAGACTTCATAATTGAGTGAGTTATGTAGATTTGTTTCTTAGATCCCCAAGATACAGCTGCACCTCCTAAGGTAAAAACCTATCCAGTAGTGGATTTGTTGTCACCTGTACTTGATATCCAACTTACATTGATATATCATTTCAATACAGCTGAAAATTCTGAGTAAAATAACCCTAAGTCTTTGGTTGTTTTTAAATAACCAAGTACTCTTCCTATTGCCTTCCAATGTTCTACATTGGTATTACTAGTAAACCTACTTAGTTTACTCACAGCATATGCGATGTCTGGTCTAGTGCATTGCATTGCATACATTAGACTTCCTATAACACTCGCATACTCTAATTGTGCAACTGTTCTTTCAGTATTTTCATTTAACTTGATACTTGAATCGAATGGGGTTTTCGCTTCTTTAATATTCAAGTGTTTAAACTTGTTTATTATTTTCTCAATATAATGAGATTGGCATAGCGCATAACCCCCACTATGAGTTTTTACTTTAATACCTAGAAAGGTATAAACTTGTCCAAGATCCTTCATTTTAAATACGAAAGACAGAAACTTTTTTGTTTCAGTTACACCTTCCATTTTGTTACTTATTATTAACATGTCATCAACGTATAAACAAATAACAATTATATAGATACTACTTGTTTTTGAATATATGCATTTGTCTGCTACATTATGCATGAAACCATGAAAAAGTATTTTAGAATCAAACTTCTCATGTCACTGTTTAGGTGCCTGTTTTAGTCCATACAATGATTTAATTAATTTACAGACTTTCTTCTCATTTCCTGGCAGAAAAAATCCTCCAGGTTGTTCCATGTATACCTCCTCATCGAGGTCTTCATTCAAGAAAACAGTCTTTACATACATCTGATAAATATACAATTGATGTATAGATGCTAAAGCAAAATAATTCTAATAGATGTTATTCTCGCCACCGGTGAGTATGTGTCAAAATAATCTATTCTTTCTTTTTGTCTGAATCCTTTAGCTACTAGTCTAACTTTAAATGTTTGAATAGTTCCATCAGTGTGATATTTCTTTCTAAATATCCACTTACATCCTATGGGTTTAGAAGCTGGAGGTAGATCCACAAGTTCCCAGGTTTGGTTTAACATAATCGAATCCATCTCATCATTGAAAGCTTCTTTCCAAAAATCTGAATCTCTAGAAATTACAGCTTCTCTATAGGTTGTTGGATCATTTTCTATAGTCATAACTATAGGTATCTTTCTAATGACATTCTCTATTTCTTTCTATAAGATGAAAATAGATACGTTGAGAGTCTATCTGTTCAGGATCAAGACTCTTTTCTACTCTTACCCTTTGACTCCTACGTGGTTCTATTGGAGCTTCAACTTCATGTTGAGCTTCTACCATAGGTTTCGTTGTTGGATTTTGGATTTCATTATCCTTTGACTCTAAGGATAGTGAGTTTTCAAAAAACTCAACATCTCTAGATTCTATGATTGTATTAGACTTTAAGTCTGGGAGTGTATATGTTTTGCTAATTTGTGCATACCCTACAAAGGCGCACTTAATAGCTCTGGATCCTAATTTAGTTCTTTTGGAATCAGGCTTTCTACAATATGCGAGGCACCCCCACACTTTAAGATATGGTGAAGTGTTAAACTTCTTAGAAGGAATCCTATTTAGGATGTGGCAAGCTGCGAGAAGTGCTTCTCACCAAAGTCTTAGTGACAACTTTGCTTGTATTAGCATTGAGTTGACCATTTCTACTAAGGTTCTATTCTTCCATTCAGCTATACCGTTCTGTTGTGGTGTGTACGGTGTAATGCATTGGTGTATTATGTCATTTTCTTCACAGAATTTAGAGAATTCATTTGAAAAATATTCTCCTTCTCTGTCGCTATGAAGAACTTTTATTATCTTGTTTAGTTGATTTTCCACTTCTGCTTTATATATCTTGAACATGCTGAGTGTTTCATCTTTATTCTTTAGAAGGAATATATGTACATATCTGGAGCAATCATCGATGAAGGTTATAAAGTATCTTCTTCCTCCACGTGTAAGAATGTCATTTAACTCACAGATATCAGTGTATATTAGGTCCAATATTTAAGATGATCTCTCAACACTAGGAAAAGATTTCTTTGTAAATTTGGACCTTGTGCACACTTCACATTTGTCATTTTGACTATCTGTGTATGAGATTAAGCCATTCTTAGACATGAATTTTAAGGTATTATAACCTATGTGTGCTAATCTACAATGCCACAATGCTATAGATTCAATCATATACGCAGAAGAGTTACTTTCATTCAAGGAAAACTTTATCATCCCATTACAAGCATATCCCTTACCAACGAAGTTCCTGTTCTTCGAAAGAATCAGTTTTCCTGATTCAAATACTACCGTATTCCAGATTTTCTCAGAAGATTCCCAGAAACTAAGTTTCGTCTCATGTCAAGGACATGCAGTACATTAGTTAGAATCACTTTCTTTTTAGAGGTAAAGACTAGTTCCACGGTTCCTTTGCCTACGATCTTCGATCGTACTTCATTACCCATTTGGACCTCTTGACCATCGGTCACGTCCTCATAAGTTTTAAATGATGATCTGTCATAGCTAACATGGACTGTGGCAGTTGTATCATACCACCAACCGGGTACTTTACCTTGGATCATGTTTACCTTAGTGATCATGGTAACTATATCTTCTTCAACTGTACTTGCCTCATTCTTCGATTTTCGAAGTCGGCATACTCAAGCGTAATGCCCGATTTTCCCACAGACATGGCAAGGTTCTTTGAACTTTCCGTTCTTCTTCTGTGGTTTCTTGAATTTTCCTTTATTGGGTTTCAGGGAACCGTTCTTCTTGGAATTTTTGTTTTGGGTACTTTCTACTGCTTGCACCTCGGACGAGGATTTTCCATTTCCATTTTTCTTTTCACGGTTTCGGGATTCTTCCTCTATTCGAAGATGTTTCTGGATTTATTCCAGTGAATAGTCCTCGGTTTTATGTAGCAGTTTCTTCCTGTATTCTGTCCAACTCGGGGGCAATTTTGCGATAATAGCCCCAACTTGGAAAGATTTAGGGAGATTAATTTTTAAGGGCACTAATTTTGCTAACAATTAACTGTAGTTCTCCGATTTGGGCTAATAATGATTTGTTATCTACCATGGTGTAGTCGAAATAGTTAGCTATGAGATATTTGTTCGTACCTTCTTCTTCGGCCTTGAATTCGAGAGCGGTCCAAATTTCTTTAGGCACACTCGGTTCTGGTGTATTGATCATACAGACGATCAAATAGCGTGTTCAGGATGTGTCCTTGACACAGCAGATTATCTTCTTCTCTTTTGATACGTGCGTTGATCTACTCAGTCGTGTCTTCATCAGTAGCTGGAGATAGCGGCTTCAAGTTCGGCTCTAAGATATAGAATATCTTCAACGCCGTAAGCAGGAACTTTATCTTATCCTGTCATCTAGTGAAATTGGTTCCATTAAACCGGTCCAGACGAATCAGATCCTGGTTCATCAGTTTGATTGATGATACCCCTTCGGTTTCATCTCAGAAAAATTACGCTTTAAGATTGTTGAGAATTTCTGATCTCAGAAAATAAATTAATTTGAAAAAATCGAGAAATAAAGACAGGTTGAAGCACGTGAAAAACACGCTGTCCTTAAAGTGTAATTCGCCCCTTACTCAAAGTATTTTGAGTCTGCTGATAGGTTGTAGGCGGATTGCTTCCAGGATACGACGAGCCTTATGTGGTTTTGCATTCAGCAAGAAACGAAGAAACCACTATGGAATTCAGTAACACTATCTGGCAGATGATGAAAAGAATGAGAGAAAAGGAATGGCGGTCTTCTTCTTGCAGTAGTAGACCACTACGCTGGTTTAAGTGGCTTAGTTTGTATCAACCAAACCGAGAGGCTAACAAACTCAGATGGGTGCTGGTTTAGTAGAAATAGTTGTGCTTGCTGTTGTTGTGTTGGAATGAACCAGACCTGTCCAGTTTATATAGGCAAGAGTGGCTGGCAGTTTTGGTCCAGAGCCATAATGACACTAGTCGTTTTCTGGTTGTTATGAGAAACTAGCCGTTTTTTGCAAGTTTCTGACTGTTGTGCATGTAGTGTGTTACATACCTGCATGCTGGCTATTTAAACTCAGTGGCTAGCCATTTTTTACTATTGGGCTAGCCACATGCAGCTGTTACTGCATGGTCTGGACCGTTATTGCATGAGCAGTTACACAGGTCCCTCTAAATAGCCCTGCAGCTCTATATAAAAAGCAAAGAGGTCTCTCTGTCAGACCTCCCACCCACAACACATCCTCTGTTCCGAACTTAGCCACCTGACCTATTACCTAGCCTCTGTCGCACCAGTCTCGCTTCTGTCCGCGAGGTTGCGACCCATCTGCGACACGATGCGCACGTGCGAAGTGCCCCACTAGCACTTCTACAGCCACACTGCCTCACATGTCCACGCCCTCATAACTAGCCTAAGCCCAAGCCCCTGCCCGAGAACATGCAAGCCACCATACTCCTTCTCTTCCACCATAAATAAGGTGCACAATACCCTACTTATAAAGAGGTAAAATTACTTTCTCCCATCCAATGTGGGACAAAATCAAAAATCATTTTTTTTTTTAACTTTTCAAAATGTTTTAAAACAAAACTATTTCAACAAGCCATGCTAGTTACACTGGGTGGGGCAATGACCCACCATGATGCATGATGTATGTGTTGAGCTAGCGTAGCTAATTCGTGGGTGTAGCAAAAAATTTCTTAATTATTTCTTCATAGTTCGTTTACCTCCGCTCATACTTACAATCCCATTAGGGCCCACATGCTGAGAAGATCACATGATCAGAACCGTCCACCTTCTGGATGTTATGTTATACTGGGCACCCTGAGACCCGTTTGATACGTATGGTAACCAGTTTTGAAAAAGAACAGCATTTTCGGCAGTCAATTTTTGCCTGTGGCACACAAACAGCGTGCAAATAGCAACACTATTTAAATAAGATAACAAATAATTTCCATGTAGGGCCCACCGTAATGTTTTATGACATCTCGCACATTCACCAAGATTCTCCCACCATTGAATTCGGATGCCTTACAAATCAGGTCCGTCAAACTATTAGATGGGCTACACGTGAAAGTGAAGCTCTTTGAGTAGTTATTCATTGTTTTCTATAGTGGGCCCCACCTATAGCTGGATCTACCAAACTTTTGGAAATCCAACCCTTAAAATAACACTAGCTTTGCGTCCTTTCCAACAAGAGACATTCCTCTATTGACGCCAGCAGGTGGTGGTGGTGTGCTGATGTGTTGGGTGCTGTGGGCCAATTTGATATATTTGTTTTATATCCACGCCGTCCATCCGTTTTGATCCCTCATTTTAGGGCATGAGTCCAAAAACGAAACCAATCTGAGCTCAAGTAGACCAAACTATAGGAAACAGTAATGATTGAATGCCTACCGTTAAAATCTTCTTATGGGCCACAAAAGTTTTGTATCAGGCTGATATTTTTGTTTTCTTTTCATTCAGGTCTGAGTGACCTTATCAACAGCTTGGATAACAAATAAACATTACCGTGGGCCCTAGAAAGGTTTCAACAGTGGGTGTCATTATCCCCACTGTTTCCTGTGGTGTGGTCCACCTGAGTTTCAGATCTTCTCCATTTTTTAATTCATGCCCTAAAATGAGCTGGAAAAACGGATGGACACTGTGGATTTAAAACAAATACATCACGTTTTCTTCCACAGCGGCCAACACACTGGTCTCTGCCACCACCTAATCAGCCGTACCTCGTTGGCGCATTACTGGTTCCGAGAACATAGTACAACTGGTAAAATAGCTTTTTCTTTATAAGAGAAAACGTGGTGGGACCCACTGCAACATTAGTTATTCTACCAAGTGGTAAGTGGGGTCCATTGCTAATGTGGCGTCTATCTAATTAAAAAGGGTTGTCCAACCGTGAAAGTGGGATGTTAAAAAATAATATCAATTCAACCATCATGTGGGCTACTGCTTTAAGTAGGAATTTGTTGTGTATTATTTTTATAGTGTGGCCCACTTGTATAAGCTTGGATTTATGGAAATCTGATCATTATGGTGGAGTTTACTTGATGAAAAATTGGATGGTACAAAAATAACATGGTGGGCCACAACATAGAAAATAAGGGGAGCAGATTAGGTGCAGCCCGGGCCTCACCCATGACGGGGGGCCCCTTACTATGGGCCAACCTTGATGCATGTACTCTATATCTACGTCGACGGTCCAGTTTTTTCATATCATTTTATGGCAAATTGAAGTGGATACAAATCTCAGGTAGACCATACAATAGGAAACAGTGGTGATTGACTATCAACAACTTATAATAGACTATAAAATTTTGGATCAACCTGATATTTGTTTCTTCTATTCATTCACGTTTATGTGATCTTATCTATATGTTGGATGTAAAATAAACATTACGGTGGGCCTTAAGAAGTTTTTAACGGTGGAACCTTCAATAACCAGTGTTTCCTATAGCATGGTCCACTGGTGGAGACTCATATATATTACAGGGTGTTGCTGCCCACCAGTGCCATGAGTTTTCCGATGATCGGAGCCGTTCATATTGTGGAGTCTATGCAAAAAAGCCTGCAGGACAATTACTATGCAGAACGGATGATTGTAACTACCAATATATTATATTAACTTGGAACAATCAAAATAAAGTTTTCAATTGCCTAAAAATCAATAATTTGGATCATCAATTAATTGCAATTATGGAAAAATATCTTATTTATGCTGGTCTTGAGAACATGGACGGTCCAAATTACAGGATCATCTCAAATTAGCGTGTGGGGCGAGGACGTCGGTTCGTGGGGCTCACCTTTAATTGGGGGAGCGGATTAGGTGTGCGCCCGGCCTCACCCAACACAGTTCTGCCCTGACCGTGGGGCTCACCTTGATGTATATTTTGTATATCCGCGCAGTCCATCCGTTTCTCCATGTCATTTTAGGGCATGATCACAAAAATAAGCAGATCCAAATCTTGGGTGGACCATGCCACAGGAAATAGTGATGAATGAGCATTAAAAACTTGTTATAGGGCTACAAAAGTTTTGGACCAAGCTGATATTTTTTTCCCCTTCATCCGTGTCTGTGTGACCTTATCAACACGTTGGATGGAAAATAAACTTTACGGAGGGCATTTCAGAGTGCCTTAAGGAAGTTTTTAATGGTGGGCATTCAATGACACTCTTTTCCATGGTGTAGTCCACCTGAGATTTTGATCTGCTTCATTTTTAGGTTAATCTCTAAAATGAGCTGAAAAAGAGAATGGACAGCTTGGATGTACAAAATATGCATCAAGATGGGTGCCAAGGCATGGGACGCACCGTGTTTACTAAGGCAGAGGCCACACCTAATACGCTAAAGAGGGTTAATGGTTAAAGTGACCTCATTTGCTGACCGTGTAACCAAAAAGTTTATACTATAGTAGGAATATATTTATTTGGCCCTAGAGCTAGAGCACTGTTCACCAAAATTTTCTGATCAAATCGTCCATTCGCTACTCTGCAGACGGTATGGCAGTTGAGTGACCCACAATCGAGGGAGTGGGGCCTGCCGCATCACACCAAAGAATAGTGAGAGGGCATCCCATGTAAGATCTGATCCGTTCATTTGAACTGGACACATGTGGAACCCCAAGTGAGACATTTCGAATTACCATGCAACCCCTCTGTGACCCATGAAAGTACCAACAATTTGTATTAAATCTGATGCTTTTTTCTCATTGTGGTCCACTTGTGTTCATTTTTGCCCTCAGATCTTGGATATAACCATTCATTTAAAAAAATCTCATCCTCTAGATGTGGTGGATCTCCCTATAAACTAGCAAGTGGGCCACATAAAAGCCAACCAAGGCACTTATAGGATGTGGGGCCTACTGTATCAGCCCCAAAAGGCATTTTTTTGTTTACTTTTCTTTCCCTCGATCTTCTGCCAAGGCCTTTTACGGGACCAGCAAGTGAGGGACCACCAACTTAGTGCACCATTAAGATTCAAGATTCAGTTGCATTGCTACTTTCCGGCAACACCCACACTCTCCAGCCACTTCCGGCAAGCTTTGAACGAATTTTTCGACGCATAAGAGATGGATGAAAAACACACCAGAGGTCTGTTTGTTTTGGTGTACGCACAGGCATTTAGGGTCTCGGGTCTCACACTCCTGCTCCAAAGGTGCTGCATCAGTCTTCTTTTTCAATAGCTTTGACTCCTCAAGCTCTATTATGTTCATATTTTCTATGATATTTGCTTGGATCTTGCTTAGCTTCTACTCTTCTACCTGCTTCAGAGCTTGCAAGTTGGCAATCTGCTCATCGATAGCAGACAAGGTTTGTTCGGAAGCCTTTGCTTGTCCTTGAAGAGAATCGCATTCCGCCTTGTACCTGAAAATGATTAAATATTGCTTGGATATATCATTATTAAGGAACAATAATCCTTGTTGTTGGCGTTCTATTTCCAAAGAAATCTCTATATTATGAGCGGATTCAAAACGCTTGAAGGAGGTGCATAACAAAGCAAGAGAATTATGAAGCCAGGAGACTGGCACCTTAGTGAGTCTCGCAATATTGTGCAAAATGTTTAAATCATTGCTAAGTTGGTACCACTGCTCATTGTCCTTAAGCATTCAAGCGACTGTTGAAAGAGCATGCTTGAATAAGATGAGCTTATAAAGAGGCACTTTCTCTAGAAACAAGACATTGAAAACTGTGATGATATAGCTGAGGTCGACTGAAGAGCGGGATTTGTGCAGCTGAAAAAGGCAACATGATATAAAATATATGAGATGACAGAGGAATTGCAATATAAGGAAGAAAATTGGGATTTGTAATTATACCTGTCATTGGCATTAATGACGAAGGAGAAGGTGCAACAGGAGATTCGATAACATTGAGGGCAATGAGAGTCTTAGGAACAGTCGCCTGGGGAACAACATCGAAAGCGGGCTCCTAGGAAAAAAACGCTTGAGTTCACTGTCCTCATAGTTGTTTTCGTAGAAAGTTTAGGTTTAGTTAGTGGAACATTTGAAGAAGCAATTGCTGTGACATCAGTTGAAATGAGTTCAGCATTGGCTTTAGTTATCTCGGCATTGACAGATGTAATTGTCACATTTTGATCTACCTCCATACTTTTGGGAATAGAGAAGGGCATGTTCGGGGAGATCGGTGCTTTTGCAATATTCGGTGCCTGTGAGGATAACTCCACCTCTCGTGAAGAAGAAACTTTTGCAATCATTGGAAGTGTGGGATGAGTGGCATGAGGAATAATAATCAGGAGGAATGGTCGGCTTATCCCTAGGTAAAGGGGAATAATTGGCATTGAAGGACATGGTAATGTTTGTTGTTGGAGAATGAGTGAATTTTCTGTAATCCACTTGATCCTCATCCACGTCTGTTTGAGCATTTGAGTCGTCAACTGGATTTACTCCTGTAGAAGGATTTTCTTCGATAATTCTATCATTGCCAATGATATCATCTTCATCAATAATTATATATTCGTCATCGTCATCTTTATCAGTCCCTGAAGAGTTGCTCTCCTCATCTGAGTCATCACTCTCCATTATCTCTTTGTTTTCTTCTTTAGTGGGATCCCTTTGAGCAGGTTCTTTCACCATAACCTATTTACCCTTTCTAGAAGGACTTGCCCTATCGATAAGCACTCTTGGTTCTCCAAGGGTTGGGGACACACTCTGCTTAGCTCACCTGGTTAAAGGAGAAGTGACTGGAATCCAATATTGGGTTTTCGGTATTGTCTGGTTGAAGCCAAACTGACTTGTAAACCTGCTTGGGTAGTAAGGTTCGCGCTAGAACTCGTTATCTTCTCTTAAAGTACCATAGAGGGAGGTGATCGGGGTTGATGTACGCCTTGTTTGATTCCTCGTAAGTCTAACGAAAGTAAAAAAGCCACCCCCACAAAATAATGCTAAGGGGTATATGCTGATGATGCTCTGAGAGAGGGATGTTTATAGTTTGTAGACACATCTCCAAAGGCTCTACATAAAGAGTAGAGCACCAGGGGATCCAATGAGTACTTCTTTCCTTCAACCATTGATCTAGCCATCGTGCAATAAAAAGTTGATCCAACTTGGATTCTATCTCTGAAGAAATTAAAGAGGATCAAGGGGGCATCTGTTATGACATAAAAAATTCATTAAGGAGTTGTGCAAGTTCTGAAGCGGGTTCTAAAGGAGTTCTGCAAATTCTGAAGAAGTTGTGCCGGTTTTGAAGGAGTTGTGCGAAATTTGAAGGAGTTGTGTGGCCGCGAGAAAAAAAGAGTTGTGCAGTCGCAAGAAAGAAGTGTTGTGCGACCGTGGGAAAGAGATGTTATGCAACCTCGAGAAAGGAATTGTTGTGCGGAAAAAAGGGTTTTACATGTGCAGATGGCTACAAAACCCCACTCAACTCTCTCATTTGGGTATTTTTGAGAATTCAAAGCTTCCTCATAGATCTCGTCCGAATAAACAAAAGGAATCAAGGAAGACCCGTGCAACAAGTCCTTTCCGAGAGTCCTGCACTGGCCATAGTCAGTTGTATCCCGGGATTGAAGAAGTTATGGGGATTGAAAATGGAGAAAAGTGAAGGCATGGACAAGGCGAACCTTGTCAATATTGTGCGACCATGTAACTTCTTTCTAGTTTTGCCGGTTTAAGTGTTGGCTAGGTTTTCAGCTTTAGACAATTAATCGATCGCAATTCTGAAGTATGCAGAAGGGGTTCTAAACCTACACAACACTTCCACCACTTTGGTAGATCGCAAATAGGGGTGAAAATGCTGCCTGAATTACTTTCTAGCTTTCATTTAATATTGTATATTAAATATATCTTAGTTTAGAGTAAAGGGATTTCCCAAAGGGATGTAATTACAAAGAATGTAATAAAACTCAGATAAATGATTTTTTTTATAATGAATATTCTTTCCTTCAGAATTTCTTTGTTATTACTAGAATACATGTATTCCGATCCCTCAAATGAAAATTTGACATAACAGTCCCAGCACAATTTGCCCTTCCAGATCCTTCCTTCTCTGCTTGCCTCCTGTATTGGTAATCGCTCTCATTCTTCTTTTAATTTGGCCACATTTTGGTTAGTCATACTCCTGGCACCGCTGGACTAGCACTAATTATACTACCACAAAGCATTCTTTAGATATCTCCGTAAATCTTATATGCACTGCATAATTCCCATATAGCCACATGTATCCTTTCCTGATTGGCTATCCTAAGAACGGTTATAAATAGGGTACAACACTTAGGTGGGCTAAATTTTAAGAAACGGTAAAAAAAAAAACCCACCTAAAATGTCCAAACTCACAAAGTGTGGTTAATATGAATCTTGGAATGTCCTCATTTTGAAGAGATCCATTCATCTTGTATGGTTTGTTAGATGAGTGGATTGGATAACATATACTCACTACGATAGATCTTATATACAAATTTCACGATTTTAAAGATGGGGCTTGCCATATCAATTCTTCCCATGGTGTAGCCAAAGGCCTTATTTTAAGGACTTTGCCCATACACAAGGTGGGACATTGATTAATGGGGTGGATGACATTAGGTGGATGTTATCCATATGAAGTCCTTCATCCACATCAGCAAAGTTAGGCCTTTGTATGACAAGGTGTGGTCATGCAAGCTTTTTTGAAATGGTCTTATTCCAACAAGTTTAAGAGCATATTTGGACAGTGTGATTTAAAACTATTGTAACTTTAAAAGCATAATCATTACAATTTTCAAGGTTTGTATATTAGGTAGTTTGATACTATGAAATGAATTTTCTTATATTTTTCTTGTCGAGTAAAAGTATTATCATTGTACTTTTACAATGTCCTATTGTGGACCCTCGCCGATTTTCCCCGCGCTCCCACAAGACGTCGTTCTCCCTTTCCTTTCGGAAGAAGAAGAAGAAGCGGTGCGTGAGTGCGAAATCGCCGTTTGTGCCACTGGCTTGCCTCGTTCTCGAGGGCTTCGTTTGGTTGTCGTATTGAGCTGGATGTGTTTTAAGTGAATTTATATAAGACCAGAGTCGCCACTAGCCAGTTACTTCGAATCTACAGTCGGCTAGACCCCGTAGAAACGTTAGAGAAGGGAATCCGAAGATTCCTTCCTCTAAAATGACTCCTGTTGATCTGCGGTCAGAGATTCAAGGTAAGGGATCACGGTTACAGGGTGGGAAGAGGTTAAGCACCCCACACACTGCCCGTACCGAAGTACGGTCTCTACTTCACAGAATCGATCGAATACTTGAAAGTCTAGTTTAATCCTCGTATATTCTCATAAATGACATGATGCATGAATGCGGGTCTGAACAGTAAGAGTTTCTGATGGGCAGGTTCCAACAACGGGCAAGCCCAGAGCATACGCTCGAACTGACAGGTGCTTTATGCGAGATGATGCAGTGTGCTTGAATGATCAAGGTGTTTTATGGTGAAGCGTGAATGCAGGTCTGAACAGTAAGAGTTTCTGATGGGCAGGTTCCAACAACGGGCAAGCCCAGAGCATACGCTCGAACTGACAGGTGCTTAATATAAAGACATATGCATGTGTACTTGACGGATCAAGGTGCTTGTAGTAAAGCAGGGGGGTTGGAAGAAAAGTAAATGTTGCACTTATGCTAGATGCGAATGAGATGATGCTGGAAAGAGAGTAGCTGGGTGGACGGAGGTGTCGCAAGGATTGGCTTCGAGTGGCTGGATTAGGACTTAGATGGCTTGAGAGGCTTGGACCAGTGGTCAGGCTGGGCTGGACCAGGGTTAGACTCTCCTCACTCGGGCTCTCCTTGGTGGGAAAATGGGCAAAGGGCACTCGAAAGGATGGACTCTCTCTGGACTCGAAGAGCTTCGAATTGAATTTAATGGAATGTTGAAATGAGAAGGGGAGGGGGGTATTTATAGCAGCGGACAATGGCAGATTGCGTAATTTTGTCCGGGCGGCCTGCCATGGGCCGCCCGTACGGCCGCTCCTCGGTTTCCAGCGAGTACGGCCGTTCCCTCGGGGCTGCTGTTGGACTCGCTGGTCGACTCAGTGAGTTGACTCAGCGGGTCGACTCGACGGTTTGACTCGACGGGTTGACTCGACGGGTTGACTCAGCATGTTAACTCAGCGGGTTGACTCAGCGGGTTGACTCAGTGAGTTTGACTTTTTTGGGATTTTTTGACTGGCCTTTTTTATGGGGGGTTTTTCTGGGTGGTGTTTAGGACTGGGTTGACTGGGTTCAGGCTTGAACTGGGCTATGGAATGGGGCTTACAAGGGTGAGTTTGGCTGAGTTTGGACTTGGGATTTGGGGGTATGGTCCTCCGTTCAACCAGCTATCTCTACCAACAGTGTAGCCGAAGGTGGGGTGTCTACAGATGCCCCTCTTTGGCAGAGGTTGCATGCAACCGAATGCCAAAGCGAGTGGACACCCCACTTCTGACCCGGTCATTCATGGATCATGGTCTGAAATCTTTGCTTGCTTTTGCATCTGTGCCAGTTGATCGTTTGGAGATCGCTCACTTGCACATACCGCGGGAGTTTGGAGAAAACGTTGCGATTGTCCCTGCAGTTTGCTGCAACCTGGGTACCCAATCGCAACCCTTCCATTCCCGACCGGTACTAACATCGGAAAGGTACAGCAGAGCCTCTGCGTCGACAGTCTTACGAGGTCACTGACCCTGTGATTGATTGTATGTTTGATGTTTTCCCAGATCACTCCAGGAGTACTTGTTTCGCTTGACTGTCAAAGTGGTTAGACGCCCTGCGTCCGATAGTCTTACGGGATTCTACTACGCCGACTTGGACTCAGTCAAGGTACTTCAGGCATCCACGCCTAGGTATGTGCGGGTGGGCTTTTCCACCCGATCTGCTGGTTTTGATGCTTGGTTTGCAATTCATTCTTTCCTTGATTGTGGTTTGGAATCTTTGTTGTCCTTTGTATCTGAGTCAGTTGATTGTCTGGAAATTGATAACTCGCACATACCGCGAGAGTTTGGAGAAAACGTTGCGATTGTCCCTGCAGTTTGCTCCAACCTGGGTACCCAATCGCAACCCTTCCATTCCCGATCGGTACTAACATCGGAAAGGTACAGCAGAGCCTCTGCGTCCGTTAGTCTTACGAGGATGCTGACCCTGAGACTGATTGTGTGATGTTTGATGTTTTCCCAGATCACTCCAGGAGTACTTGTTTCGCTTGACTGTCAAAGTGGTTAGACGCCCTGCGTCCGATAGTCTTACGGGATTCTACTACGCCGACTTGGACTCAGTCAAGGTACTTCAGGCATCCACGCCTAGGTATGTGCGGGTGAACTCTTTCCACCCAATCTGCTGATTTGGATACTTGGGTTACAATTCATCGTTTCCACCTGTTCAAATGGTTTCTGTGACCGAGCCTTTTGGCTTTCATCTTTTTTGTATCTTGGCATGTGGTACGACAGCACTGACACTGGAGTTCAGTTCGACCGCACTTTGAGTGCATTGGATCCGATGATCTCCGGGGAAACCGCGAGACATTGGATCTTATTTGATTTTTGCGTTGGCTCCTACCCAGAGATATGGAAGATCTCCTGGTGTATTGGAGACAGAACGCTCTACTGAGAAAATATTTTTGGATTTTTGAAAAGATACCCACTCTGGGGAGTGATACTCCGTGGGGTTTTTATTTGCAAATAGAAATATTTTTTGTCTTTTTGAAATGAAAATCTGGTTCGCATGTGCCTCCACTAGGGATGCCTGTGGGGTCTTAGCTAACCGACTTTTATTTTGAAAGCAGGTAAACATGATGATTGATGCGATGGATGTTGATGCATGGAGATGCATGATGAATGCATGGCTTTGGCTCATTCTCTTTCAGTTTGATGATTTTGCTTTTGCTATGGGTGTAGAGAACTTTGAGCTTATTGCTTGCAGGGTTGTGCTTCCTTTGGGGATTTTTCTTTTTGATACGGAGATTTGGACAGCGGATTGGTCAAGATCCCGACCCGTGGTCGATCAGGTCCATCGTCCCAAGATGATGTTTCTTTGCTAATGAGAATGTACGAGGATATCATCCGACTTCAAGATGTTCTTCTGGGCATACATGTGATTGAGATGGTGTTTGGTTGCCCGTTTTGGTCAAGATTCCAATTTGCGGGCGATTGGATCCGTCATCCCATACTTGTGAAGTGAGCGGAGTTCAAGACTCCTGATTGTAGTGCTGGGGATGCTAATTTTTGTGATTTTTTTTTTTTTGTAAATATGTGGTCCGAATCTTTACCTGAGCGATCAGGATAGAGATTGGTTATTGAAAACACAGGAAATATTTTTGTGATTTTTGAAATGTTTTGATTGAAAGCAAGGGAAATATTTTTGTGATTTTTGCAGATATTTGATGGAAATATTTTTGTGATTTTTGAAGAGATGATTTTGCAATGTTTTTGTATTTTGTGATTTTTGCAGATATTTGATTTGATGGAAATATTTTTTTGTGATTTTTGAAGAGGTGATTTTGCAATGTTTTTGTATTTTGTGATTTTTCTGAAATGCAGGGAAAAGATATGGAATTTCCATCCACTTCCAGCTTCTACTGCTGGTAAGGCACCCGATCCATTTTACGTCAGCGAGCAAGACGAGTCTCACACAGTTAAGTGCCGTAGTTTTACATCTTCGGATGAGGGGATGTTGAGGGTTTTCAGTCAACACACCCACAAAGTTGCCTGTTCCTCATGTGCAATGCACATAGACCACGTATCGTCCGACGGACTCCTTCGGCCACAAAATGAGCCACATCCTCACATTTCCCTTAGTCAATCCAGTTTGGGGTCTTACGTTGCTCACAATTCCGTGAGGGTGAGCTTCACCTCCCAACAGCCTTAATCCCCTTCATGAGTTCTAGGAACAGGGAACATCCGTCAGCTTCAACAGCGACTTCCAACTCAAGGTTGTCTATCACGGTGCGTTCAACACGAACAGGATTGCGGAGTTCTGCCCGCCTCAGCCTTTACCTGTTTAAAAGATTCCAGACACCCGTACAATCAAGTGTCAGCCATGTCTGGGACAGGTTAGGAAAGAAAGCCCCCGAGAAGTTAATCCCAGTGTAGTTTTAGGTCTTCGGACCATTGGGGATAAATTGGTGGATCAAAACTGGTGATGAAAACTTTTTTTGTTTTATATTGTATATTTTTTTTGTTTTGAAAAAGTTCCAGACTTCAACTCGAGTAATCAAGATTGACACTGGTTTTTATGGAAAGCTTTAAATTATTTTTGGTATTTTTGAGATGATCCGGGTTATCGAACCATGATCCCAACGGTCGAGGCCGATGCCGGTTTTTAGTTGAAAGCGAGAAAGGTCCCCCGAGAAATTAATCCCAGTGTAGTTTAAGGTCTTCGGACCATGAAACTGTACAAAAGAGGGGCAAACATGTTTTTTTGTTTTTGGAAAAATGTCCGGTGTCAGCGGATGGACAATCCAGACTGATGCCGGTTTTTATTGAAAATCTCTCGGGATGTCGATCCCGACGTAGTTTAAGGTCTTCGGACCAAAACTTTAAAAGCGGGGCTGGTAATATATTTTTATGATTTTTGAAAATGTCCGGAGTCATTGATCTTGAGCAAACAAGACCGACGCCGGCTTTTATTGAAAATCTCTCGGGATGTCGATCCCGACGTAGTTTAAGGTCTTCGGACCCAGACTTAGTAAAAGGGGGGGGCAAACACATTTTTTTGTTTTCTTTTTTCGAAATGATCCAGATCATCAGATCTTGGCCTGAAAGGCTGGGATCGATGTTGGTTTTTATTAAAAATCTCTCGGGACGTTGATCCCGACGTAGTTTAAGGTCTTCGGACCCAAAACTTTAAAAGAGGAAAGACATTTTTTTGTTTTCTTTTTTTTGGAAAAAATTCTGGGTCATCGATTCTGATTTTGATGGTCGAGATCGATACCCATTTTTATTAAAAATCCCTCGGGATCTTGATCTCGACGTAGTTTAAGGTCTTCGGACCATGAAACTGTACAAGTGCTGTATATATTTTTTTGGTTTTCTGAAAATGTCCGGAGCCACCAGATCTTGAAGAAGACTGATGCCGGTTTTATTGACAATCCCTCGGGATCTTGGTCCCGACGTAGTTTAAGGTCTTCGGACCACAATTCATACATGTGAACAGTAATCAAGGGCGGAGATTCTTGGGATTCTTCTTGGAATGGTTTGGATCATCTGGTCATGCCTTTGGATGGTTGAGATCATTGTTTGACCAAGTCAAATTCTTCTTTCTTTTTCTTGGAAATTCCATGGAACTTTTCCACATCATCCACCCAATTTCTCACCCATTTCTCATGAGATGAGATTTTGGTGAAATTTTCTCTTTTTTCTCACCATTCTCTTCCATCACTTCATTCTTACATGAAGGTACAAGATTCACTTGCAACCACCCTTCCCAAGGAGGAGTTCTTCCCAAGGAGAGGGAGAGGGAGGTCGTTTCACCTAGGTAGAGGCTAGGACGGCCTCCCATGGGCCGCCCGCCCGGTCTCTGCCTCCTGGTCCCTTCAGGGGGCTGGGTAAAAGGGTGCCCTCCCATTTTCTATATAACATGGGGCACCCTCCCCCCCTCAAACGTGCAATCTCTCTCTTCTCTCTCTCATACTCTTTCTTTCTTCAAGTTTCCTCTCTCTTCTTTGGTGGTCCTTTGCTCTTTTCAAGTGGTGGGCCTTAGAGAAATCTTGGGACAGCAAGGTGGTCCTTCTTTGGTGAGTGGTAAAGGTATGGACCACTTCCTTTCTCTTTCTTGTCCTTTTCCATCTTCATTGTCTCTTCTCATGATCCTTTTTCTTTTTCATGTAGCTATTCAAAGGGGTGTGAAGGTGGGCCCAAGCATTCTTGATCTTTTCTTAGATCTCAAGTCTTTCAAAGGTGGTGCTTGGAGAAGGACATTGCAAGCTCTCCACTTCATCATTTTTTCCTTTTTCACACTCCCTCCATGTGCATGTAAGGAGTAATTTTGCCATGTCATCAAGTGTGCATGGCAAAATACTCTATCTTTTTCATGGGAGTTGGGCCTCTTTTCATGTGTATCAAATGGACTCAAAGTGAAGTCATGGCCCTTGGTGTATTTGATGGGCCCAATGCTTCATTTTGGGCTCCCTCATGCTTTCTTGCCTTTGTCATTTTTCCTTTGGAACTATCCTTTCTTTTCCCTCTTCTTTTCAAGATTTGGGCCCATGGGCATGGTAGGGCCCATCTCAAGTTTTGGGCTCATGGGGCTCACTTTGGGTGACCCCATCTTTCTTTACATGTGTATGGATCAAGGTGGCTAGCCCATTCTTCATTTTGGATCTCAAGTGGGCTAGTTTTCCTAGGTGGGCTTATATGGACAAGTAGCCCAAGTCTTCCACTATTTCTTTGATTATGATGTACATCTTTGCACAAAGTGTGGTGGGCTCCTTGGAGTTTTTCATGTGGATGGGCTTTTGGGCCTTCATTGAAACTTGGGCACCATGTGTGCCCCACTACACTTTGTTCATGTAGGCTTTTTCTTTTCATGCTTTCTCTCTTGATGGATGGAGGACTTGAGTTACTTGACCATCTACAAGTCCCATGAGTGAGTTGTTCCCACAATCTCACTAAGTTCAAATGGCTTCCTTTGTGGTAGGATTGTGGTTCTCAAGAGTTTCCCTTAGATGTTATCAATCTCAAATGGATGATTCTCAAGTGAGCTATCCATACAACCATGGGTCCTTGAACTTTTCTATGGGGGCTTGGTGGATCACCCATCATCATTCAAATATGAGTGATTTCTTCTTCCATTTGTGAGAAGGAATGGTACCCATAAGTTACCCATTTTTGTCCCATGCCTTGGGACATTTTGGATTTTGATCTTCAAGTGGGCTATGTGTACCATTCTTATCCATTTTCATGATGGTTGGGTGACTCATCAAGCCATGCTCTTTTGTGCTCAAATGGTCTCCCTTTTGGTGAAAAAGTTGGTGCACATAAGTTGCCCAAACTTGCCTTTTCATGGGTATTTTCAACTTTGATTCTTCATGTGGGCTATGTGCATCGACTTTCTACCCTTAGCTTCTTTGATTCATATGTTTGTGGGTAGACCTCCTTGTTGCATTTTCGTGGTCAAAATTTTCATCAAGATGAGGCACATAAGGTTGCCCATGGTTAACCCATGAATGGGTCCTCATGTTCTTCAAGTGGGCTATGTGCTCTCTTCAATCCATTGAGATGAGGCATTTGGGTTGCTCTTGGGGACCCGTTTCCTTTCTATTCCCCACTTGTCCATGCATATGTGTAAAAAGATGGAGACATCCTAAGTGAGAATCATGACCTTGGCATAAAAGTGAGTCAATCCTTGGCCACATGTGGACTTTGAAGAGGAACTTCTCATGTGCAGTAGGACTCTCATCCTTAGTTGATTTCATGGCACTTGAGTGCATTTGTTGTCCAAAATGTGTCCTTGGATGATGGACTTTTCTTACCTGAGGCATGCCATGCCACCTTCTTTAAGGCAGGCCTTACTTTTTCCAATGGGTCCAACACATATCCTAAGTGACACATGGAGTTGGACTTTAGATTTTGCATTTGAATGTGAGTCCAATCCCATGGGTTTCTTGGATGAGAATTTGGATTTTAATGGGTAAAGGATAGGGACTTACCTTGCCAAGCTTGTAGGATTCCATGGCGGATGGTACTAGGGGCCACCAAGTGGTTGACGAGGATGATCCTGCTTTCATTGTCCGCCGAGGGGACCACATGTGTTCCCTAGCTATGGAGCATCAACCTCTTCCTGCTATCAAGGGTCGAGGTACCAGGGATCGCTGGGACAATTGGATGAAGGAGCCACAGCCCTTGCTTGAGCGAGTACTAGATGGTACTCCTTTTGCTGGCCTCCTCACCCTACGCTTCCATAATAACGACGCCAACCGTATGATGCTTGCGGCCCTTTGTGAGAGGTGGCGGGATGAGACCCACACCTTTCAACTCCCTTGTGGAGAATGGGGGATAACCCCTTTGGACATTTACATGCAGATAGGTTTCCCGTTTCATGGGGCAATTGTCCCTCAAGTTAGCTCTTTAGCTCCCCTCTCTTCCACTGATTGGCTGCGGCTTGTCGGTGACGTCCCTCCTGAGGGTGAATTCCAAGGCCATCAGGTGAAGATGCGATGGTTTTACAACAATTTTGCTTCCGTCGTCCCTACCACCGAGCGAGAGGCCCTCCACAAGGCGCGGGCCATGATCACTTATGCTTTTGGATCCTTTCTTTTTTGCCATGCGAATGAGAGAGTTTATCCTAAATTTCTTCGTTTAGTCGAGGATCTTCATCACCCCTATAACTGGAATGGGGCCATCCTGACCCGTCTCTTTCAAGGTCTGGACAAGACCTGTCGGCATAGCCGGTCCTTCACAGGCTTCTGGCCTGTTGTTGAGGTACCTCTTCTTTCATCCTCTTTGGAGCCGTTTGCCTCCTTTCTCTCTCTGATCATTAAATGTACTTTCATCCAGACCTGCTTTTATGACCATTTTCCGCATCTTGCGCCGAGGATGCGAGATGACATTGAACCCGCTCAGTATCGCCACATGTACTGGCATTAGCAGAATCGTCAGCGGAACTCCCGAGTTCCCGGGGACAATTGGCGTGCTGATATAGACGGGCTGACCGTTGAGGACGTAAGTATCTTGCTTGTCTTTGTCCTTGTACTGTACTTGTAACTGATCGTGGTAACCTCTTCTGCTGCAGTTTGCCCGGATGCCGTACGCTAGTTTCCCTCTCTACTACACACCCCAGCGCGTGGAGGCATACGATGCTTCATGTCTCCACATTATGCTTTCTGACGCTGAGTCCTTCCAATGGTACTTGGGAGAGAGATTGCTTCGGCAAGTCACTGGGGTGGCTCGGGTCCCCTGTTCTGCACCTCCTCCAGCTGCTCGGATGCCAGCTGATGAGAGAGTTGAGGCTCTGGTGGGCCAGCCTAGCTTCCGTTTCACGATCCCGGATCATGATTATGACGAGTGGTATCTGCTATTTGGCCAGGGGCCTTTGCTTCCTTCGCTTTACGTTCCAGGTGGCCGTCGCAGGTATGCTGGAGGTTCAGTGACTGCTCCTTTGATGGATCTTTATCGTCGGGAGCGGGACGCGAGGAGGGGCGATGATGATTATGTTGGTGACTTGTAGCTGGCTCTGCTTTATATGGCCTTGTACTTTTGTTTTTGTCCCCTTTTGTATCAAGCCCTTTTGGATGAATATACAGGCTTTGATTTCTCCCAAATTCCTTGGTGATGTCTGGATGCTTTGATTCTTGACTCATTCCTTCATGATTTGTGATTTCTCAACTGCATGGACAATGACTTGAACGGTTCCGATTGCTTGATTAGGCCTTGTGGGCCCACTTGATGTTTAGATCTTGGATTTTGGCCCTTCTTTTGATGATCGAACCTTTGATCTTGCTGCTCCATGACTTGTGTAAGCTTTCCAATGGTTTGGATCCTGATGATCTAGCCCTTGAATGGTTTAGATTGATAGATTCGGCCCTGTGGGCCCATTTGAAACCTTGGTTTTACTTTGGGGCATCTCCTTTGATGATTTGTGAGGCTAGGAATGCTTCTCATGGTGTGGATGATGGCTTGAACGTCTCTGATCGCTTGATTTGGCTTTGTGGGCCCACTTGATGATTAGATCTTGGATTCTGGCCCTTCTTGTGACGATCAAACCTTTGATCTTGTTGTTTGACGGCTCATGTAGGTTCTTCAATGGTTTAGATCGTGATGATCTAGTCTCTGAATGGCTTGGATTGCTTGTGGCCCCCACTTGATCACCTTTCCTTCTCTTTGGCTTGATCAGCCCTATTCCGGTCACATTGCTTCATGATTGGACCAGTGGGGCACCTTTTGTATGATCTTGATCATCTTCAGTCGAAATCTGGAGTGGACCGGAGCCTTGGGCGGCCCACGGAGCGCCATCTGCTGACGTGGACTGTCAGCCTCACCTACCAAAAGCCCTGGAGCCAATCCCGCGGAGAGAGGGGAACCGCGTCCGTACGGGCGGCCCAGGGCAGGCCACCCAGAGCTCGTCTCTTGAGCGGCCTGGGCTGGCTCGTGCTCGGACATTCTCTGGTCCCTGTTGCTGCTGTCCCCACCTGCTGTGTACGTTCAGGTTCGATTCCAACAATGAATCTTCTCTTTGTCTCCTCTTTCATCATCATCTTGTCTTCATCTTGGTTTGTCCTTTCTTGGGCAATGGATGGTGGGGATTTATGGGCTGCGGGGGCTGTTCATGGTGGGTCCCACACTTCAGAGAGTATTGAAGGCTTTAATGATGGAGAGATTTCTTTAATGGATGGGGTAGATGGGGCATTAAGAGGGGGCATTGATGAAGATTTAAGCTTGGTGGTTGGTGGAGCTTTGAATGGCCCCATTAATGGTGGGATGGCTGGATTTTCTGATTTGAATGGGTCCCTCATTATGGGAGGAATGGATGGTATGGATGAGATGATGGGATGGGACATAGGTGAGGCTATGCATCCCTTGAGTGTGGGTCCCATGGATGATGTGATGGACGGTGATGATGGGACTATGAGGGACATAGATGGGCTGATCTCATGTCTGGATGGTATGGATGGCTCAGATGGTACCTTTGACGGTTTGGATGCTCTGGATGAGGGCCGAGATGTGCGGTATACTTGCTTGGGTGGTCTTGATGTGATCATTGATGATGTCCCCCTGATGATGGACGGTGTGGATGCCTCGATGATCCCTTTGATCGGTCAGGATGATGATTGGGTTCATGATCTCCTACTGGAGAGGGCCGCAGGTCCGGATCTGGCAGTTGATTCTTCGATTGGGGTAACCGGGACCCTTTTGGATGGTTCAGATGCATTCTTTGACGGTCAGATTAGCCAGGGTGCCACGATGTGCGGTGTGATCTTCACTGATATTCCTTTTGATGGGGAGCATTGTCCTTCCCTTGGTCGTCGGTCTTTTGCGCACTCTATTCATGAGGTGGGCGAGTCTTCTCATGCGGCTGAGGTTGTGACAGTTTCAGACAGCGATGCGACTATATCAGACATAGCCGTTACTGGGGACAGGTCAGGGGCTGTCGAGTCTGCGGAGGTTCCAGCTTTTCCTTCTCCTTCGCCTGTTGACCTTCCGATCTTCGATGAGTTGTCCTCGATTTCTGGGCCTTTTGTGCTGGAGGGGATACCGGTGAGGACTTGTCAGCTGCTTCCTCGTTCTTCTTGCTCGCCACGACTGCTGGCTTGGCTTGATAGCTTGTCAGCTTATGAGATTCGAGACTTGGAGTCTTATGGCTTTGGCAGTCTGATTCATATGGCTAGAGTTGACATTGACTGGAGGATGCTCGGAGCTGCCTTGATTGACTGGGTCCCTTCGTTGAACTTGTTTGCGTTCAATGATATGGAGATGGGGCCTTCTTTGGAGGAGCTTGCACGCTTGACAGGCTTACCCTTGGATTATACTCAGTACTTTTCGCCGAAGACATCGCCGAAGACTGCTACACCGCAGAACTGGTTTGGGATCCCTTATCTTGTTCGACCTGCAGCTAGTGGCCAGGATGCTGTAGTGTTCTCTTTGGACTTGCTGTATGATCTTTTTTCGGGTCCTCAGAGTACGGCTGGTTCTACCTTTGCTCGGAACGCACTGATATTTTGCTTGATTGCTGAAGTGCTGTTCTCGGGATGGCGAAGGTCCCAGACTCCTTTGCTTTTTGGGGTGATGAGCCGAGCTGCCCGTCGGCAGGGGATTATTTCTCTTATCTTGGCCGAGCTATTCGATGGGCTGACCGACTGTGCCCTGGGCCGCACTCGCGTTCTTCGCGGCTGTTGTGCCTTCCTGCAGGTATTCTTTTCTGCACCCTTTTTCTTTTGCTTTGTCAGGATTTGTTTTGCTCTAGCTGAACTTCTTTCGTTTTCTGTGATCAGGTCTGGCTATGGGAGCGCCTTTCTTTGACCGTTCCTGTACCTCTTCCTGGCATCCCGGGCTCTGACATCATGCGTTATATCCTGGAGTTCCTTCCTCATACAGCCAGGATGAGCGAGCCCCTGTATCGCAGGATGTTAGCTGAACTTCGTGACTGGAACGTTCGTTGGGAGTCATCTTGGCTTTCACTTCCTCCAGTGCTTTGCGATGCACACCGCCATCCTCTGATGTTGGTAGGCTTTCGATCTTACTTCTCTTACCATCCGATCCGGTTCTTGCGGCAGTTTGGGTATGAGCAGGATGTTCCTCTTTTCGCTTTCGCGGGTATCGGGCGTCGAGTACTCCCCTCTAGATCTTCTGACTTCAGGACCCAGATTGATTGTTCCTGGGCGAGTTATTTGACAGCTGATTTGCTGGGATTTGAGCTACGGACTTTTCCGATGGCGACCGCCCCATATCAGTATTGGGTTGCTGAGCAGTCTTTGTATCGACGTATCCCTTGTTGGCACCAGACTGCTGATGAGGATGAGCAGGATATTCTTGGAGATGCTGGCTCTTCATCTGGTTCATATGAACCTTTTGAGGAGCGCCCGTTTATCGATCCTGGCTTCCTTTTGGCCACTCATGGCCATCTGCTGTCTGAGATCTCTGCACTTCGGTATCATTGCGAGATGATGTCGAGGAGATTGGCTGCCGATCAGAGATTGTCTGATGAGGAGACAGCGATCCGTACCCTTGAGCGCGATGAGGC
This sequence comes from Liriodendron chinense, assembly GCA_003013855.2. Taxonomy (NCBI): domain Eukaryota; kingdom Viridiplantae; phylum Streptophyta; class Magnoliopsida; order Magnoliales; family Magnoliaceae; genus Liriodendron; species Liriodendron chinense. The sequence continues at coordinate 427,246 of PVNU02000151.1, forward strand.
GCATTACCTGCGTATGGAGGTGAGCAGGTTGAGAGCGAGACTATCTTTTTATGAGTCAGAGGACTCACCTGATGTGGCCGAGGAGGAGGGTAGAGATTGATTGTGTTGGCCACCTGCACACTGATTTTTGCATATATGATTGATGATGATGCATTTTTTTGTATTTTTGAAAAAGATGATATGTGTAAGAGAAATATAATGCATTTAATTGAAAAGAGAAAAAACTGTTTGAAAATCTACTGTGCCATTAGTTGTCTTGTGAGTGTTTCTGGACTTTGTGTCAGGATATAGGAATCAGAACTGGGGCTCGGTCAATGATTTGACCGATGTCTCGAGATTTGACTTGTGTGTTCCTTTGGTTCCCTAGAGATGTAGACAACGGAAACTGTTGCCTCCTGAGATTGTCAGAACTTGTAGAGCTCTTCGTTCCTGACTGCGCTTCTTCTTGTTCTTGAACTGTAACCGCTTGAATTGATCTGGACCGTCTGCTTTCTTGGTACCTGCACTTTTATTTTTTATTTTTTATTTTATTTTATTATTATTATTTTTTTTTCATTTGCCATTTTTGCCTGCAGCGCTCTTTCGAGTTTTCACCACAGCCGGCTTTTTTCCCGTCATTTTTGCCCGTGGCGCCCTTTCAGGTTTTCACCACGTCCCGGGTATTTGGTCTTGCCTGCCCCTTGGCAGCTGTGCTGTTTTTACCCTTGGCGCCCTTTCAGGTTTTCACCAAGTCCGCTGTATGCCCACTGTTTTTACTCGGAGCGCCCTTTCGGGTTTTCACTCCGCCCTTTTTGTTTAGGCACACATTTTTTTTTTCTTTTTTTTTTTTTCTTGATCTCTGGATAACTGCGGCGGCTAGAGGTCGGGAATCCGTCGTTGCCGGCCGATGGCAGTCCTTCAGCCCTTATCCTGAGTTACGATAATAGAGCTGTCGGTCTTTGCTAAAGACCCCTCTGAGATGGATGGATGGATGACTGTGTTTCTTCTTGGGTTGATTTTTTCTTGGGTGCCTTGCTTTGGCTTCCCTTTTTCTTTCTCTTTTTTTCTCTTTTTTTTTCTTTTGAATTCCCCCTTTTTTTTTTTGTATTTTCCTCCTCTTTTTTTTTTGTATTTTCCTCTTTTCGAATCCCTTTATTTGAAACACTTGTTGGTGGACGGGATGATTTCTCAGAGGTCTTAGCTTCGACCTCTTGACTTCAGCTTTATTAAAGTAACTCTTGATAAGGTCAGAATGACTTACCCGTGAAAGATCTTCACGTTGTCGGCGTTGGTTGGCTCAGGAAGATCTACCCCTCTCATGCTGGTGAGTCTGAGGGCGCCTCCAGGAAGTACTTCTCTGATGATCAGTGGTCCGTCCCACGAGGGTTTGAACTTTCCTCTGGGATCTGGAAGGTGCGACGGTAGAATCTTCTTCATGACCATGCCGCCTACCTTGAAGCTCCTTTTTCGGACTCTCTTGTTGTAAGCCCGAGCGATCCTTTTCTGATAGCACTGTGAATGACTTAGTGCACGCATGCGTTTTTCATCTACTAGCTGCAACTGATCGAATCTGGCCCGTTGCCATTCTCCTTCTTCAATTCCGCTTTCTAATAGCACCCGTAGTGATGGTATTTCTACTTCGACTGGTAGAACTGCTTCCATTCCATAGGTAAGCTCGAAAGGAGTAACGCCCGTAGCAGACCGTACAGACGTTTGATAGGCCCAAAGTGCATATGGGAGCATATCTGACCAATCTCGATATGTCACGACCATCTTCTCGAGTATCCTGACGATTGTTTTGTTTGCGGCTTCTACCCCACCATTCATCTGAGGACGGTAGGGGCTTGATCGATGACGTTGGATCTTGAACTTGCTGAGGAAGTCATCCATCTTCTTGTTGACAAACGGGGTTCCATTATCTGTGATGATAGCATTAGGGATTCCATACCGGCATATGATGTTGTTCTTCATGAATTTGATCACTTGAGATGCTGCAATTGTGGTGTAGGAGGCTGCCTCTACCCACTTGGTGAAGTAGTCGACTGCCACAAGTATGTACTCGTGACCATTTGATGCTTTGGGACTGATCTTGCCGATGATGTCGAGTCCCCACATGGAGAAGGGCCAGGGGGTGGTCAGGTTGTATAACTCTGATGATGGGGCATGGATTTGATTCGCATGCTCCTGACACTTGAAGCATTTTCTGACGTGCTGGCAACAGTCTGTCTCCATGGTGAGCCAATAGTAGCCGAGCCGTAGAATCTTCTTTGCCATCATGTGCCCATTCATGTGTGGGCCACAGATTCCTTCGTGTATTTCTTTCATGATCTTTGCAGCTTCTGTTTCATCGACGCATCGAAGAAGGATGTGATTATAGGATCGCTTGTAAAGAACTTCGCCACTGATGGTGAATTGGCCGGCCAAACGCTGAATGGTTCGGCGATCTGTTGCTGTTGCTGATTCTGGATACTCCTGGGTTTCGAGGTATTGCCTGATGTCGGCATACCAGGGTTTGTCAGGGACAGCTTCAGCTTCTTCTATTTGTAGGCAAAAAGCAGGCTCTTCTTGAATTTCGACTGTGAGCTCCCATTCTGAAGCTCCTTTTGGGATCTCGAGCATTGATGCGAGTGTGGCGAGAGCATCTGCAAACTGGTTCTTGGCTCTGGGCATGTATGAGAAGGTGATTTCCTTGAATTCTTCGATCAGATTGTCAAGATACACATGATATGGTATCAACTTCTCGTCTTTGGTCTTCCATTCGCCATTGGTCTGATTGATGATAAGCTGTGAGTCTCCAAATACTCGTAGCTTCTTGATGCCCAAGATTATGGCTTCCCTTAAGCCAGCGATGCATGCTTCGTACTCTGCCATGTTGTTGGTGCACTCGAATGCGATGCGCCTCGAGATAGGAATAGGGACATCATCTAGAGAGTAGAGGATTGCTCCAATACCACTCCCTTTAGAATTTCCTGCGCCGTCGAAGAATAACGTCCATTCATCTTTTTTCTTCTTTTCTTCCTCTTCAATGAGCAAGAGATCTTCATCAGGGAAGAATGTCTTGAGCGGCTGATAGTCCAGGAGAGAGTGAGCCGCAAGATGATCGGCGAGGGCCTGTCCCTTGATTGCCTTTTGAGTGACATAGGTGATGTCAAACTCAGACAAGAGTAGCTGCCATTTAACTATCCTTCCAGTGAGTGCCGGCTTCTCGAACAGGTACTTGAGCGGATCCATGTGAGCGAGAAGGAGAATAGGGAATGCAATCATGTATTGACGGAGTCGCTGAGTTGCCCAGACTAGGGCGAGGCAAGTCTTCTCGATCGGGGAATACCTGGTCTCGTAGTCGGTGAACTTTCGACTCAAATAGTATATTGCTTGTTCCTTCTTCCCGGTCTCGTCGTGTTGGCCGAGGACACAGCCAATGGCTTCTGCTGCTACCGAGATGTATAACAATAGTGGTCGTCCAGGAGCGGGCGGCACTAGGACTGGAGGATTCATGAGATACTTCTTGATGCGGTCGAAGGCGACTTGGCAATCATCATTCCATTCTTTTGGGACGTTCTTCCGAAGGAGCTTGAATATGGGCTCACAGATAGGTGTGAGCTGTGCGATGAAGCGACTGATGTATTGAATTCTGCCGAGGAAGCCACGAATTTCTTTCTCTGTTCTAGGAGGGGGCATCTCAATGATTGCCCTGGTTTTGGTCTCGTCGACCCTGATGCCATCTTCGCTCACCATAAAGCCGAGGAGCTTACCTCCCACTGCACCGAAGACACATTTCTGAGGGTTGAGGCGAAGCTTGTACTTTTCTAATCTGTTGAATAACTTCTTCAGATCTTCAAAGTGTCCTTCAATTGTGCGAGATTTGACAATCATGTCATCCACATATACTTCGAGCTCTTTGTTCATCATGTCGTGGAATAGTGCTGTCATTGCTCGCTGATATGTTGCTCCTACGTTCTTCAGACCGAACGGCATTACCCTGTAACAGAAGGTTCCCCAGGGAGTGATAAATGCTGTCTTCTCACGATCTTCGACGGCCATCTTGATCTGATTGTAACCTGAGAACCCGTCCATGAATGAGAAGATCTTGTATCCTGCAGTGTTGTCGATTAGAGTGTCGATATGTGGCAAAGGGAAGTCATCTTTTGGACTGGCTTTGTTGAGATCTCGGAAGTCGATGCACATTCGAACCTTGCCGTCCTTCTTTGGTACTGGTACGATGTTGGCGAGCCATTCAGGGTAGTTGGAGACTACCAAGAATCCCGCGTTGTATTGCTTGATGACTTCATCTCGGACTTTCAGAGCCCATTCTGGCTTCATTCTTCGGAGTTTCTGCTTCACTGGCTTCATATCTGCCTTGGTTGGCAGATGGTGTACAACGAGCTCTTCATCGAGCCCCGGCATGTCTTCATATGAGAACGCGAAGTTGGACAATCTTGGAGCTAGGAACTCTATCATTTTCTGTTTCATCTCAGGTGGCAACGATTTTCCAATGCGTACTTCCCTAGGGATCTCAGGCGTCCCCAAGTTTACTATCTCGAAATCATCGGCTACAACATTGGCTTTAGATTCGAACTTTTTGAGGAGATCCTCAAGTTCGGGAGCCGGATCATCATCTCCCTCGTCCCGAGCTTCGTCCAGACCCATGAGCTCGAAGTCTAATTCGATGTCGAAATCATATGATTCGACTTCAAACTCATGCGACTCTTTAGACGAACTTGGCACACTATTGAATGCAGGAAAAGAAATGTTTTTTGGTTTTTGAGATTTTTCTGAAATGGAAATACTAGATGTTTTTGGCTTTTGAAAGTTTTTGATTTTTTTGGATTTTCGAAATTCACGGGACTTTGAACAAGCGGGCATTGCAGACCATGATTGAGCCCAACTTGTTCCAAAGTTCCGGTCGCCGCTTAAACAGGCGTTTTTTTTTGGAAGCCAGAGCCCTCAGATGGCTCTTTGGCTGATTCAAAAGTTAGGGGAACAGATGACCATTCAGGACCCCACACTTCCTCCCCTGAAGAGGTGGGGGTTGATGTTTTGGGCGAAGAATCATGGTCTGGCCCAATGACCATGACTTCTTGCTGGTCAGGTTCGAGATCTGAGTCGTACTCAGTCCCTCCCGGATCACTTACCTCGCATTGCAGTTCGTCCGGTTCCACAGCTAGACACAAGTTTGGAACCTGGACATCAGACCAGTCTAGGGCTGGCCACTTCCCTTTCTTGGTCCAATGGATGGGCTGCTTCTGCCCCTGGCTGATGATTGATGATGTTGACTTTGCAGAGATGGGCAAGTCGTGCCCCTTGCTAATTGGTGATGAGATGGGCGAGTCGTGCCCCTTGCTGATTGAAGTGGGCAGGTTGTGCCCCTGGCTGATTGAAGTGGGCAGGTTGTGCCCCTGGTTGATTGAAGTGGGCAGGTTGTGCCCCTGGTTGATTGAAGTGGGCAGGTTGTGCCCCTGGCTGATTGAAGTGGGCAGGTTGTGCCCCTGGTTGATTGAAGTGAGCAGGTTGTGCCCCTGGTTGATTGAAGTGGGCAGGTTGTGCCCCTGGTTGATTGAAGTGGGCAGGTTGTGCCCCTGGCTGGGAGCGGGTGTCAGAGTAACCTGGTCCTGAAGCTGCTGTATTTGTCTTCCTTCTTCGTCTTTATCATTTTCTTCTTCTTCTGGAGGCTTAGATGGTTCGAGAATCTGATCCCATCGAATGGGGGGCCACGTGGCCCAAGCTAGGCTCATCGGAAGGCCTTTGTGTAGTGCAGTCGGTTGATTCCCTCCTGGATCTTTGCAAGGTTCTCCTGGCTTGACGAATTGGATGGGTGAGCACCGAAATTTCTTCCTTCTCTTGTCTATGAAGGTTGCCCTGTATCCGAGTCCCCACTTGCGTTGGTTATATACTAGCGATACCTTTCTGGACTTGAAGTGATTCTTCATTCGGTATTTGAGGCTCAGACGCTCTGCCGGTGAGAAGACACGGTCCACCCTTGTTGGTTCTGGATTGGCGATAGAGTTCACAGTCTCAAATTCGAAACTGTGAAATGGGATGTCTTCTTCAGAGTGTTGGATATCGATGACCGGGATGTCTGGTTCAGTGGCAGCAGCATTAGAAGGAATGATGAGCTCCTTCTCTGCGTGGATAGAGATCACTTGATTTCCACAGATATACTTCACTCGTTGATGCAGGGTTGATGGCACAGCTCCAACCTTGTGCAGCCACGGTCGTCCGAGCAGCATGTTGAAAGAGGCTGATATATCCAGGATTTGGAATGTGATGGTAGAAACTTCTGGACCTATCTGTACCTCTATGTCGACTTCTCCTTCCACTGATCGGCGGGTGTTGTCGAATGCTCTGACGCATATGGTGCTGGGTCGGAATGAAGAAGGACTGATTCCCAGGCGTTCCGCGGTCTTGAGTGGGCAGACATTTAAGCTTGAGCCATTATCGATAAGGACCAGCGGAACACAGAGGTCTTTGTATCGTAAGGCTATGTTGAGGGATCGGCCATGATCGCGTCCTTCTGGTGGCAACTCATTATCGGTGAAGGTGATGGCACGTGGAGCCAGGAGTTGTCCAATCATCAAAGCTATCATTTCTGGTGCCGTATCGGAGGAGACATGAGCATCATTCAAGGTCTTGGCAAACATCTCTCGGTGTATGCGAGATGTGCAGAGTAGCTCCCATACTGAGATTTGTGCAGGGATTGACTTGAGCTGAGTTGCTACATCGTATGCGGCTTCATTTTTGTTGCCGAGGCCTGAGAGAGCGCCTTTGGTGTCTCCTCTATTCTGATTATCTCTTCGGATGCAACGCCCGTTGGGATTCATGTTTCCCACTTCCGCACATTCTGGATAGTGCCATGGAACTTCTTTGTAGTTTTCCTCCCTTTTGCCTTCTAGGACCACTGGTTCTTGCAACGGTGCTGGTGTGGGTACCAGATCCTCCTCGTATAGAGCTTTTGCCTTGAGAACTACATTGTTGCCTGTGCTGAAGGGGTAGTATCGAGGCTTGTCTTCATAGACCACATAAGGTCGTGGTCCTGGCTTGACTGTTCCTGGGGCAGGAGGCTCCCATGGAATGAATACTGGTCCTCTTGATATGGCAGGAGGTTTCTCTGTTCGTCCGAGCTGCCGTAGCGTGATTGATATGCCTCCGGGACTTGCCCCTTGCAATATGACAGGCTTGACTGGAAGAGATCCTTCCAAGACAACGGGCTCTTGCTGCTGATGAGTGTAATCCTTCCATTGCGGATTGGATTGTTCTGGAGTTGCCCCTTGCAAGATGACAGGTTCGTATGTGGGCTCAATGTATGATTGTGCTCCTTCCAGGACGACTGGTTCCCAGCTTGAATGGTTGTAAGGTGCCCCTTGAACAACTGGTATATCATATGGAGGTGCTCCTTCAAGCACTACTGGCTCGGAGACTGAAGGAAGAAAGGGACTTGCCCCTTGCAAGACTGGAGGAGGATTTGTTGGCTCATAGGTGTAGGTATGAATGGACTGAATAGGGGAGAAGAAGTGATCGATATGGTCCCCTTCTTCTATACTATTGACTGTAGGGCCACGAGACGAACTGGGGTCCGTTGGATGCTGAGGCAGAGGATTCTGAAGGATGTTGGTGGAAGCTGCTGGAGAAGCTCCAGGGACCGAGATGACGATCTTGCGGTCATCAATCAGGTCTTGTATGGCATTCTTCAAAGTATAGCATCGGTCAGTGGCGTGGCCACGTCCTTGATGGTAGGCACAGTACTCATTTTCTCGGTAATTTGGAGGCAGAGGATGAGGCGGAGGCCTAGGTGTCATCAGAGTGAGTAACTGCTTTTGTACCAGCGTAGTCATGATTTGACTAAGTGGTTGGCTGAGTGGAGTGAACTTCCTGAACTCCCTGTAATTCTGCCTGTTCTGGTATGAGTATTGGCCGTTTCCCCTGAACTGCTGCTGTTGTCGAGGTGGATGTGGCTGAGGATTCGGTTGTGGCTGATACCGCTGAGGCTGATGCTGAACTTGATTCTGCTGATACTGTTGACGTCCTTGTGGGGGAGCACGTTGATTTCCTTGAGCAGCGGTGTTGATGTTGTTTACCTCTGTTGGGCGGGGAGGAGAACCATTGCGGTTTCCATTCCCGTGCCCGATAGGTCTTCCTTCCACTCTGTTCCTCTTGACTGGAGTGGCTTGATGAGGCCATGGGGAGATCGTCCCGGCCCGGATTCCTGCTTCAACTTGCTCTCCAGCACGGATCAATTGTGAGAAATTCGCATATGGATGCGAGATGAGATACCCAGATATGCCTGGGTATGTTGAATGAACAATCATGGAGATTTGTTCTTCATCGTCGATGGGTGTCCGCATTCTGGCTGCCATAGCTCGCCAACGTCCCACATAAGCTGATAGTGTTTCATCACTCCTTTGCCTGAGTGCTGCGAGGTCGGCTCTTCTGGGTGCCATGTTGAGATTATATGCGAATCTGTCGACGAAGCCTGGGAGAGCTGTTCCCATGTTCTGATGCGGTGGCAGTCCAATGAAGTGTACCAATCTAGGGCATCGCCCTTCAGAGATTTTTGGAACAATCGAATGAGGGCCCCTTCGTTTCCTGAGATTGCACTCAGCTCTCCACAGAAGGCCTTGAGATGTGCTGTGGGACAACCGCTGCCGTCGTATCTTTTGAACTTTGGAACCTCAAAGTTTTGAGGTACCCGAGCATCTGGGAAAGGACACAAGTCTCTGAACTTGGTCGAAGGTAAGTCGATTCCTTGCTGTCGCTGAAGCTGATTTTGCAAGATCTGGAACTGCTCCCGCAACTCGTCCAGTCCTGAGTGATCTGTTCGAGCGACTGGTGCCTCCTGGAGTAAGGCACGTTCTTCTTCGGCATAGTGGTCGATGTCTTCGACCCTATGGGCTTGCTGAAAAGCAACCGCGGGTTGCTGAAATTGGTTTGATGATTGAACTGGATTCTGATGAACTTGAGCTTGAACTGATGGTAACTGAACTGGAGACTGTACTGAAGGTTGAACTGGAACTTGCTGGAAATTAACTGGATTTTGCTGAATTGAAGATTGCTGGAAATTAACTGGATTTTGCTGAATTGAAGATTGCTGGAAATTAACTGGAATCCCATCGGCGGGGATGTGCTGGAATTGAAAAGTGCTCCTGTTTGCAGGAGGCTGAGATGCTGGGAAGTGACCCCCTTGTTGGGTATTCGCCACTGTCCGCTGATTGATGTGGGCTTGACACTGACCCCCATTGTGGGTATTCGCCAGTGCTGTCCCTGTTGCTGGAAATTGAATTGAAATCCCATCGGCGGGGATGTGCTGAAATTGAAAAGGTGTCCCATCGGCGGGGACATGCTGAGATCTACTGAGATTGTTGTTTGCAAGATTGACTGGAAGCTGACTGGATGTTCCTGCAACGGAAGTGCTCTGAGATGGCCTTGTCGTCGCAGGCAGATATTGAGAAGGATGCCCCATAGCGAAGGGCTGAGATGGCTGCTGTCGGTAGTCTTGGGCAGACTCCGATGGTTGTGCTTGATTTGAACTGGAGGCCGGAAGGGCCCGGCATGGTTGCTGAGATTGCTGAACTGGGCCAACCTGATTGTTGGCTGCTGCGGTGGCTTGTGCTTGCATGAATTGTAAGAGCATTTCTTGCATTGCTCTCATTCCTTGTGCCAATTCTTGTATGATTGGCGTATTGTCAACGGGCTGTTGCGCTGGAGGTTGCGCTTCGGTCATGTCAAGAGCGGGGAAGTGATGGGTTTCTTCTTCGTGGTCGGACATGGCTTGCTGAGCCCGAGTACGGATTATGCTGCGGAAGGGAAGCTGTCTCCGAACACGTTGAGCCCGAGGAGGCGCAATGGTGAGGACTATACTCTTTTTGGGTTTTGGGATTTTCTATTTTTTTTTTTTTGGAATTTTCTATATTTTTTTTGTGTTTGGGTTTGGGTAGAATGCTATGCAGATGAGATTGTATGAGGATTAATGACTTTCAAGTACGGGAAGGATTCTGTTTTCAAGCTGGATCACGACTAGTGGGACTAGCTAGTCCCCAGTGGAGTCGCCATTCTGTGGACCCTCGCCGATTTTCCCCGCGCTCCCACAAGACGTCGTTCTCCCTTTCCTTTCGGAAGAAGAAGAAGAAGCGGTGCGTGAGTGCGAAATCGCCGTTTGTGCCACTGGCTTGCCTCGTTCTCGAGGGCTTCGTTTGGTTGTCGTATTGAGCTGGATGTGTTTTAAGTGAATTTATATAAGACCAGAGTCGCCACTAGCCAGTTACTTCGAATCTACAGTCGGCTAGACCCCGTAGAAACGTTAGAGAAGGGAATCCGAAGATTCATTCCTCTAAAATGACTCCTGTTGATCTGCGGTCAGAGATTCAAGGTAAGGGATCACGGTTACAGGGTGGGAAGAGGTTAAGCACCCCACACACTGCCCGTACCGAAGTACGGTCTCTACTTCACAGAATCGATCGAATACTTGAAAGTCTAGTTTAATCCTCGTATATTCTCATAAATGACATGATGCATGAATGCGGGTCTGAACAGTAAGAGTTTCTGATGGGCAGGTTCCAACAACGGGCAAGCCCAGAGCATACGCTCGAACTGACAGGTGCTTTATGCGAGATGATGCAGTGTGCTTGAATGATCAAGGTGTTTTATGGTGAAGCGTGAATGCAGGTCTGAACAGTAAGAGTTTCTGATGGGCAGGTTCCAACAACGGGCAAGCCCAGAGCATACGCTCGAACTGACAGGTGCTTAATATAAAGACATATGCATGTGTACTTGACGGATCAAGGTGCTTGTAGTAAAGCAGGGGGGTTGGAAGAAAAGTAAATGTTGCACTTATGCTAGATGCGAATGAGATGATGCTGGAAAGAGAGTAGCTGGGTGGACGGAGGTGTCGCAAGGATTGGCTTCGAGTGGCTGGATTAGGACTTAGATGGCTTGAGAGGCTTGGACCAGTGGTCAGGCTGGGCTGGACCAGGGTTAGACTCTCCTCACTCGGGCTCTCCTTGGTGGGAAAATGGGCAAAGGGCACTCGAAAGGATGGACTCTCTCTGGACTCGAAGAGCTTCGAATTGAATTTAATGGAATGTTGAAATGAGAAGGGGAGGGGGGTATTTATAGCAGCGGACAATGGCAGATTGCGTAATTTTGTCCGGGCGGCCTGCCATGGGCCGCCCGTACGGCCGCTCCTCGGTTTCCAGCGAGTACGGCCGTTCCCTCGGGGCTGCTGTTGGACTCGCTGGTCGACTCAGTGAGTTGACTCAGCGGGTCGACTCGGTGGTTTGACTCGACGGGTTGACTCGACGGGTTGACTCAGCGTGTTAACTCAGCGGGTTGACTCAGCGGGTTGACTCAGTGAGTTTGACTTTTTTGGGATTTTTTGACTGGACTTTTTTATGGGGGGTTTTTCAGGGTGGTTTTTAGGACTGGGTTAACTGGGTTCAGGCTTGAACTGGGCTATGTAATGGGGCTTACAAGGGTGAGTTTGGCTGAGTTTGGACTTGGGATTTGGGGGTATGGTCCTCCGTTCAACCAGCTATCTCTACCAACAGTGTAGCCGAAGGTGGGGTGTCTACACTATGGTACTCTTCATATGACAGGCGACATAGGTGCAAGCACTCTAGGAGGGAAAAATTCAGCCACTTCGTCATCCCAGAGGTTCTGAGGACATGACATCATCCAAACCACAAATTTCCACAATAAAGTAGCATCTAGCTACCATTATCTTGCGATCTGATATGCAAGGGTAAATTGCCCCTCCAAAAATCTTCCCAAAAGTGTATCCTCTTCCCATTACCACAGGCAAAGTCAACGCCTTCCTTGCATTTGGCTTTTCACCCCATTCATCCCTTTCATGCTCTATAAAGTGAGAATCCTTAGTACACCACCCACCTTCAAAGCACCCATATTTGCTTGCGATAACCTCCCTCCAAAGGAGTCCCCCTCTATCTTAAAGGGCCACCACCATTTTCCCAAAAGAACTATGTTCATCCCTTCCAACTCTCTAATGCCAGCCCTCTCTCATCATAAATATTGCAAACTTCACCCCACCCCAAAAGATGAAATATTTTCTTCTCCTTTGTGTACTTCCACAGAAAATCATGTTTTTTCCCCCCTCCAAGTCTCTCTCCATAGTTGATTCTCAGGAGCTTTGATAATTCTTTCCGTTCGAATGGTTTTGTCTTGATAAATATTATCACAACTGGACACATGCAGCCTGCTCACTTAACAGATCAGTTCTGTACATCAGGTGGACCACACTATCAATGTGCCATGTCCTGAAAATTGGCAGGTTGGACAATCCTAGCTGCTGGAAATGTGTTGAATCAGACGGTCAACTTTTCTCTCCTTTCTCCGCAAATCCAGAAGCTGTGATTATCTGAACTCTGAATGGCTTGAATTTGGGCTTCAGCACATCCATCACCTGTGGCATGGCTCATTCAATGAGCAGACTGGATCTCATACATATGCTGTGAGAGTACACAGCACTAGCAGGGCTTTTGTCGAGTTCTTCTGTAATCAGCAACCATTTCTGTTTTCTCATAGTAAAGTTGTTTCACAACAGCAGAAAATCAAATCAATCGAAGATAATCCTCAGCAAACCATCAGTTTTAATTAGATGGAGAATAAAGGACTTGAGGCTGTGATGAAACACAAGCGGACAAGGGTAATTTTCTCTTTCTTGCTACATGCCTTCTTTCTTTTGATTTTGATCTGGATCTATTAGTGTGGATTATTTTGCAAAAGTAGGAAGAAAACGAGGAAAAGTTAGCAGACGCAGACCCAGAAGAGGTGGTTGAAGAAGAGACTGAAACAAATGTTGCCGGATCAGAAGAGATGGAAATGAATATTGGTCATGTTCTCGAGAGGATTGAACGGTTCACTCAACAAGTAAGATCTCCACTAAAATACACGAAGCACTTGCTTGCATAATATCTCCCCCACCACCTCCAATTGCTCTAGAGCCATACACTTTTTCTTTTCCATGAAGGTATCAGAGCTACTAGAAGCAGGAAAGACAATGTTCAAGGATCTGAGTGCTGAATTTGAAGACCGTATGGTTTCGTAAGTAAAAGTTCCCCATTAATCACACCAATAACAAACCCTACTTTTTCCTGTATTTCTCTCTTGAATAGAACAGTTCTTTTTCTTTCATTCATTCCTCCTTTTTGCTTTTGCAGAATACATAGAGAACAGATTGAAAAATGGCAAGACGAGATCAAGGAGCTGCGATTGCTTGATGCATCAAATGAACAAGCCAGTAACCGCTTGCATAACGCTCGGTATCTACTTCAGAATGTTCACATGAACTCTTGAAACAAGCAGCAAGCAGCTGCATGCAATTCTGTTCAAGTGAGGAGCCTCGACCCTTGGGGCTGTTTCAGTGGGTACACTGGATTTCCATTGAAAAAGTAGGGAAAAAGACCTTTAAAATTGCATTTGAGACTGCCCTCTTTAGTTGAGATTCTATGACATTAACAGGGATGTGAATTTACTGACATCGAGATGAGAACTATGGAAGTAGAGCCTGTGTAGAGCTGCATTTCAGATGGAGAAACAGGTACTTGAAAAGTAGACTTTAGCTTCCTGTTCTCCCCAAGTGTTTGTGAGAATCCACACACCATTAGAACTTAGAACTCAGGAGGAATGTTTGGGTCCTAATGCATCTGCACGTATATAGCTTCCCAATAAATTCATAAAAAGGGCTGCTTGTTCGGTGACCCAAACTGTTGATTGATGGGCTCCACCCTGGATGGGGGATCTGAAATTCTCCAATATTGGAAGATTTTAACCTTTTGATCAGTGGCCTACAAATGGTCATGAAAAACTATGACAAATGTCTGGAAGAAGGGTCAAAGATTGTGGGTAGCCAGTACTCCCATTCTTGAAATTTTTGGGGCATCCTTTCATGGTGGGTCCCATCAGATCAATGGTCTGGATCACCAACTCTGCGCCCCACTTGTACATACTGGGCAACCCCTGATGCATCAGGACCATATAATTACCTCAGTGTTCCATAAAGCCACGTTTTATTATATTTTTCAGAAACAACTATATGAACTTTTTGAGAATCATTAATGAACTTAATTGCACTAAAAATAACAAAAAGATTCCACGTTCGGATACAACAGAGAAGGGGTTCAACATGCAAATTTACGGTGTGGAGCTCACCAATTCATATGCAGCAGGCACATCATGCAGTGGATGGCCCTTTAGGTTTCTCTCCATTATCCTCCGAGCCAAAGAAACCTGCTTACCGACCACAAATGCAAATGCCTTTCCCTTGCCGCCAGCACCCCTGGCAGTTCTTCCAACACGACGGACATACTCACTTGGATCCCGAGGAAAATCAAAGAGCACCACATGATCCACGTTGGCAAAGTCTATCCCTCGTGATGCTCTGTTGCAAAGTGAAAATTCAAGTTTTTACTCAAAAAAATTAATAATAATAATAATACAAAAAAAATAGAACTTCAGGAGAAGAACACAGTTCCTTTGGAGGGGACTCTTGTGTGCACTAATCAAATGCATCGAGGACTCCAGGGTCAGTTTGGATGTATTGACTTCTAGCAGACAAGACAGTGCAGCAGCCAAGACCCGTTGTCATTGCATTGCCTTCCAATTTGGGTCAGAACTCAGATTTCTCATGGCTTCCCCACATTTTCGTGGATGGGACCTCATAATTGAAACAGGCTCTAAAACAAATGGGATCGTTGGGGTGACTGATTGAGTTCTGCTGTTGCCATAGAACTAGATGACGCTGTAGAGGAATATTAGGTCCTTGTGCATCAGAATGCAGTGTCCCGATGCATCCATTTTGTACAAGTGGGGCCCAAGTTCCGGTGATCCATAGCATTGATATGATGGGCAGACTACACCCCAAATATTCCCCAGATTGGCTGATTGCATCCATCCAATGTATGACATTTGTTCGGACCATTATTTGTTATATCCCAACTGTTTATTTGTAGACAACAGATCCAATGGTTGGAATCACTTAATCTGGGAAGTTTCCAGGGATCACCTATTCCTTGTGGGTTCATATCAACAGTTTGGATCCCCAAACCACAAACCCTGCTTGTAGACACTACTACATTAGGCTGCTAGTCATGTTTGGATACATCAAGATGCTAATTCATCACCATTGTAATTTCCATTTATATAAATCAACTAGTCAACTTTTAGGCGATCGCATTAGTAAGATCTAAATTCAAGATAAATAGATGAACGAGGCAGCTTATAACAGTACCTGTCAGTGCAAATAAGGAACATGCAATCTTTAGACTGCGAGCTGAGAAACTCCTTCATATTTGCGAGACGTGATTCCTGTGCCACAGCTGCATGGAATGGCAAGACTCCGAGACGAAGTCCTTTCCTATCAATGCGTTTCAATACATTCTCAACTTTTCTACATGTCTCTATCTGCAGGTGTGGATGAGAGGGCATTGATTTAGTATAGACAACCATCCTTGAACGAAAATCAACCCCAGAACTCTCTCAAATGACTTGCCTGCTGAATCAAATTCTTTAAATAAAAAAAAAAAAACTGAAGCTAGATGTGCAAATTCAGCTGCTGTTTTTCCCACGATATTGAAAAGAGAAAAAGAAAAAGCAGATGGTCCTGATTCTTCTTGGCATGATCGAATGATCTTAAATATGAGCTTTGCTAAGCCCACATGCGTGTGCAATAAAGCTCATGTACACGCCACACATGTGCCAACATGACACGTTAGGTCCAATATCCAATCCAATCCATCAGAACAGCACCACTATACGGATGCCCTAGCCCAAGAATAGTTGATACACTGGTCAGGTGGGCCACAGTTTCCAACAAACATGTACAGCTCCGAAGAAAACTTGACCAAAGTTTTCTAACCCACCTACCTGTTTCCAGTATTGGGTCCAACATGCTGATTGGATTTGGACCATATTTTGTTTTTGGGAAACATGTAGACACTGATTCAGACCAACCTGATGGATGGATTAGATCTTGCAGGTATGTGCCTTGCTGGCACATGTGGTGTGTACACGAGCTTTATTGCCCATGCGTGTGTGCTTAGCAAACTCCTGAACCAAACATAAATCAAACACAAAACGGAATGTCACTTCTTGTTGAATGCTAGATCAACAAAAGAACAAAACTACAAAAAAAAAAAAAAAGAAGAAGAAGAAGAAGAAGAAGAAGAAGAAGACAAGTTTTCCTTGAGTGCGCAATGTGCACAGGTGCATCAGTCACCAATAACTGGTCCTTGAGTAAAAGGACAAGTGTAAATATAAATGAGATCATGGTCATTTCATGATAAATCTTGAATGTGCTATTTACCAAACACTTGAAAGAAAAGAATTTCGCTTTTGTTTAGTTATATATTTATTTTCTGTTTTACTCTTCAAAAAAAAAAATTTATTTTCTGTTTTTCCTCACTTGTTTCTAAAGCAGCGATCAAATAAAATGTACAAAGTAGAATAAAACCAACACTAGATAGTAACCACAAAAGAAGGTTTACTGATGTGATAACAAACTAACCTTATTACAAAAGATAATAGTTTTTGGAACTGGTGTTTCCTCTACAATCTGCAGCAGAGCAGATTTTTTATTCAGGAAGGCAGTTTCTGGAGTTTTCTCCTCTCCATCATCTCCACTGCAATCTACAAGAGCCTGCTTGCAGAAGAATAGAAAAAATCAGATAACAGTAGCTAGAGCCCATACTCTTTAACAATGAAAGTTAGCAGCATGCCTAATTTATTCTTTCCACATATGATTAGCAGAATTTATTTTTATTTCAAGAAGCCTAAGTGATGTGCCAGCAGGTCTGAAGTCCAGATGGAGTAGGGTTGATCTAAGGTGGACAGCTAGAACTTATGTCAAGCAATCATGAAAACTATTTCAAATATGACCAGAAAATAAGATCCATAAATCTGACACATGATCACTGGGACAAGGCAATGATGATGATTATCTGAGCGCACCATGGTCATTAACCTTCCCAGAGTACCCACTCTTCTGTCTGCGATCCTGTTATCTTTTCTAGGGCCGGGAAGTGGGATAGTACCTATGACAGAGTCATTTGTGCAAAAATCTCTCTTGGTCTTAATCGAAAATAGTCTCTAAACTAATGACTTTGACAAATGTACAGGAAAAGCAGAAATATTCAATACATGTGTATTACATGAACAAAGAGGGATGTAAACAAACCAACCTCTTCAAGGCCAGAGCTTGTACGGTGCATGCCAGGTCCCATGACCGCTTCACAATCAGGAAACACTTCCACTAGCTTATTGTAGATATCCAATGGTAAAGTTGCAGTGACAAAAAGATATTGTGTCGTCACAGGTACCGAGTTAATTAAGCTTTGCAAGACTTGTTCAAAGCCTTCATCGCCAAAGAGTATATCTACCTCATCTAAAACAGCGCTGACAGCATACAGTAGAATACATATCAATATCCAGGCATGGTATTTCTTACGTTAAGCTGAGCTGCTATCCAATAGTTTCATCTGATTGGATATAGTTTTTTTTTATTCACCATTGACCACTCCTTTTTCTCTTTTTTCTTTTTCTTTTTTGGATATATGAACTGTATTCAATAATTTCATCTGAAGCCATATGCATATTTCCATCAACTATTTGAGACAAAGAATTAAAGAATTACAGAAAGATTGTAATGATACACCCACACCTTTGGGACAGTGGTAGACTGAGTGAAGATAACCTCGTCTCAACACTGAGGTCAAGGTATTGAATGCCAACGTGGGCGGTGGCTAACATTGGAGGGTGACTAACAGTGTGGGTGTGTATACTAACAGTGGGATGTGTGAACTAACACCCCCCCCCCCCCCCCCCCCCCCCCCCCAGTGGTGCTGTGTACCATGATAACCTTATGGTGGTACTGGCCAGATGTGGGGCCCAGTGATGGGTTCACGGGATCCCACCTGTCCAGCAGATTCACCACCTCGACAAAAAAGAGAAAAAGTAAACCAGTCAGTCCCCAAAAATCAGTCCAGTCCAAACGTCAGGTGCGCCATAGCACATGGAACATGTAGAGAGGGAATACCCACCACGGATTAGAGTGGTGGGCTATATATATATATATATATATATATATATATATATATATATAGAGAGAGAGAGAGAGAGAGAGAGAGAGAGAGAGAGAGAGGTCTCAAGTCCAACCAGTTGGACCGCAGGTTATGGTCCACCCAGTGGATAACTTCTAACTTGCTAAGTGCATGGGACATTCAACCTGTTCAATAGATTGGCCTCACCATGAGTAATACTGCATGCAAAAATCAGCCCAGCCACTGACCAAGTCGACCACGCTTGTATTTTGATATTTATCATTGTTTACACACTGTTTTCTATGCTGTGGCTCACTTGATGATTGGATGGGGCTGATTTTTGCACTAGGTTATCCTCGTGGTGGGGCCAACCTATCGTGTGTCACAAGCACCTAACAGGTTGGAAGTTATCCACTGGGTGGACTGTAAACTGTGGTCCAACCAGTTGGATATATATATATATATATATATATATATATATATATATATGTGTGTGTGTGTGTGTGTGTGTGTGTGTGTGTGTGTGTGTGTGCACGCACGTCCGTGTGGAGAGAGAGAGAGAGAGAGAATCCAGGTTGTTCAGACCATCCAGGATAAACAAAGTGTCAGACCAAAATTCAGGCTGTTCTACTACTCAGGTGTGCCCCTGTGAAATTCAAGGGCGGAAGTCACCCAAAGTGTTCCCCCTAGCTTGTTCTCTTTGTTTTGACCCACTTCAGTTTTGGATAAGCCTGAGCATTGGGCCTTCTCTGTTTTTTGAGGTGACACATCTGATGGCTGGGTTGGACGGGGTGAATGCATGACATGAGCCCAACATCTGGGCAATACCACTGTAAGGTTACAGTGGTACTGGTACAACTGGAGCACAACCCTCAATACAAATGGCAGGGCATCATCATAAGGACAATGTTTGGATGTACCCAAAAATATGAGGATGCAATGAAAATGTGCACCCTCCATATACATTACTCAAACCACTGATGGCAGCATATTTTTGGGGTGTACCCAAAAATATGAGGATGCAATGAAAATGTGCACCCTCCATATACATTACTCAAACAACTGATGGCAGCATGCCTTGTGTGCTCCCATCCGCAAAACGGACCACAAAGTGAGGACAGAGTGAAAAGAACTGTTTGTTGTTATCACCCCATTCCCATTATTGGCAGTGGACAGCCTGTCTGGTCGAATTTGAACTTTCCAAACAAGCCCTAAGCCTTCAGATCATTCCTGTCTTAACTAAAAGTCCATGGATAAAAACATAGTATTTGCAGGAGTGTCTAACCATTTAAGGTTGGTTAACTGCAGAAGGCCTTCTTGAAGGAGGAAGATAAAACGACCCGGTGTTGCTATCAGAATGTCCAAGTCTTGTTGAAGGTTTTCTGATTGGGTTTTCTGCCGAAAACCACCAGTTGCAACCATTGATCTGAATGGGACCCCAAACTTCGATATGGATCGGCAATTATTTAGCACCTGCATATCATAAGGAATTGCATAAGATTGAAGGCTTGAAGCGATGCTTCTCTATATTCATGAAACTAGATGAAACATCCTTGGTTTGTCAAATGCTCAGTAGCAAGGTCTATAGTATCGTCCAAAACTGCTACATATTTCCTGATACGTACTCGTATCGACCATGAACAATATGCTTGTATCAACCTGATACATGGAAATACGGGGCCATGTCGGTGGGGAACGATATTATACCCCATACACCGATTTAACACCTAGCTAGGTAGAAGGTAGTCAATGTTAGCAGGAAGAAGTAACAAAAGGAAGAAAAATAAAATACAATAAGAACTAGATAGTGCAATGGCTATTGACCTGAGAAGCCAATTCAGCAGTTGGTACCAATATAACCACTCGAGGACTTCTTGGTGAGGACTTACTGAGTCCTTGTAGCTCTTCTTGCCTTAGACGCTGAATAACCGGAGCAAGATAAGCTAATGTCTTCCCTGATCCGCTTTGATCAGCTATAATACAACTTTTTCCTTTGGAAACAGGCACATATGCCATGGCCTACATTTGCATATCAAAGTAGCAAACACCAGTTTAATTCATGGTTGCATGAAACATTTTAAACATAGTAGGCACCACTTAACCAGCATGCATGTGGATCTAAAAATGAAGAAAAAAAAAAAAAAAAAGGTCAGTAAATCCAGGAAATGACTCTCTAAAAAGAATGGAGGGGTCTATGATTAAGTGGAAAAGTCCGATTGATGATTTGATTTTGGTGGTTCCAACTAAACAACTTCACTGCCTTGCTACTATTACATAATGTTAAATAGCGAACAGCATGTAGCGGAGCATTCACCTCTCTGAAACATGAGGCGTAAGCTAAGTAGTGTGCATAAACTACATGCCACTTATAAATTTTTAATTAAAGTTGCAGCTGGTTGCACCAAATATCATAAATTTTTGGGTGCAAAATATCATGAAATTTAATGATATTTGGTGCAACCAAACACAACCTAAAATGATAGGGAAAATAGGGCAAAGATCAGTGTTTTAAATAACGTGTAGCGTATAGCGTAGCATTTAGCCCTTGAAAGAGCGTAGCATAAGCTACACAATACTTAATATTTTTAATTAAAATAATAGAACAATAAGATAAAATTTACAAAATGTATAATTCCTAGGAGTTTTTAACTACGAATCTGGATCGTCAATCAAATATTTCCATGCAAAATCTCTCTCTTTGCCTTTAGACATCTCCTGGTGTGATATATATTTTTTTTTTTTTGAAATGTCACAAATTTACAATATGGACCATAATTTGTGATGCGGACATCAGTGGTGCACCTTTTAGAGTGTACCGAAGGAGGCGGCGCTGCAAATCGAGTGTTGGAGCAGATGAGTTGATGTGGATGGACGCCGGGCCCATTGGGCCCATTTTCTGACGCGTTACGAGTATGCGAGTTGCAGGATTGCGCAGGAGCATCATGACTGGAGGACTTTGAAGCGGATTTACTTTTAGGCACTTTTCTGTTTATTTTCTTATTTCTAGGCGTTTTAGTGTCATTGTTTAGTTCTAGGTGTTTTTATGTTATTTTCTTTTGTTTTCAGACACTTAAGTGCACTTTTTATTTTCATAGCTAATATATACTGTAAGAAACCCTATTTCGAAATTATTGAATGAATAGCAAATTCGGCTACTTTTCTTCCTTTTATTTCAAGAGATTAGGGTTTTAGGATTGGCCCTCGTGTGTTGAGGATTCCACCCTGATTTTCATTTTTTTCTCATCTCTAGTTCTTCAAGGTGCAGGAAATGTACGATTTTTTTCTATTTTCATAATTTGTGTTATCCTTAATTTCGAACCTGTTACTTCCCCATCACATTCATTCTTCCCTGAATCTACCTCTTTTGGTATGATCGGAAAAGAGGGATATCTAGCCATGAGAACCGGATCCAAACTTGACTGTGGACTAGTCTATACTAGAGCTTAGATATCCTCATATCCCTAGATCCTTCCTATTTTACGGTTTTACATGATTCTTATGCTAAGGGGCATGATCCTGACGGACGGATCTCAGTTCTGTGTTGCGATTTGTTAGGTTCCATCTGATTGAAAATAATTAGTTGTTAATTTTATTATCTGGATATCTTCCAACTGAATATACATATATTTAGGGATAGGTCACCCCTGCATTAATTTGGATGGTCTGGATTGATCTAAGTGCTCTATCCACGATATGGACCACAATTTAGATGGTCCAGATTGATATAATGTAGTGCCACGTGTGATGGGGAGGAGTCACCACCGTTTTAAAATAGGTGTTGAACAAGAATGGAAGAAAAACTTAAAAAAAAAAAAAGAGAGTGGAGATTTCAGGTAGCATATGCTATCTACACTACACTACATGTAGCGTACGCTACATGCCCCGTAGCCTACACTAATAGGGAGCTACGCTACTTGCATATACTATGTAGCGTTTTAGCTACGCTACGAGCGCTACCGAAAACATTGACAAAGATTCAGTCTAAAGATAAAGAACTACCAACTTTCCGTTACCTTGAGAGAGAGAGAGAGAGAGAGAGAGAGAGAGAGAGATTGAGTTAATACTGTTACTTACATTATTTTACATAAATCATTGAAAAGATTAACTAACTTCTATTGAAAATAGAAAAACGTAACAAACCATTGCAAATATTAATTGTTTTTAATCTTTTAGTGAAAAATAAATTGTACTATAAGCTACATAACTTGTGGCGTAGGCTGCATAGTGTGTAGCATAGGCTACGGGTGACTTAAGCTATTTTCATAAGCTACATAGAGTGCAAGCTAAGCTACGCTACATAGTGTAAGCTATTTAAAGCATTGCTATTACACAACAGTCAAAAGCTAGTTAACATAAACATGTACGCAAGGCATCCCATGTGAAAAACCTGGAAAACCAATAATCTGACAAGTCAAATCATGATGTTATCGAAAAGAATAAGAAAACATAAAAACAACGTAATGAAGATCAATCATCCAACAATAACATGGTGGTCAATCCCTCAACCCATGAAACAGATGCATGCCATCACACGTCTAGTTGACATAATGACATATTGACATTATTATTATTCTTAGTTTAATGAATGGACAACGTTTATTAAAAGAGGGGAAAAAAACTGTAATGCCGACCTGGAAACACTGCAAAACACAGTACCCAAACACAGAGCAAAATGCAACAACATAACGACATGTTATTTAGAGAGGCATTAGATGTTTAATGAATGGAGACCAAGAACTGTGTTGGTTAGGAGTTAGTAAGTACAAGTTGAAGGCTCTAAAAGGGCAAGTAGTGAATACAAGTTGGAAGGCTCTAAAAGGGCAAGTAGTGAGCACAAGTTGAAGGCTCTAAAAGGGCAAGTAGTGAGTACAAGTTGAAGGCTCTAAAAGGGCAAGGGGAAGGCCAAAAAGGACGTGGGTGGAGGTAGTAACCGTTAAGTTATGGCCCTTGATAGAGTGAAACGGCAGAACAATATTCACGTAGCCGGCCCCAGTTAGTTGGATAAGACTTAAATGATGATGGCGATGATCATGATTAGAGAGGCATTACATAAGATGCACCTGAATATGTGAAGGGCGAATGAAAAGCTGAGACCTCAGAGACTCGATCATATCCTCGCTGCATCCTAAATCTTTAAATGATTTCCTGCTGAAAAATCCACCATCAGCGGACGTTTTCTTCCACTTCTTTGAAGGATATGTTGAATCAACCATAGTCCTCTGGTATGAACTAGAATTACTCCATCCTCTTAAGGACGAAGCGGCTCTTGGGACTGCAACATTTCTTCCAGTAACTACCGAATCACCTCCACGAGCTTTCACCGATGCACTCTGATCTTCCAAAACAGGCTTAAGATTGTGTTTTGGGATGACATAAGAATGGTTAGAATCCAGAATCATCTCATTACCTAGCACATTATCGTTCGCAATTTGCTCACGGGCTGATGTTAACTTCCTTCCTTTATACCCATGCTCTCTCGCCACGAACTCTTCTTCTGAATCTGAGCCATCAGATTGATCTGAAAGTGTATCTTCACTGTCCAACCCCCTACTATCATCAATATTTTCTTGCTTTATTCGGGAAGATTTTTTAATCAGTGCTCTTACACGTTGAGCCTTTAATCTACCAAAACTCGCAGAAACTGTACTGGCTGTGGTTTTACCACCATTCACAGCAGATGTAGTTGGTTCGACTCCTGTGGTATCAAAAACATCTGCAACCTTAGGATATGAATGTGAAAAAGGAAACATCAGAATAGCCTAAAATTACTATCTTATCGTGAGGGACGATCCGAAAATGTCAATCTTGAAGCCATAAACGTCCTACACAATAAATTCCCAAAGGAAAAAAGAAAAAGAAGTATTATTCATGGTCATAGAAACATCTATCTCCAGTGCATTTCTGAAAAAAGATCAAGATTAAAAATCACCGGGATAATTTGGCAATTGCAAGAGTGAACCCATAACAAGCCATTTCAGGGAATAAAAAGACACAAAACTTAATCTGCAACAAACAATCAGGCCCAAATGATTTTTAAATGAAATTGGGCGGGCAACGATGAAGGAAATGATCCCATGTGGAAGACAGAGGCAGTGCACATTGGATGCAGGCGGTAATGTGAAGGGAGGCCCCCACTTGCTTGGCACTGTTAGATGATGGCAAGATGAAGCATGGGCGTTGACACATGAAAAGTCACTTCTTCTTTTTTTTCATGTTGTGCCAAAGCCCAAATAATAGAATGAAAACCAAGGTGTGCCGTGATGGTAACGGTTACTGTTACGATACGGGGCCGATATGGGTCTTCTTCTTTTCTTTTTTTTTTCCCGTTATGGCCATTACGGCCCCATAACACGTAACAGTTGGCACCGTCACCATTACATAATGGCCGTTATGGCACACCATGATGAAAATCTCCTAGAGAGGGTCGTGCACAACATTTTCAGCTCATGCACATAGCCCCAAGGAAAACAACAGGGACCCTGCGCACCCAACCAAGAGTTAGCACAGGGCTATTGGTGTGTATGGAAAAGGCATGGTCGATGGCCGCCTTACCTCAAACGGATTTTCCTCATTTCAATCCTTAAATGTCCTTCCCATGCTGCACTCCTATGGAAAAATCAAATGGTTCTGAGTCCTCTGATAGCCATTGCACCTACCCAAGAGTGTCTCTAAGCTTATGTGCCTGTCCAATGCTATTCCAGATACTCTGCACCTAAACATCCATCTTCTGCACCTACATTCTTCCAGGAAGATTTAGAAAGCATCTGCACCAACCACAGAGCTCTCTGCACCCGTCTGCCCAAACAAAGGCGCTAACGCTCCAGTCAAGCATGCGCAAGCCTTTGCACCAATTCTTTAGATTCCAAGATCTATGGAACCATGGCCTCCTCTCCTCCAACCAAGGGCCACCACGTAAGTGTAACCGCTAACTATCTTTTGGACAGGTGCTTCTCCAGTTCTTTAGATTCCCCAAAATGCATTTCCACCCAAATCAACATTGGATGGATTTTTACATGTGATGTTAACATGGGGCGGAAAGGAATCCCAAATATTTTCATAGCACTCAACTGCTTAGTGGAATGAATGAAGCAAGAGTTCATCCAGTAATTTGGGTGCCATGAAAAGATCTTCTTTTATTCAGTTGTTAAATAAAAATACATAGTTCAATCATAATCACTATTTCCTCATAACAAAATAAAGAAAAGAAAACCAACCAAATTAAAGAAAGCATACCTCCCATTCGAGTTCCCTCCATGTGACCCTTCTTCTCTACATGTTGGCGGGAACGGGCGTTATCAGGCTTCCAAGAAAGGACCTTTTTGGGAGGGATGGGAGAATCGGGAGCATCGTCGGCGCCGCCCCAGACAATGATTTTGTCGCCAGTGTCTTCGTCAATCAGCTGATAAGCACCGGGAGTTCCAGTGGGTTTCCGAGTGTAAGCAGCCCTGACAGAAAAAGACGCTGATTTGGGGCATCTCCTTCGCTCGCTAGCGAAGAAGAATCTCTCTTTCTGGAAGCATTGCAGGGATTTCTGCAATTTTAGAGGAGCTTTTGCTAGCATTTCTTCTTCTTTCTGTTGCTGCTTGAGTCGACTCTCTCTCTCAACTCTTGGATAAGATATTTCTTCTCTAATTGAGAAGCTGAATGTCTACTCCCGCACCGTATGCGAATCTACATGGGGTGCGTGTGCGAGATGCGAAGGAGTGGATTCGTTCAGTCAGGCCGGGACAGTGGGGCCCACCCTGATGTATTTATTTTATATCCACGCTGTCCATCTGTTTTTCCAGAACATTTTAGCAATTGAACCCAAAATTGAAGTATATCAAAATCACAAGTGGACCACACCACAGGAAACAGTGGTGATTTTTTTGCCCACCACTGAAAACTTCCTAAGGCCCACAGTAATGTTTATTTGCCATCCAACCTGTTGATAATGTCACACAGACCTAGAGGAAGTTAAAACATAAATATCAGTTTGATCCAAAACTTTTGTGTCCCACAAAAAGTTTTTAATGGTCACTCGTCACTGTTTCTTGTGGTATGGTACACCGAAGATTTGGATCTACTTCATTTTTTGTACCATGCCCTAAAATGAGCTGTCAAAACGGATGGACGGCGTGGATATACAACATATACATCAAGGTCGGCCCCACTGTCTCTGCCTGAGCGAACTGGGTGTTATCCAAACCCGACCGAATGGGGTCCGAAAGGGACTAATCGATGTGGCTTGTTCATTGGTGGGTCTACTTGAAATGTGGACCAATCTGATTTTTTGGACAGGGATATGCTGATAGTGGGCCATGCATGATGAACGGCTTGAATCTCTCACACATTTTGGTACCATGTTAGCAACCGTCCATCTCAAGCGAGTCAGTTAATCAGCACTCCTCTTCATGGATATCGAGGGCACGTGGGAAGGTTTGGGGCCACCCACTGGCTGAGAATCTGAGATGCCATTTGGAGTCCCAAATCTTCTGTCTGCGTTTGGAGATGAAGCCTATGTTTCATTTCTCATCGAGGAATGTCGTTCCCTGGGAAAACGATCCCTTTCTCTCTCACACAAGTGTTCAAACACAAAAATAGTGAGTGGGGATGTAAATGTATTTAATGAATCAACCCAAATTTTCTATTTACCATAAACAAAATTTCTTATTTTTTTGTATTGTGATTGGTCCACATCATCATTGACATTATCAGCTACATTAAATGCAATATGAATTCTATTTGTAGCAAGCAGAGGATCTGGACTCTTAATGAACAAGTAATTTATAATTATTACAAGTTTTCATATGATTATTATAAAAATCTCCATCTAAACAACAATTCCAATTTATTTAAATGACAATTTGTCCCTAAAATGATGTAGAATTGCCATCATTTCTAGTTTTATGTGAGTAAATAAAATCATCATCATTATAGTCAGGAAATTGATAAAGTAATTTATAGTAATTACTCATTTTCTATAAATTACAATGTTAATGTGCAAAATGAATGGGCCTTAAAATGATGGATGAGGTTGATTGGGAGGACTCAGTTAAATCAATGGTGGGCTCCACCTGTCCAATGGTCCATCTTCATTTCCTTTAAAATACTATAGTAATGTGTAAAACAAACAGGCCTTAAGATCAACCGATGATAGTGATTGGGAGGACACACTTCAATCTATGGTGGGATACTTGTCTAATGGTCTAACCTATCAAGAAGGGGTGTTATTTATCTTTAGGCCAAAAGGGACAGTGCTACATGTCAAAATGTCCATGATTTTATGCAGGCTCAATATGTGTACTTTCATGCATGTTGTAGGCTCTTGATGGTGAGCTAGGATCATCCCATTACCGCAATAGGGGCGCCTTTGGGATCCATGTAGGACCCTGCACGTCCAAAGGCCCTTTTAAGCTGTGGGTTCCGTGGTCTTTTGCCTGGGAATTTAATTTGCAGTCCATCACAACTAGAAATCCTCACCGTGGATTAATTAGTCTGTGGTATCTTTTCTAATTGAGTTTATAGAAACGCTTTAAGTTTCTGATATCATCTTTCTGCTGCAAAATCCACACTTTCTTCAATTACCCAATGTCCATGGTCCAGCGATCCACACCGTTGATTTACAACAGCATAAAAAAATCCCCACTTTAGAAAAAAGATCAGCTATCTCAGTAGCTGCGATTGCAGCAATTTTCTTTGATAAGCATTGCGCAACAATTGAAAGTTTAGTCTTTTCCAATATGGGAGGAGAATTTTGGTATACATTGGTCCATCAAATAAGTGGGCCCGCCATATCAGTGGCATGGATCCCTGAATGACAGACCACTTGTACAAACTGATGTAGATATTCTAGGGGCAGGCCCCCCTGTAATACCTCAATGCTTTTGATAGGTAATCTATGAAAATCAAACAAGCTCATGGTTGCTTTGCTAGCCGCAGCACCATCATGTTGAGCTATGGTCTCAATTAGACATTAATGTCTAAGGGCTTGTTTGGGTGCACCATCTAATTGGATTGCAACTTCTCTTTGGGTGGAATTAATCAAATTGTGATTTCTCCAAAATCACAACGATGTTAATTTCTAGTTGGACTCAGTGGTGAGAATAACGTACCTGCAATTCAAGGACAAACATTTCATTATGAATAATATAAAGCATTATCAATTCCTGATTAAACTGAGCATTTGCAACTCTTTTCACATCTGCATCCAAACGTGGCCTGATGTGAGAGAATATGAGCAACTGCAATCTAGAAATATAACATTAGACAAATTGATAGCTAAACGAATCACTTCAATTCTTCGTAAAAACTGCTGTTGGCATGTGCTGTCAAATGGAAGAAAAATTATCTTCAGTAGCCTTGCACACCAGCACACCTTCAAACATGTTAGCCAACTCGTGCTAGAAATTTGGGTATCATCATCTAGGGCCTCCAATGCTGCTAGTTTTCAGAGGCCAAGAACTGAAAAGATCTCACTTTTGCATTAGACTAGGATGGCGGTTTGCAGTGTGAACTGGCAGATATTTTTTAGATTTGCTTTTCTGGCCATCCTCAGTTTCTGTCCCATGGACAAAGATTGGTTGAATGAAATCCATATGGATTCAATTGACGAGCTCCAAATCCTATTGGGATTCCAAAATTACCGAAGCTACAAGCTGAAGTGTCTGATGGATTAAGAAGAAAAAGAGATAGAGAGGCCATCTCAGAGGCTCTGGAGGCCAGAAAATGAATTGGGGAAACAAACACTCTTTTATTGTGAAGTCTGAAATCTATTCTATTTCTCAGGATTTTTTTTTTTTTTTTTTTGAAGGATTCTCAGGAAATATTTGAATACAGCAGAACTGATTCTTCAGGAAGCCATCGCCACAGACTATTCTACGCAGAATGCCAATATTACATGGAATAAATAATAGGAATAAATGTACAAAACTGGCTCAAGAAAAGCGACTTGCCCTGCAGTAGAAGAAGAACCCTCGCTTCATGCATTATTCATCACCCATAGCCAGTTCCAGTGCGTAGTCATCCCTTTCCTGCAATAGTGAATAGGCAAAGCAAAAAATCATGAAATTTTCTGGTGAGTGATTTTCGATGGTAATAACCATTAAGGAGGGATCTTATGGAAATCAACAACAAAAATAAGAGGACAAGGCTATTTTGTAGCCAATAGCATGGCAAGCTTCTTTTAAAAAGACTGAATTTTTATTTTATTTGCTTTTTCCCCTTTTTTTTAATATCTCAGGAGATCGGATTGAAAACTTACAACAGGTCCTCGGGCAAAATATCTTCCAAATTGAAGCCAATACACCTGCACATGAGTTCAAATTCTATTAACTCAAAATAGGTACAAAATGAGATTTATTGGGTTGGGTTTTTAGTTTTTCTTTTCTTTTTCTTTTTTCCCTTGATAGGTAAGCTGTGCTTGAACTTGGGACCCTCAATGTAGAAAGTTGAAACGCAGAGGTGTTTGGGAATGTGAATGCTATGGAAATTAAAAGGTTTTCCAAGGAAACCTACTCCCCCCTCCCCCCCTTTTTTTTTTGAAAGGTAAGAAATTTATTCAAAGGAAACCAAAGAACACAAGAAAGCCAAAAGAAACACAACAAAAACAGAACAAAGAAAAGAGAAAAAGCTACAAAACAGCAACCCCACAAATGCTTCCCCCATTTGCGTAAAGAAAAGGTAAGAGTCAGAACTTGTTTTCAACTTCCAAGGCTCTACTCAAAAGCCGTGTATATTGATGTCAAGCTGCTGCATGCAGATTCCCAAGACTTTGAGAGACACCTCATGATGTTTGACCATTGATCTTTTAACATCTCCATGGAAAACTGCATTCCAGGCCAAGCAACCGAATGACCATTGGAATCTGCAAGTTTCCATTTCCTGAGGATTTCATGTTGGCCTTCCAGGACATTTTGATTCCCTCCATCTGAACACCCACAAATGGAACTGTTTTAAAGCTTCAGATTCTCTCTCTCCCTCTCTCTCTCTCTATTCAAAATGTTGTGGTGTCCATTTGGATTTTACCTCATCCTCATCTTGAGTTTCAACTTCAATATCAGAAGATGGGAAGCCCACACACAGAAGAGCATAGCCCTGAAATGAGAAGGAAATTACAACAATAATATTCCATTATTTTTCAAGACACTCGAAGAAAGAATAAATGCTGATCAACAGAGTCACTTGTAAAGCAGCTTGTAAATGTTTGAAGTTTCATGCAAGTACTTCCTTAAATTCCACT